>JAHWFO010092776.1:5286534-5356419 GCA_023313115.1 Rhysida immarginata | reverse complement strand
GCCACCTTGTACATGCAAATGAGACATTCCAATGACAGATATAAAGGAGATCAGACACTTGTGTGATAGAGTACGTAAAACGTGCCTCGAAGGCTACTGCAACGTGAATATGGGCAGCTAACCCAATTCGAACGAGGATGTGTAGTGGGCCTTCGAGAGGGTGGACTTTTTTTCCACGTGGACTAGTGTTTTGAGACTTAGATGTATAAAATATCAAAAAAAATTTTTGACTAAAGGTTCACTTTAAAGCAAAAATGCCGTCCCTTTCAAGTTTTTTGAAATTCTACTTCTTTTTTTTTTAAATACTCTGTCATTTAATTTAATTTTTTATAATAAAATGTTTCATTATTTTTAATTTGAACTATTAGTGTGTTATATTAGTGACCAAAACATAAATTACAGGTTTGTTTTTTTTTTTTCTTAGGCAAATCAATAAAAATATTTCATCTCCCACTTTGTGTCAAGTCTGTTACCCTTTGATTATTTTAGCCAAAAGATTCTTGTATAAATTTCTTACTTACTTACTTACTTTTCAAACCCGCTTATCCGTTAGGGTCGCGGGGGCAGCAGCCCTATGGAGGATTTCCAGCGATCGCGATCTTCCGCCATCAGGTGCATGTCCTCCCTGGTAATACCCAAGCGACTCGAACCCAGATTCTCCATGTAGTCTAGCCACCTGGTTCTAGGCCGACCCCTTGGTCTCTTACCCACCGGCTTGGAAAATAACAACTGCCTAGGAAGACCAGTTTGCGGCATCCGTATCACGTGGCCATACCAGCGCAACTGAGATCTCTCAATGCAGAGAAGTAGCGGCTCGACACCTAAAGACTCCCTTATTCTGCTGCTGTGCACACTATCTAGTAGGATAACACCTGCCACACCTCTCAGAAATCTCATTTCGGCCGCTTGTACCCGCGATCGCACTCTTTCGGTCATTACCCAAGCCTCATGACCATAGGTGAGAATGGGGACAAAGAGAGATTTGAAGATAGCTTTGTTACCCAGCTCGTGTTTTGTTACCACGGATCGCCACAGTTCACGTCTGACACAGCTTGCTGCACCGATCTGAGCATCCAGTTCTTTCTCCTGCCGTCCATCACTCGTGAATGCAATGCCGAGATACTTGCATTTCTCCACCTGTCTCAATGAGGCTCCCCTAACATGGAGAGCGCACTGAGCAGGCTGTCTTGAAAGGACCAGAACCTCAGTTTTAGCCACACTGATCTTCATCCTAGCTTCACATTTGGCTGCAAACCGGTCTAGTGCATGCTGAAGGTTCGTGCGAGAAGACCCCAGGAGGACAAGGTCGTCAGCAAAGAGCAACCTCTCCACCAGGCAGTCACCCACACAAACACGCTCATCGCCTCGGCTGCCCCTGTCTATCCAGTCCATAAAGATAATGAACAAGAGGGGCGACAGTATGCCCCCTTGTTGGAGTCCAACACCCACCGTGAACGGTCTTGACTTAATGCCACTTATCCGGACACACATCTCGGAGCTTTCGTACAGAGACATGATAGCAACCAGTAATTGCCCATCCACTCCATACTCTTGCATCACTTGCCAGAGCTTCTCCTGAGGAACTCTGTCATATGCTTTTTTGAGGTATAAATTTCTAAGTGATCAAAATCTAATATAAGCATTATTGATAAAGATCATGTTTTGAACTTTAGGGACCGAAGTTACTTCAAAGTAAGTTGATTTAGAAACTTTAATAAAACTTTATAGGTCAACTGCACTATTTTTTACGGAAATTTTAAAAACTGGCCTAAAGCCTTCTTTTCGATAAATTATCGCAAGTTCCCAAATTAAATCTTTATTTAATAACTTATATTAATAAAAAGAATGGTTTATATGCACACTGGCTGATGGGTTGATCGCTGTGGCGTCGTCCATGTTTGCATAGGATGTGACGTCACAGTATGTGTTCATGCGTTCACATCTGCCATAAGATCGCTTCACCTGTGGTTTACAGCGTTAAGACAAGGATTCATAATGGATGTGATCGAATCAGATGAATGTATCAGCGATTCAGATACATGTGATAGGGTTCGGCTGGAATGTAGAACCGTATTTATACGAACCTCTTGCCATCGAAGCGAACAATATCGGTGACGCTGATGCTGATCTCGATGCTGAATGCGAAAATGAACCAGATGACTTGACAGCAAATTTTAGCTTGCGATTAGGAAATACAGATTACAATATTTTTGACAGCGGATTACTTGATTAGAATTATCTTCTCTCCCTGTCTCAGAATCCAATTCAATCTGTACATGTACAGTCTCCTCGGCCTGTTCTGCAAATTCTGCTACTGCCGATTCTAAAATCTATATTCAATATGAAAGTATAATAATATCAGATTTTTAATGCTATTTTCTTTATTCATGTAATATAAAGGTGTTTGCTAATTCTGTTATTGATTCAGATTTTGAGAGCTACTTACTTCTCTATGATGATGCTTCTTGAACCCACTCCTTTCCACTTTATTAGGAAGAAGTTTGTGGCTGAAAATTGTGGGGAAAGCGTCTGTTTTCAGTCTTGCTCGCCATTTTTCCAGTTTGCTTTGAAATAGAAGCAAAATGCTCTCATGAATTCAATTTTCTTCGAAATGAACAGAGCACACGGAGGTGTAATTTGTCGGGACCCAGTTTTTCCTATTGACATTATTAGTCCATATATTTCTTAGTTTTTTAGCCTTTGGAAACTTATGAAACGACAGATTACTGTTCGTTTTATTATTGTGGTTGCACTTAACTGCAACACAATGAACTGGCATGTTGCTTTAAAGAAGGAAAGCTACAGTTAACTACAGTATCTTCAAGAGACAGCTGAGATGCTGAGAGCACTGACCATACTGTGACGTCATGAGCAAATAATAATGGAATGACGAAGCCGGCGTTTAGGCATTTTCAATACAAATTTTTAATGTGTTTTATATTATATAATTTTTTTTTAATATTACAGTACTATATATTTTTTCACGTAGTTTTTAGATGTTTAATTATTTGAATACTTAAAAGTAGTGCAGTTGACCTTTAAGGTGAGAATTTTGATTAATTTTGTATGGTAATGGACTTGACAATTTTCGTGCAATTTGAAATTGGCCGTTAAAGATTTATATCTCAGGAAAAAAAAAAAATAATTTTTTTTTCATCTTCAATGTTGGAAATATTTAGTAAGGTCTTTTTTTTTTGTAATAGATTACTCAATTTAAACTTTAAACATTGATTTATGCTTCATTTTTCTCTTTTTTCCCTCTGGGACAGCAAATGTAAGCAAATTTTGAAAATGGCCCTGCCGACGTGTTGCGTTGTAGCAAAAATGCAATGCCATATGCATAAACCAAGACTAGCGGCAATCTAGAGTCGTATAAAAGGACAGACGTGCTCTCTGATCCCAGAAATACTTCTCCAGGACATGATATTCATACAGGACAGGGAGGGCACTTTCTCACATGGTTCGTATTGTTTTACAGGTATTAACGGCATGCCCTCAGTGACATGGGGTGCTCGGCCACTGTTTTCAATGTGACTTCTGATTATGGGGCTTTTTAAAGGATTGGGCTTATTGCGAAAAACCTATAACCCTACCACAGCTGAAAGAGAGCTTTTTTTACCTGCATGTTCTAGGGATTAATGTTCAGCATTCAGCTGTTTTGCATTTGGAAAGCATTCTGGAAACCCAAGGAGGTCGTATTGAACATTTATAGGGGTTCAGCACTACTTAAAGGTAAACTCCACGGAAAAAATCGACTTTATTTTTTTTTTTTTTTGCATCATGACATTAATCCAGATTAATAGAGTATTTATCATTCAAAATTTTTCGATTTTTTTCTAATATTTTATTAAGAAAAATGCCTCGGATAATTGAAAATTTGCATGGGATCTTCCATTCCTTCTCCACAGAACACGGCGGAACAAGCTGTCATTTCCTGCTGCGAGAACCTCGGGGAATTTCGTTGCCGAGATTCTAGTCACTTAGAACGATTCTACATGTCGTAAGATTTTGCTAACCTGTTTTATGTCTGAATGCCTTCAATTTGTTCTCTATTTGGATCCCGTTTCATGGTTTAATGCATAGGGCTGTATATCGCAAAAGTTGCAGTAGCATTTAATTCTGCTAACGGCCCTTGTATATCGCTGTCACTGTTATCAAAATCGCAGTCGTCACTAGCGGTCTTGTTTCACAGTCATAGTCCAGTGCGATGCCCAACCGACAACTAACCGATATCGTCCAATGCGAGACGTCACAAATTCGAAACTCCTTCGCACTTCTCGGCAACTTGTGACGTAACAGTTGCCAGTGTCTATCGCAGGGGGAGGGAAAAAATGAAAGTTTTTTTTTTATATATATTTTATCAATTTTGAGTAAGAATTGAAAATTTTTATACGTGCTATGTTGTTATTGAGACTTTCATTTTTCATTTTAAGCAAAGTTGTTTTGGGTGTGGAGTTTACCTTTAAAGGTGACCTTTTTTACCAATTTTTTTATTTTATCTTTATTGTGTGTTCTTCTAGTTGTGAAACATTTGCACCGGCAGAAGGCTCTCCACAGTTCTTTGAGTTGGGTTAGTTTTAATTTTGATAACCTCGTAAATTGCTATTTCTTCATTTGCTATGTCTTCATTGGTTCTATAGATGAAGCTTTGTCTTTGATAAATGTGTCAGCCGTTCTTGTATTCAGCTCTAGTTGTATCAGGCTCTTTCTATAAACTTATAAGCTTAAGTTTAAGACTTTATTATTATTTTCATTTGATTTATAATTGTATTCGTTTTAATATTTGTAGCAATATACCACGAAAAACAAATATTCTCTTTTAAATGAAGATGAAGATCACAGGGGAAGTGGTTCCGATTGACATTGGCGTTAGGACTTGTAGTTTGATTTGAAGTTACAAACTGTGTTAATCAGAAACCAGCGATGGATCGGAAGAGCACCTTGTTTGTGAACACTCCTGAATTGAATACTTTTTCTACGAGAATTTAATTACATGAAATTTTTCAAATTTTGTTATATGGTGGACTCTAATAAAGTAAATGATTCTTCTGAAAACATTTAAGAAAATATTTTGTTACATTCAAATAAAATGGGAAAAAAATGCTAAAAAATATACCCCCCCCCCTCCCTCCTTCCCACCCCCCACCCCCAACTATTCCTTTGTAAACATAAGTGAATTGTACAGCTCCTTGTTAAAAAACATCAATCATAACATTTTGTTTTGGAAAATGTTTGTTTCCTTTCCATCATCCTTCTAAATGATTACTTTTAGGTATTAAAAAAAAAACAAAAAAAAAATGAAACTGAAATTGAACTCCTTTTTTTTTTCCCCTTTTTTGTTTTATTTTTTTTTTCTTTTTTATTTTCATTCATATTTATTTCAGGAGGAGAAAAAAATATAAATAAAATATTACCTCTTAATTCGTTAAAAAAGAATCCCGTTAAAACATGTTGGTTTCTATACATGAAATGATTTGAATTTTTCTTGCATTACGTAGATCTTTGAATCATGTTTCTTTTCTACTAGATATATCTGAAAACAAATAGCTGAATAACCAATTACCGCTAAATTGTTATTGTTCATGTTTGATGAGCAATGAAAACTTCACGTTTCTCTCAAAAAAAAAAAAAAAAAAAAAAAAAAAATGTCAGATTCATTTTAAATCTGAAGGTCGTCCAACTGCTTGGAACCTTAACTTTCCGGCCAATTTGAGCAATGTTATTATTATTATTATTATTATTTCTTTCTCTTCTACATGAATTACTGTTTGTACATAAATTATTGCGATGATGGTCGTCCTGTTTTTTTATTTATTTTATTTGGAGAAACCATTGCCATTTGGATTCTCTTGCATGCAATAAAGAGAAGCGACGCCAACCACATTGTCATTTCGAATGTTTTTCCCATTTGCGGCTTTCTTCCCTTTGTTGTTTTGTAAGGGAACGGGGTTCAAGTGGGATTTTTTTTTTTTTTTCTTCCCTTCCCCTTTTTTTGATTAAGATTTTAGAAAGTAAGTTCTATTATGTTATGTACAAATAACAGTTTTAGAATTTTTTTTTTCTTTTCTCATATCCTGTATAATATATACATTTGACTTAAAAATCAAGTAAATTGTTGGAATAAAAGCAGATTTTCTTCTGTCGACTAGTAAAAGCCATTTTTTTGACTGAATTAAGAAAAAAAATTTATTATTATTAATTTTTCTTTTTTTTTTCATCTTGATTGGATGTGTACATTCAATAATATGAAAGTGGTAATTATTGTTGTTATTATTTATGTGTATATTTTCTACATTTACACTATTTTATTTTAAAGACGACCAGAATCTGTATAAAACTGTAAACTTGGGTTCTGAATCAATCTTATTGCACAAGAATAAAGTTTTCAAGAACTTTAACGTAAAATTCTTTATCTTGTCATCTTTGCTTTTTTTCTTGAAACCTTTAAGAACTTGTAAAAAATGAGATAAAACTGATTACAATCTTGCCACGTTCTTGCAATAAAATCATGTTGCAACCAGTTTAAACTATTTATCATAGTTAATTTTATCAAACACAGCCTTTTGATGTACGAGGTGTGGCAATAAAGAAACCGGATTGATTTTACTCTTTTCCAGCCATTTCCATGACGAAGATGAGCATATATTATCTTGTACAGAGGGTAGATTATCACAGAACAATAATCTGTGGCACTTACTCCTTCGAGGTAGTTTAGCGCAATCCCAGTAACTAACGGCTGCTACAAGATGACAGTAGCAGCCGGGACCAACGGCTTAACGTGCCCTCCGAAGCATGGGGGGTTACTGATGGAAGAACTGCTGGTGGACGAACAAACCAGTGGCTATCACCAGCTGCTGGACATCCAGCATTGATCACTCAGCTAATGGGTCAGACTAAAGGTCCCCAACAGCTGTGCCCCAAATAGCCGTCCCACCTAGCAGTGGTCCTCAAGCCACTGGCTGTCACCCAGCCAGCAGCTGGCCGTGCGTGAAGTTGCTTGACTCCATCGATCGGCAAGCCGACTGACGAGACAACCAGGTCATGGCCACCTCCAAGATGAGCGTAGGACATTGATGTATGGACAGAGTTTTATTCACGAGCAGCAATTACAAGTGTGTGAGATCGTCGAAAACTGAGTATTCAAGCAATTTCTGAACTTAGCAATATCAATAAGGAAAGTGTTGGATAGATTTTGCACGACAAATGTGAACATGTGTGCGACGAAGGAGACCTGACTGTGGAAAAGTTCCTCATGGATTCTTCATCAGCACAACATGCTATTTGAGAGGAGGTATTTGGTGAAAAACAACATTCCAGTGATGGAATACCTACCGTACTCTCTGGACTTAGCACCATGCAACATTTTTTCTCTTTCCTAAAGTAAGTCTGCGCTCAAAGGAACCCGGTTCGAATCCATGGATGAAGTGAAAGCAAAAGCGATGCAACTTTTGAATAGCGTAACACAAGATGACCTGCAGCACTGTTTCCAACAGTGGAAAAATTTGCATTGAGCAGTGTAGGGATCGGGGAGGGAATTACATTGAAGGGGATAACATTTTGATTGTCTGATTTTTTTTTTTATCCCCAATAAAGCGTTACAGCATTAATCCGGTTTAGTTATTGCCACACCTCGTACAGGGTGATCCAAAAGTTGGAAAAAACTTTTAAACTCTATGATTTGCACACGAATGCAAATGTTTGGACAGAAACTATTGAAATGAAATCTTTTTTTTTTTTTTCCTGCGGGAAAAAAAAATTGATGCTAGAATTGTTCAGATTTTGACCAACAGATGGTGTTGTCAGGTTACATCCATTAGTTTATTCACATTTTCAGACTGTATAAAAAGAGCAGCACACTGCATGATGGATGACATGATGAACATTTGTAAGCCAATAGTTAATCACTGATGTTTGTAACCTGACAACGCCATCTGTTGATCAAAAACCGAGCAAGTTTAGCATTAATTTTTTTCCTGGAAAAAAAAATTTGTCTACAAAATCTTTTTTATCTGATTTCGTGTGCAAATTATTGGAAGTTTAAAGGTTTTTCCCGACTTCTGGATTGCCCTTTACTTTTATAGTAGATCGATAGCAAACTTAGAAAATTGTTAAAATTTCATTATAACAAATATTTTATACTGTTTATAATTTATTTACATTAACAAAAAGCCATTTAAAATTAAGCACACTTTTCAGTTGTTTCTTAATTATTGTTCTTTATCTAATGAACAAAATACTAGTGTGTGTTTGTATAAATGAACTGGAGATAAATTGAAATAATGCAAATTGAAGGAAAGTATTTTGGTCGTAAGAAGTGATTGGCACAAGCCCTCATTTCATAATGAACTCTACACGATAGTGTAACACTGAGAAATCTACAGCAGGGGTCCTGAGATAAGCGAAATACATGGATGGAGCTACTAGATGGTTAAAGGATTAAGGGGGCAATTGTTCTTTCCGGTCGCCATCAGTGCAAGTGTAGACAGCAAAGGTGGGAGGCGACTATCACAGCCAGTGATAGACAGTGCAGGTTTTGTGGGAAAAAAGGGGGTTTCAGGGATGATATCCATTGCAGTATAGCACCTTCAAGGTGAACTGTGTTCTGCTAGTTGGCCAAGTTCACAGGAAACTGCAGCCAAAGATGTGAGTACAGGACAACCTTCAACTAAGCGTACAGCAGCAAATGTGGATGCCGTGTCGAGTTTGATTATGGTGAACATGCGCATAACAGTCGAACTGCAGAACGAACTGGGAGACTGTTGTCCATAGATGGTGCAGCAACGCTCAATTTGCACTAACCAACCAATATCGAGGAATTTCCCAACCCCAAAAAAATATTTTAAGAATATTGTTGCGGAAAAGACAGCATTCAGCATAGAGCTGCATTGTTCAGTCATTTGCAAATCAAAGCCATGTCAAATAATTTGTGCAGCTATTGTTAATCAGATTTTTCTAGAAAAATTAGTTTTAAAATCTCGATCTAGTGAAATTCGATCATTTTTTATGATTCTACAGAAGTTTCAAAGTGATACTTTTCATGTATCTTATCTTTTTTTTTTTTGTTTATTTGTTAGTCTTTGGCTGGAAAAATTTGAAACTACTTATGGGAGATGATTTATTATGATAAAATGATCATCTGGTTCACATACAAAGCTGAGTGAAGACCATGATTTGCTGCCTGCCAAAGCAGAGGTTGGATATGGCACTCGAAGATTACTGAGAGATATCCACAGAAACTGAGATTTTGTAAAGAATATATCAGTTTGTGTTTATTTACAAAGTCTTGGAAGACTTACCAGTATCGACATGGTGAGACCAGCTGTGTTGCCACCAGAGCAATGTGCGAATGAAGAATTTATTAACTGTTCTTGTTGGCAATAACTGCAGACTAAGAAGCTAGAGATATCTTCTGTGAAGAGGAGCTGCAAGGATATTCTAGATGGAGAGGAAAACTGTTGAAAGAGTTTTTCTATTCAATGCTGAATGCCTTAAAGCAAAAATGAAGAATGATACTCTTAGTAGTGTATATTTTTCTTTTGGAAAGACTAAAATCCTATTAGGTAATGGTGTATAATTATATTGGGGAAATTTTTTAAAAATTTTCTGGAATTATCCGGGAATTTTTTTAAGGGATTTTTGTGGCCACCCGCATCATTCAGCTATAAATTAAAATCTAATAACGCAATAGAATTTGGAAATTGAGAAAAATCATCCAATGATAAGTCAAAATTAGTAAGCATAGTATTTTCCATGGGTGTTATTTTAGGTGGTTTGAACTTAATGGACATGAGCCACTTGATGAGGTTTGAATTATTTATTGTCCGTAATCCTGGTTAAGTAGATAATCGGGAAATGATATCAGAAAAAATCGAAGGGAAAATTCCATAATCTGGGTTCAAACTAGAAATCACGAGTATCATGCTCATTGCCTCTACTGAAAGGGGCCATCACGAAGCAAAGGTTGTCACCAGATGTACCAGGTAGAAGCGCAATGATAAGACGAGCACCCGGTTAACAGATTGGGAATTCCTCCTATCCAAACCACCATAAAGTTGCTGAGCACACAAATTATAAATGGTGACAGCCTTGCTGTACCATGTTCACAATGGCCCATTTGCTATTTCGAATCCAGGTCGTGGAATTTTTCCTTCCATTTTTTCAGATAACGTCATTTCCTTATGATTGGAGTACCCTCTCCAGTTTTCATTTATAATTTCTCAGCTAATCTGGGTTTTGTTTCTGTATGGTGTACTTTTCAAAGGGAACCAACAATCAATTATTGTTTAATAGATGAATGGGCTCTATGTATTTTTGAAAAAATTTGTGTTGTCGGTCACATAAGATCAGGATCCTGCACTGTCCGAGCAGTTCCAGATATGTTTTGTCAAAACAGTGTTGACTTTTGAAGGCATGCTTGGCATTGGCAGCTGGTTCTTTATGCTTTGGGTGTAAGGCCAAATTAAGATTCCAGTAGTTATAATCCCAGAAATTGAAATTCCTTAAATGTAGACAACTGTGGAAGATTACTAAACCTAGATAAATTAATAAGAAACTGCAACTCCACAAAATTATCGTAGTTTCATTATGTACTTGATACATGTATGTATATTTCAGTAGCCAAGTTACCTTCTTCAGCATTTGATAGATTACAAAGATGTCAGCGTTTAAATGTATTGTTTTGACCAATTGAAACAGGGGCGTAGATTCTAAGTGGTTCAGTTGAACTAGGGCCTGGGACTGTCAAGGGGCTTGGATTATGCATTTTGGATGGGGTCAAGGGGCCTCCTGGCTGTCAAAGTTCGAACCATGGCTCATTTACATTAGTTTTTAAAATTCATGAAATTATTTAATTATTTCACTTTAATGTATCATTGTAATTAATCATGCCACATTTAGCATCAAAATGGCAGCTACATTTTTCGTGTCCTGACCTTCTTTTATACACCCCGAGAGATCACCGTAACAAAATTTTAGGCATAGAAATGCTGTCATTAACTGAGAAGGCCCTCTTAGGTAAACTTTATTATCAGAATAAGTTAATTTGGCATCTTACCATATAAAGGCACTCTAATGTCTGTAATCTGACAATGCCATCTGTTGGTCAAAAATCAAACAATTCAAGCATTAATTTTTTTCCTGGAAAAAAAAAATCGGACTTCCAAGTCATTCGTTTCTGTGCAAACAAAATCTTTTATCTGCATTCGTGTGCGAATTATTGAATTTTAAAGTTTCCCTTTTGGATCATCCTGTTTAGCCGAGAAATTGAATCTTGAATCATGGCTACACAGAGAAACTGATCCATAGATATCATATTTCTTTGAATAAACTTTTTGAGGCAGAGTTAAATGTATTCATTGTGATTTACCTCGTAATCTTGCTTCCTTTTTTAATTTTTTTTTTTTTATTTTTTTTTTTTTTTAGATTTATGGGTAAATACGAGGGTTGGGGCATAAGGCATGGCAACTGTTTTTTTTTTCTTGTAGATATGTGAACGGATCACAAACGTATATGTGTCTTGTGGAAGTTCTGCAGGCATAGCGTGTATGCAGAACAACAGATGGCTCTGTGATAGCTGGTAGTAGCGCAGCGAAGGCTGTGAAATCAGTCAGTTGGCGTGTGTCGTGCGAGATGGAAGTAACCCGTGTTGAGCAGCGCGCTTACATCAAAATAGCCGTTCTCCAAGGGAGAAATGCGATGGAATGTCACAGTGAATTAGTGGAAGCCCTTGGGAATAATGCCCTACTATACCGTACAGTAGCATGGTGGGTAGGAAAGTTTCAGCAAGGACGTGTGTCAACCAGTGATGAGCAACCGTGAAGGCCATATTGCCCTGTATACTACCGTAATAAATTAGTGTGTTATGATATTTCAGTGCTACTCATTGTCCACACATGTAGTTAACACCTTGTCCTTTCGTCTGTATATGTCACATTTTCCAACCGGACGTGTATCTTCAAGGAAAAAAATAGTTGCCATGAATTTTGCCCCAACCCTCGTATTTTAAATTTCTGTTTTCTTAATAAATTTACCTTAATAAAAAATAATTATAAATTTAGTAATTACTTTTCCAATAATTAAAGCTGCGACATTTATTTCACTAACTTTTATGATGGGGAATCAAAGGGGTGACTATTATTCAAAGAAAAATAGTATGTATGGTAGATTCTCTTTCAGCATATACAGAGGGTTGCTTCATGTTTGTAAAATGTCGTAGCATCTGTTTGAAATGTAACAATCAAACTTATCATTCCGTTTGCTGCCAATCATCCTCAAAAACTGAATCGTTCTGGGAGGGTTACCTTGTAGCCATTTCTGACACTGGTTATTCTTATTCCAGAATGATAAAACGGTGTAAGGGAAAAGGCTTCATTATTTCCAAGAATGTTATAATAAAAGTTATCAAATGCAGAAGACAAATGGATCCAACAATCAACAGTGCAGCTCTACTGAACGAAAAGCGTACCCGTTCTTCCCGTACTCAGGCTAGTCCTTACTGAAACTCCACCAACACAACGAGCCACTGCAAGCAAGATTGGAACTTCTATTACATCGATAAACCGTTTTATTCATCAAGATTTGAAACTCTGTCATAAGGGCAGAGTTCATGCTTCGTTGCCAAGACACATTGCAGAGAGGTGAACAAACAGCAGAAAACAGTATGAACATTATGGCAGGCGACAAATGGAAGAACATAGACACATTGGATGAAGCTTGGGTCTATTTATTGAGAGACGACAAGACACAGGGAATATTTATCAATAACAGGGTGACACGACTCGATCCGACTGTGTTTTCTGAAAGGATTCATGTATGTCACAAATTTGAAGATGGTAAGCATAAAACTGGCATATCGTAACAAGTTTGGTGTGAGCATTGTTCTTCGACTGCACAGAAATATGCCACCCTTGCGTTCCGTACGGAAACATAAGCACTTACAAGGGAATCCCTTGAACATGTATGTCACAGATTTCCACCAAATTGAAATATGTTACTCAATTGAAGCTACAATAGATGCTTGCAAAATAAGAGAGTGCGAATTTTTGTTTTTTTCAAAATAAACCACGAAAACCAAAAAATTTGACCACACATAGTCATACAAGGACTCCATTTTTAAAGCGGTGTATTCATGCGCTTAACGGAACTTCTTTCTTTCACTACTCACAGAAATAAGCACGAATCCACTTCACACTAAATAGACAAGCAGCAGATGGCAATTGAATGGCTTCTCAAATTTCTAAACAAACTTAGTTTTTAAAAATAGATTATTACAATTAGCTAATTGCCTTCCAGTAAAAAAATGTCTAGAGTAATTAATAACCATTTCCTTAATTTATTATTTCATTTTATTAAATAATTCGGTAATCAAACACGGGGCTGGCTTCATGTGCAACGTTGAGTAATACGTTGCGTTGGTGAGATGGTATGTATCGCGGTGCTTTATAATGTTAAATAAAAATAGTATTCATGGATGCCTACTTCATCTTATAAATTATATCCTGACGAATAATTGTACAGCAAAATTAAGGTTTTATGCTTAATAACACTGCTCTAACTGCAATTCTTTGGCGATCGCCACTAACAAGTGAGGGGGTCTTTCCGCCATGTTTTTTGAACTCTGCGCCAGGCACTTCCGGGGCGCTTCACTGCCGCGCAACGCTATTGCTTCCACGGTGTGCTTGCGTGCAAAAAAAAGGCTATGTGGGGTTCCCTTGTTAGTGCAGAGGATCATACCACAGGTGATTTTCTAAAATCCGACGAACCCTACCATCTGGTGCAATGGTGCAAAATAATATCACAAGCTCCTCTGTATGGTCAATAGGTTGAACGTTTGGGGTATTAAGCAATAAAACAGCCAATTCTGAATAATCAGGTTCGTTACAAGCTACGATACTCAGTGGGGATAACGCAGACAAATGGCAAGAATACAGTTACAGGCGACTGATCATTTTGTCGACAATTTCCTGTTAATTCTGACAATTAACAAGTTTCAGAGGCAAACCTTAAACAGCATTTGTACATATACCCAGAGTAGATATATACTGATACTCTGCCTTTGTTTTGCCTTGAAAAGCTCGGCAAAGATGAACATCTCAAAAAAAAGTCATGGAACACGTGCATCGTAATGATATCCCACAGGTTATATGGCCCTAGGGCAAAGGACGTGTACATCCACCGACAACGCATCCAGCCGCTCTGCTACAACTGTCCAGTGCTGTATTTGAATGGAACAGGAAAGTGGGATTAAGGTTATCCCATTCTCAGACATCTCTGTCAAGTCTCCCAATCTCCCTCACATGGATTTTTGTGGATTCGCTTTTTGGATTATGGAAAGCCTGTCAAGAGGAGTGGAACAGAATTGATCTCAGTGTAACATCGCTAATTCTACATATAGATCGTGGGTTTAAAGCTAAATGGAGGGATGCCTATGCCAAGTTCAGTCATTTCTTTCATATTATATGCAAAATTGTTCTCCATAGAAGCCTCTTACAGTTGAGTGATTGTTAGAAGAAAGTGCCATCACTCAGAGAGGACAAAAGGTGGTATAGAAATTGGTGCCAGTAGATCTACAGTAAGTGTATTCTCATCACCATATTCATGAAACAACCCTCCGTATTTGAGTAAGTTTTTTATTGGAAAGAACTTAATAGAGTACGCTAATTATACAGGTCAATTTATTAAACACTGTCAGCCAGGCACATTTTGATCTTTATTTCAGCAATCTTACGTACGTATATAAGGAAAAACATCTAAATTTTGAATTATTTTATTCAGCAGAGCAAAAATTCATAGAGAATTCATTATGAAACTTAATCAAATGGTCAATAATTTTTTCTTCTATTTCTGTTTTTAATTCACTTTCACGTAGCTTTATTTCCTGAATGGATGCTTCAGTCACTAACGTGACTTCAAATTTTCTTGTATTTAATATGTTTCCAATCACCATCTGAAATAAATTAACGAGATAAAACATTACTCTAATTAAACTGTTAAGATAATTTCAAAATGGTACTACTGTTTTTACTTAACCTCATGTCCGTAATTTTTAAGTGCTGCTCGTGCATTTTGAATAAGAACTTCAGGATTTGTTTCTAATTTGAAAGAAATAACACAAGCGTTTGGCGCCCACTGCCTGACAAGCGGACGGAGCATTTTGGGTACCAGCTTCAAATTAATATTCAGGGGAGATTTTGACTTAATTTTATGAATGGCCTGAAATAAATATGAAATGTAGTCATTTTTGTTTTCCTTACTCATCTTGTAAGGAAAGATTAACAAACAAACAAACAAAAAAAATTCAAAATTCTTAGCTAAATTTATGAGGTACGGTCAAAAAGTTCTGGGACTAGTTGCGCTATCTTGACAACAAATGGCAGCACAAGTCCACAATAAAGTACATAATAGCCCTAACATTCATAAATCTGCTTTTCAAAGGATTTTATTTCATGTGCATTGCGGACTGGGAAAATACTGCTATTGTGACTGAGGTCGTCTGCAATTTTATCATGGACATTAAATTTGAGAACGAGCAAATTCAAGCAGCGAGTAATCTGAGGGAGAAAGTGACCAGATCTGTGACGTGAAAAAAACTGCATGGTCCACCACGACAATACACCTTCTCACTTAACTCTCATCACATGTGAGTTTCTTGTGAAAAGCAACACTATTTCGCTTACATATCCACCCTACTCGCCAGATTTGGCTCTTGCAGACTTTGCCCTCTTTCCGAAAATGAAGATCCACTAGAAAGGGCACCGTTCTGATACGACTGAGTAGATCCAGTGTGAATTGCAGAAGGTGCTTGATTCTTTTCAACAAAAATACTTCCAGGGCGCGTTCCTCAAGTTGCAGGAATGCTGGACTCATTGTATGGCTTTGCAAATGTGTAAATGTATTTAAATAAAGCACTTTTTCTTTAAAAGAACCAGCCCCGAACTTTCTGATCGCACCTCGTATCTGACTGCATGTGTAAATCTGACAGTTCGAGAAATGCTAATTATTCTCTCTTGGATATAGAATGTACCCAGAAAAACTTTAGTTAAATTACTCTAGAAATGTGAGGAGTGTTCAACAAACAATGCAACATATTTGTTTCCTCGGCTAGTTTTTGTTGGAAAAATAATATTTTTTATGCAGGGCTTGATTCAACTATTACCTCAGGTACGAGGGAAGGTACAGTCGACTCCGCACATAAGAACTTTCCGCTTATAAGATCCACTTTTCATTTCTCCGAGATAACTGCCTGCCTTTTGTAAACTCTGCTTATAAGAGCCTAGTGCAGAGTCCTTACAATCACCATGATGGAAGAAAGCCTTGGGCACGTATGGTGAAAGTGTAGTTAGTCCTTCTCTATTTATGTCTAACCCAGGGCCATGCATTATTCCCAGCAATGAAAAGCTGCTGGCGACCCTTATTACAGAAGTCCCATTTGCCCTAGAGCAGCAGTCGGCAAGTTTGGAACTCATGGAGCACTAAATTCAAAATTTTGATGGACCACTAATCAATTATTATCAACGATCCTATCATTGACATGAAGACACATCAGAATATAATGAAACGGTGTAATAACCATAAAATACAAATAATATCCAAATTTCTCCATAGACCACTGGCTGCTGACTGCTGCCATAGAGGAACTGTCCCAACTCAAAGATGACCACCTCATCTTTTTGGAAACGGTGTCCACAATGCATGCGTGGGAAGTGAGGAGTCATTGAGTAACAGGCCGAGAGAGTCAGTAATTTGTGCCAAACGACCTCCACAATTGTCAGTCTTTTAAAGTTTTCTGTTCTACGTGTAGGTTCTACCTCAAATGGGTTTTTTATCTAAGAAAGTGTGATCAGTGATCACAGAACTATTGAATTTCTAAAATTCTAGAATTTCTTCTCCAGATATGCTCCATAATTTTAAAGGGTGATTCAAAAGTCCATAACCAATTTTAAAGAGGGGATCAGCTGGTGAATGATCCATCTACCATTGAAAAGAGGGGACTGCCAAGTTTGTTGAAGTTGCCAGTAGAGGTCTCCCCAGTCTCTGCTGTTTTCGCTATAGTGATCCAGCAACAGAAAGCATTTTGCATCCTCCGTTTCAACAAGTGTGAGTCAACGATAACCCTCTCGTGAGAATTTCATTTAAGATTCGGAATGAAAGCCCATCCTGCTAAGAGCATTGAAAAAATGGCACCACTTGTTTCGAGAAATGGGTTGTTTCTGTTAAGTGGAATCACACAGGTCAGCCTTGTACGTCTGATGAAAATATCAAACATGTTTGTCAGTTTCCTTCACAGCTGTAGGGACCATATTGAATACCTGTAAATCATCATTTTGAAACTTGGTTATATGACAAACATTTTTTGCTTTACTACACCTCTCTATGTTTATTTTAACAATAAATACAGCATTTTGAAATTGGGTACGGACTCTTGAACTGCCTGTACATGCTGACAGATTATTTCCCTAAATAATATCAAAGTCAATAGATAGAAAGAGTATTATGATTCATACTTTTCCCAATGCTATAGATCATTAACAATGTATAGACTAATGCAATACTAGCGCCAGCTGTTGAGCATTCAATGAATTGCCGTCAGCCCATGTTCTTTTATTTTGCGAAATTGTACTTATTGTCAAAACCAATGTGAAAACTAGTAAGCAAATAAACAACATAGTTGTTTTCAGACTGCACGAGACCTTTGAGATTTACAGTTAATTTAGGAGGGCTCGGCTTGCACCATGCAATTCAGTGAGAACCCAACAGCTGGCACTAGTATTGCAAAAGTCTGCATTAGATACGTTTTGGGAGAGAGTCCTAAGATCATTCTGATCTATTGATTCTGATGAAAAGTATAAAAAGCAATGATAAAATATAATATGGTATATAAAGGAACAAGGTCAAACCACAATATCCAAGAAGTTTTATGTACCAAGCACATGCACGTATTTGATATATAAAACTTCTATAGTAGTGGACAAGCTGAGATGACAGTCTTCGCCGAGCTTTTCAAGGCAAAAAGAAAGCGGGATATCAGTATCTATCTACTCTAGGTATATACCAATAGAAACTAACATTGGTTAGTCCGGAGAGTTAATGTGCATTGTGGTTTTTATCCCACACTCCTTGAAACCACCTTTTTTATGGACACTCCTTAGTGTTACGGGGATTTTCATTCCAATTTCGGGGTTTTCTCACACTGATAAAAATTTAATTAATTTTCAATATAACACGGGAGTTTGTTAATTGTCATTATAAGCTGGGCGAACAGGAAATTGTCAACGTTCGAACTCCACAAAATGATTAGTCGCCTGTAACGGTACTGTTGGCATTAAAACGAATTGCCCTGCGTTATCCCCACTGATTATTGTAGCTTGTAATATCTGATTATTCGGAATTGGCTGTTGTATTGCTTAATACCCCAAACGTTCAACCTAAAGAACGCCGACCCTACAATTTACCGAAAACTTCGGGCTATGGTTTGACCTGGCAGTGGAGTCATTTGCGCCAGTGCACAGATGGTAGGATTCGTCGGATTTTAGAAACTCACCTATCTTATGATCCTCTGCACTATGTGCTTATGTTTCCATACGGAACGCAAGGGTAGCCTATTAGCGTGCAGTCGAAGAGCAATGCTCTACCAAACGTGTTACGATATGCCTGTTTTATGCCTTACCATCTTCAAATTTGTCACGTACATGTTTAAGCCGGGCGAAGATGGGCATATAAAGGGTGTCCCAAAATTAGCTTGAAAATAAAGCACATTTTTCTTTGGGAAATTTAAAATATTTTGGCTTTATTAGAAAGTAAAAACGTGGAGAGTATGAATGATACAAAACATCTTCCATCTGACAAATGACCGCCCCGGCCTTGGTACCACAAATTCACTCTTTTGTGTTGATATAATTGCTGGGAAATTTCAGCATTGTTGTTTCGAATTTCATCTTTGAGGTTCTCAATAGTTTGTGGTTTATTGATGTACACTTTATCCTTAAGATAACCCCAGAGAAAGAAATATAACAATGTCATGCCACATGAACTTGACGGTCATTTCATATCATCATCTTGCTGTGACATAATATGACCTTTAAGTTTTTGAAGTGAATTTTTACAATTTCTACGCGTTGTTTGATTGTGTAGTTTTGCAAAATTTAACCTCAATGTTCAATAATGACAGCATATAAAAATCTCTACTCTGATTGTACCACAAAAAAATTGGCAGGAAAATGAAAATGTCAGTTCATTTTGGATACCCTTTATAATAAATATCGTACCTTCCATTGTACAGTTTTTTACACAAACACGACTGGCCTATTGTTGCACAAACTCTGCCTTGCATTGCTGGACAAGAGCTATGTATTGTTGGTGCTCCGTAACTCTTATTGTTAAGAGTTACGGATAGTGATTTGACCTTGTTCCATTGCATATGTAAGTATCCACAATGTTGCTTTTAGGTTAGGTTAGGGTTGGTCTAATACACTGGTGGCCAAAAGTTTGGACCAACCAACAATGTCAAAAAAAACTGAATTTATACGAAAACTGTTTTAGACCTACAACTCTCAAGTAAATATGAAACAATATTCAAGGTAGAAACAAATTTATTTCTGTGTTGTTGGTTTCTTATTACCTAAAATCAAAATAAGGCTGGTCAAAAGTTTGGACCACATTTGTTTAACATAAAGGGAAAAAAATATTACATCATTAACTAATGAATTATTTTAATATTTGAGATCATTTTGACTCTACAATATTTGACAAACGACCTGAAATAGAATTAAATAAGCTTTTAATAACATTTGGCTTAACAGCTTTCTGAATGGCTGCTATTAGTTGTTCTCGAGGTTTGTACTGAGTGTTTTGGTAAATTTTTTGTTCTGTGAGATGCCACACATTCTCAATAATACTGAGATCTCGATTTCAAGCAGTCCAAGCAAAAGTGGAAATGTCGTTGCTCTCAAAATAGGCTTTCACAACTCATGCAGTATAGATTGCAGGACTGTCCTGCTGCTAAATCCACGGTTTTTGCTTAAACTATACTTTGCGCAAAGGGATGACCACATTGTGAAGATCATCTTTATAATGAGCTGTTGTGCAATGTCCATCTATAATGTGAATCTGCAACTTTCCGTTGCTTCCAATGGCACCCAGAATCATCACTCCACTACCACCCATTTCCCGCTTAATTCGCAGTGGAACAAGAGTTTCTTTATCACAATGCTCTTCATAAGAAGCTATATTATCAGGGCCATCCAAACCGATTCGTTTTTCATCAGAAAACACAACCAATTGGAAGTCTATGTTTTCACGCAGATGTGTCTTAGCAAACTCCAGTCTTCCTACATGTGTTTCTGTGTTAGTGGCAACTTTTTGGGTATAATTTCATAGGAAAAGTTCTGAGCACGTAGTTCGCTGCGAATTGTTCTCCTTGAGGCAGCAAGTTGCAGATTAAGTTTGACTTGTGTGGTGTTGACTATGTGCCCAGATGTAATATCATGTCTAACATGTCTCTTAATTCTTGATTTGTCTCTTCGCGTCAGTACACAAGGTCGTCCTAGTTCCGTCCTATTTTCCAATTAACATTTTTAACAATTCTGATAAAGATTTGTAGCTCACACGGGAGATTTCAGCAACTTTTTTGAAGTTTGTAAATTGCTTGTTAAAATTTCTAATTCGCTCTCGTTGGCCTTCAGTTAACATTGTACAATACATAATATGGTTTTAGTGCTCACCACACAACACAATAACTTGTAATATGCAAATTATTTGCATGTTTGTGATGTTGGTCCAAACTTTTGGCCAGTCTTATTTTGATTTCAGGTAATAAAAAAGCAATGATGCCGAAATAAATTTGTTTCTTCCCTGAATATCATTTCATATTTACTTAAATATGTAGGTGAAAAATATTTTAGTATAAATTCATTTTTTCTTGATTTTGCTGGTTGGTCCAAACTTTTGGCCACCAGTGTATTGTTAAATTAAATTCTCACCATTTCTTCTGGAGGGAGATAAAAATCAGAAACAGCTGCAGCAAGATAAAACATTGCTGCTTTTCCTAAGGGATTTAGGGTTTCAGCTGCACCTCTCAGAAGCCATAAGTAATCCGAAAGAGTTTCAAAGGGAATAGACAGCAATGTCCCAGCTGCTTGCATGCTTTTATACTGCTGAAGTATTGGAAGGAATTCATTTGTTTTGTCAGAAGAAACTGAAAAAGATTAAAAAATTAAGAGATGAAATTAAAAGGATAAGAACATCCCCATCTTTTTTTAAACCTCTCTAAGCTTCATAATATGTCTAATTATGTTTGCCCAATCATATAAATCACAACTGTCGTCCATTTTTGTTGATTAATTTTAAAGAAACTGAATTTTGAAAGAATTAAATACAGAATGTTACACTATTAAATATCTATTGCAGATAAAACCTTATGAAAAAGTCAGTTTTATTTTCATTACAAATATCCTATCAAAATTGGACATAGAATGGTAAGACCCTGAAAACAGGCGACAGTTTGGATAGGGACTATCCTTTGTCAAAGCAAAAAATAATAAAATCTTGTAAACAGTCCTAGAAAGAGCTTTAGCTGTGAAGCAGAAGTACAATGTATTATGAGCAATCATGTGCCAACAAAGCGATTGTCAAGTGCATGTGCTCATGTCAACAATGCTTAAAAGATAAACAGAAAATGAAAGTGTATTCATTAGACTATACAGGGCGTTTTTGAATTGAGTACAGATTTTTTGGGAGATGATAGAAGAGGTCCTTAGAAGTATTTTTTGTCATATGAACATGGGGTCCCCGCAGCTCCGTTTACTTACAATACTGCATTGAACAATCAAATGACACCGGGACGCAGTGTGCGTTGGTAGGCCTAGATTATTTTATTTTTAACAATTAACACAAGCAATCTACTGTAATAACTGTAATAACACAAGAGCAGTTAGAGATTACCTAAATGAGACATATCCTGGTCGTTGGATTGGTCGTGGCAGACCAGTTGCTTGGCCACCGAGATCGCCAGATCTCACACCGATGGATTTTTTTTTATGGGGAAGCATAAAATCAATGGTGTACTCTGAACCCGTAGATACCGAAGAAGAATTGGCGGCTCGTGTTGTCACGGCAGCAGGTGACATCAGCGACCGTGCAAATCAACTGTTTCCACGCGTACATCAATCCATCATAAGGCGTTGCGAACTGTGCTATGAAGCAAATGGCGGTCATTTCGAACAATTACTGTAAAAGTCATACAGTAGATTGCTTGTGTTAATTGTTAAAAATAAAATAATCTAGGCCTACCAACGCACACTGCGTCCCAGGGTCATTTGATTGTTCAATGCAGTATTGTAAGTAAACGGAGCTGCGGGGACCTCATGTTCACATGACAAAAAATACTTCTAAGGACCTCTTCTATCATCTCCCAAAAAATCTGTACTCAATTCAAAAACACCCTGTACACAGGACGAGGCATTTAACCGGCAATTTTCAAATATCTCGAAAAAAAAAAGCATCCTACGAAAAAAATATCTAAAATCAAAAGTGAATCACTTCACGGGGGAAATTCATTGGGCGAAAAATTAGCCCCCCTTCCCCCGTTTTTGGGGGGGGGGGGGGGGGGGGCGCAGGGAATAACTGTGAAATCTTAAATAGGAACCCTTATTTTTAATGGCATTTTCAGAATGTACACAGCATTTGAGAAATGTTTTATTCTTGATGTTTTTTCAATTGATCCAACCGTTTAAGAGATAGAGACATTGAAATTGTGGAACTTTTAAAGTTTGAACCCAATTTTATCGATGAAGATAAAGAGACAGAGGGTAGGTCTAACAGACCAAGGCTGTATTCAGGGGGCGGAAGGGGGGGGTCGACGACCAACCCAATATGGAAAAAGGTCCACCTCCCCAATATGGGTAAAGGTCTGACTCAGTGGAATTTTTGAAAATCGAGCAAAGGGGGAGAGGAGGCTAATTTTTCGCCCATTGAATTTCTCCCGCAAAGTAATTCACTTTTGATTTCAGACATTTTTTTCGTAGGATGCTTTTTTTTTCGAGATATTCAAAAATTCCAAGGTTAAATGCCTCACCCTGTAAAAAGAAGACAAGAGACTATGTGCAGTTTACCGAATGCCTACTTTTACCCTGATCTACATACACAAAGATTCCAATCATTGGTATAGCCATAAAGCCACAGCGTTCCACCATATGTTACACAGATCCCACACGTTCCTGTTATCTATGGCTGAAATTGAAAAAAATCAGCGAGTATGCAAAACTGAACGGCTATGACGATGCTTTCATAAAGAAGCTAACTAACAATGTCAAGAAGAAAATTAGGATCAAAGAAATCATGACCCTCCGTAATAAACCAGAAAATAACTTTTTAGTTCTTCCAATAGGCAGTTAATAAAAAAACTTGAGAAGATAGCTAAAAGCTGCAACTTAAAAATTGCATTTTAAAAACAGCAACACCGTTAAGACAGTATACCAGATTGTGAGAAGAGTGGCGTTTATGAAATTTATTGTACTTTGTATGATAAATGGTACAATGGCAGTCGTTAAGAAGAATAAAGCTTAGAATCAAAGAACACTTCATGTATAATAGAACTGAGAATAAAATCACCTCCAGTTTTTCAGTCCACATTCTGGAAACCGGTCATAAAGCGGATAAAAACGCTTACAAGACCATACACTCGATTAGTCATCCAAGACCACTGAACTTTCTAAAATCCTTGGAAATCATCAATAGAATACCCAATCAGATTCTTAACTCGGACAAGAGTCCAATGGACGTCAGTGATTGGTTGTTTATGTATAAGCACCTACAGAGATGATTGGTTATTTTATTTTACTTATCTGTCTAAAAATTGCCTGCTTGTATTATGTATTGCTAGTTTTACACTATGTTGTAGATGAAAACAGAATTTGAAAAAGTTAACCATTTTCAAATTATCATGCAAATGGCAGCTGGATGGCCAGATAAACGCACAGCCCAAGCATACATTCTTATAAGTAGCTTTATCCAAAATGTCACCTGTTTTCAGGGTCTAACCAATCTGTGTCTAATCTTGTTTTTTTTCCCAAAGTGTTTGTGACTATTTATTTTTATTTATTTATTTATTTCAATGTAAGAAACATACAAATATACACAAGATGAATTTCCCATGAGCACAGAGTGCTTTTATATTCGGAAAAGCATCAAAAGCAAAGAAAAATATTAGTATATAACAATTAAAACACTAGTCCTTCTTTTTTTCTTCATCCATCAAAGATTCAATCAGGAATAGATGAAGATTCTACTTCTCTATTCCTGATTCAATAACAGAGCCTTGTAACATGACAAACTTCTTGCCATACGAGGGGGAGCATATCAGCATCTATGGTTTCAAAGGAATGTGTGATAGGAGTGCTGCATATAAACGGTCGCTTGACGTAATCTCAAACAAAAAAACATAAATTCACGCATCACCAATCCTTTGAAGCACAGACACAAATATGCTGTTGCATTCATGGCAAGAGTTGGATATCATTTGAATATTTGTTGCATTACACGGGGCTCTTATATTAAATTTTTGTTATGGAAATAAAACTTTATTAGTCTTTCTTTCTATTGGTACCTTGCACAGTCCTCTATCAGAAGTATTTTATCTGCAAAGGATGTTTAAAATTGTAATATTCTTTTTGACTTGCCTATATTTGCAAAAGTTTACCTTGAATTGTATTTTCTCCTTCAATGTTTTCTTTAATTTCTAAATAGTCTAAAACATTCCCACCAGTAAAATGCCTTTTGAATGGTTCTAGAGATTTTAATCGAAATATGAAGATAACTGCATAGTTGCGCTGCAAAAAATATCTAAGCAAACATTGAAGAAAATTAACGAATGATTTTCAAAAATAAATGTAAATATAAAAAATAATTATTTATAGGTGAATAACAATCATAGCAATAAACATAGTAGTTCTCAATTGTTGGTTTATGGGTTCAATAGAAATGCAGTGGGTGATTGGTTAACAAATAGTTAAGCCTGCGAACAAATCAGATAACAAACACTTCCGAGAAAGATTTTTATGTTCAGAAAATGAACACCTCACAAAACAAACACTAATAGAAGTGATGATTTGCAGAGGTGTCTTTTTCTGTCATTTATGAATGCTTTTTGGAACTTTTGATTATGTTCGTTATCTCATCACCCACTGATTATCTTCATCTAAAACTGCAGAAGAGCTAAGCTGATGTTTTCATACTTATATTCAACTTTCGTAAATTAACAATAAATTCGAAAAGTAAAAGCACAAAAAAACAGAAAACATATTTAGTAAGCTCAAGCCAGTGTAAAATTAGCTAACTGGAAATTTTTTGGAATGAACCAACATTATTGCAATCAGAAGCATTGGCGAATTGTTTTGTTTCACTTCTGCTGATGAGCTGATTAAACATAGCACAATACAGAGTGAACGCAAATGATTGAAGTGGTTTCATGATTTTATTGTACGTGTATTATTTAACATATCATCACGAAACTTTACAAGTACACAGAGCAATTCACTAAGTTTCTTTGTCATGTTACCAATGTTGGATATGTGTGCCTTTAGTGACTCTACAGATATAAAGTCTGTAATCGAGCGCATCCCATACTAGATAAGCATGTCCCTGTCAATTTGAGCAAAAGATCAGTGATACGAGCCTGCAATTCTGGCAGATGAGCCGGTAATGATAGCACAAACACCTGCATCCTTCATATACTACCATAAAATGGGTTCACAAGGGGTTAAGTAAGGGAAACGTGGAGGCCATGGCAGGTTTCTTGATCATTAGTTCCGACAGGACTGGTCCATCAATTTTGCAACTGTAGTCTTCTAGCAGCTGCAAACAGAAAGATAGGTCTTCCAGGGAAATGAAAGATATTTTTAAAGTTTTGTTAAATGATACACCTACAATATTCTTTTCAATCATAACAAAAAATAAAGAAATAAAAACACTGAGGGAAAAAAACAAAACAAAAAAAAATTTCAATAAATTTTCAAAAAAAGGATACTCTGTAGATGCAGATCCTCGTGTTCCTGCACTAAAATTGTCTACAAACCGAACGGTGTTATGCTCCAATGGTATTGTAGTTCCTCCGGACTAGCAAAGAAAGCAGATAAGATCCATTTAATGAAAACTAATTATTCTTTTACGTCTAAAGATTAACTTTACTTCAGATATCTTGCCTAGCCTTAAACAAAAAGAATGAGAAGGCCATGTATAAAGTTAATAGATACACATCTGATAATGACTAAGGCATTTTGGCAATAGAGCCATCAATGGATAAAGATACAGGATGAAGACTAAGTACAGTAGACTCATGGTTAACTGAGCCGATGTGCGCAATCAATTTTTAAAAAATGATAAAAGACTTTAGTAACAAAAATTAATTTAAAATCTTTTGTTTATCTTACTAGTGTATTTACATGTACTTGTATTGTTTTGTAATGTACGTATTAAACGGACACTGTCTGTACATGAATGGAGTTAAGTTTTGTAACCCATTAATACCGGATCTCCGTATTTTCTGAAGTTTTTTGTATCCGAGTTGGTCCCAGTCCCAATTAACTCAGATAATCACGAGTCTACTGTATAAAGGATTGTTTCTAAACTCATGGCAAGTAAACACGAATTAACACAGCAAATTTGCAACATATGAGTATGTTATCCATTTGAGAAATAACGCCCATGTTCACTAGACCTCATATTACTGGATTTTTTTAATGGAGTGACAGATTATAGCATAGATATAAAAAGACAATTGTCTTAGGCTCGTGGGTGAAAAGGGGGCCCAACTGTCTTCCAAGAGGGTCTGGGGATGAATTTATTTAGCATTTTTGTCTACATACAGGGTGACCCAAACTTTTCCAGCATAATTGTTTAGGAACATTGTGTGGTTCAAATGGAACAAAAAACGTCCTATAAACATTACATCTAGTTTTGATCGTGTGTGAGATATTGACGTTTGTCTATTTTCTTTTATTTAAATTTTTTTCTGTGGAGAACACTGAAGGAGGAGGTCTACAGCAATCTGGCCAAATGAGATGAGCTCATTGCATCCATTCAAGCTTGTAGCCGAGCAATTACACCTGACCAGATTGCTCAGCAGCTACCAGCTCAGTTGTCCGAAGATGTAACCAGTGCATTGGAGCTGGGGGCAACCATTTTGAGGGGCTTCCTCGACATTGATTTGTTACTTTCTTCTTATTCTTATTCCTTGTATCATTTTAGTTTTGCTTTGTAGTTCAATTTGATGTTCTGTCAGTATGCAGAATAAGGCCGCGCTCAGTACCAGAGCTGCGAGTCAAGCAGCGAAATTTCTATAGGATTTGAACAATGGATAACGGAGTTAATCCCTATTCAGAGTTCAATCAGCCTTTACAATTTCCTCTCCTTACTTCCTTGTCAGGACTCGCTGCTTGACTCACATCATCCACTGTGAATGCGACCTAAAAGTGATCTACACTCTCAAGGGTTTTATTTATTTGCTTTAACAACTCTACAAGAAAACAGACAAATGTCGATATCTCACACACGATCGAAACTAGATGTAATGTTTATAGGACATTTTTTGTTTCATTTGATCTATACAATGTTCCTAAACAATTATGCTGGATAAGTTTGGGTCACCCTGTATATGGGAGCTCGGAGAAATTTTAAAGAGTGGTAGAGGGGATCAAAATAAGCATTTTCAGTCATAGCGGGAAGTAAAGTGGGGAGTAAAGGCATCATTTCCCCGCTGAGATTTACGACAGCATGCATCGCTTTACAAATGCAGCGCCTGCAAATATGCGTATAATGCATAGGGCAGTGAATGGAAATGGGCTACCTCTTCAGAGGCTGTACAGGGAACGATTCCGGACGAGACAACTGCCAAATCGACAAATGTGCACTGCCAGCTTTGCCAGAACTCCTGGAGTGGAAGAAAGTATTCTATGTGCAGTTGACTCAATCCTTCCACAGGGAGCATGAGAGCTCAATCCTGGCTTTCTTTCACCTTTCAAGTGTTTCTTCTTCACCAGCGCTTAAATGCGTCATTTCCGGACAGATTCTATGACGGAAAGTGCTTATTTTGGTCCCCTCTACCATCTTTTAAAATTTTGCCAAGTATTTTCTGAGCACTCTGTATTTAATTCTAAAGTAAGGCCCGAGCAAATTTTTGTTTCTCAGGCCCAGTTGGAGGTTAATGATTGTAAGATATCGCAAGCAATGAAATTATTTAGAATTTATTTTATAATTGAAAACCATTAAAATTTGGACCTATGTTGATTTGAATTTTTTTTTTGTTATTCAATATAATCACAGGAACACAGTTATGCCATGGGCAACCTGCATTTATAATTATTTCCTTCTTGTTGCTTTTAGCTTTAAAAGTATTTTTTTTCTTTTTTTTAATTTTGGCCACAAATTGATATGACTTAGGGGAGACCAGGGCACATTGGGTCATTTTTCCGATTATTGAATTTTACTACAAGACTATCATACATTAACTAACGCCAAGTGGTTAAGGCTAACCTTAGAGAGCTAATTTAATTTATAATAGTTAAGGGAGGAGGGCTCGTTGTGACCCACTGTCCCCCGATTTGGGGTACAGTGGGCCAGGTTATGGGGTACAGAGGGTCAGACTAAGGGGTCTGTAGGTAATGTAAAATAATTCGTATCCAGGACCTTAACTACTTGAAAATGATGTTTTATTCCGTATTCATTCGAAAAATTTAGGCCAGTACATGTTTAACGAACATCTAAAACACCGAATTTGATCCCGAAAGTCATACGCGCTCGCTGTCTAGCCGTCCCACCATGACTGATGGGTTGGGGCAACGTCAATACAACGTCGCTTGGATCGACATTTGACTCTTCCGGTTTTTCAGGCATTATAGTAGGCGTTTCAGATAGTGAACAATATATTCTTTGGGTTGCAAATTCAGTCCAATAACCACACCAATATAATAGACTATTTTTGTTTTCCCCAAGAATTTTATTAGAGAATAATCTCCAGGCACCAAATTCTGAACTGGTTCATCTGATAATACCAGATCCTCTTCAACCGAATCTGACTGGTTATGTTCAGAGCCTGAGTCATCCTCTAACGGTAGGACAGCCGTTGGAGTAACAGACATCGCTGGAACTAACCTTAGAGAGCAGTGTCTGGTTACACGTGTCGAAAACTTCTCTGCACTCATAATTTGGAGTGAACCTAAATGAACTTGTATCATCACTGCCTAAGTTTTTACATTTGGCAACATATCGCTGCAGAGTAGTGTTTAGAATTCCGAAAGTTTTTGCAGCTTCGCGCATCGTCTTGCCTTCTTTCATTACTGAGTTAATAGCTCGCCTCATTACGTTGTCATCAGTCTTGCCAATATTGGTCTTCCTAGTTCTATTCTGAACCATCTTGATACACTTATAGCACCCTTAAATTAAAAAAAAATAAAGAAATTAACTTACAAGAAATGTGTTTGTTTTCTTATAATTTTATTAAAGTCGCAGTGACACAAAAAATGCTATTGCTGTGAAATAGGTCGGGCAGTGACCCTGTGTGCCCCATATTACAATTAGTCATGTAAGATAACATGCCCGCCTCTACGCTCTCTGCAACGACTGGCCATAATGCACACAAATATGTAAATATTTTACTGATAATTTCCATATAAAAACTCTTTCCTTATTACATAGCAGTTATGGAGTAAACACATTGAGCTTTTATTTTCTGGCGTTGCACGTATCGTTGCAGGAAGCTAAAACTATACACTACACTTGCAGTAATGGATGGTTTAACAACTTTATAATTGCAAAGTTGAATAGATTGCTGGTAGATGTTGCACAGATCGCAATGACCCACTGTGCCCCGGTCTCCCCTATCTCGAATTTTTATTTTTTTTTTTTTTTTTTTTTTTACTTATAGGAAAATTTTATTTTAAAATTTAGAGTGTTTAATGATAATAAAAAACGAGATTAGTTTATTATGGATATCAACTAAGAACCCCAAGGGCAAGTCATATCTACTTACAAATTAGCTAATTATCTACTCAGTTCAGTTACTCGTTAACACGAACTCAACTTACAGTGACCAAAACGATTTTCCTGTTTGCTTTGCTGTGCTTATTACAAAACGCTCTCATTTGTTCCACATAGTTTGCATAATTTGCTGGAGGAGACACTGCTTCGTAATAACTTTCTACGTCTGTAAATTCTTCAGTCATCTTGGATGGATGGGGTAGGTGATTAATATGCGTCGGATAAGATGACTGACTCCGTAGTGTGCAATGTACACGGAGAGGCGATCACTAGGAGCGATTGGAAGTTAGGAAAGAAATTTAATACATCCGCAAACTTAGACTGAATCTTCTTCTTCCCTTTCAGGATTCACGTTTGAATCAAGCAATTTAGACTAACGAGCTATGTGCATATTTACAATATAATTTAGACTAGGTAATAAGGACTCCGGGTTCATTCCAGATTTACTCGGAATATATATTAAAAAGTAGCCATAGTAATTTGATGTTATCTCGATAAGGAAACATAATTCGCTTTTCTTGTTGGAAAGAGATCGATATCGTCAATTTCCATCGAGTGCGCTAATCTTGTTCAGAAAAGGTTTTGCGTGTATTTTTTTTTTCTTTTTTCATTTTTCTATCAAGAGATGGCGGTGAAACTTTAATACATAACGTAAACACAGGTATACGCTTGCTTGCATAACGTAAACAGCTGATTGATTCATCTTGCGCCACTACTACTACCACCAGAATATTCTTCCGCTGCTGCTGCTGCTATATAGAGTTCTTCGTGTGAGTGTTAATATAACTGTTTCTAGAAGAGTGTCATTATAAAAAATAAAGAGAAAACATTATGCAAAAGGTTTTTATAATTTCTAGCATGTTGGCTAAATTGGTTTCTCACGGATTAGAAATAAAACGAGTTTCCCAAGCCATGCGCGAACCACGCGACCGAAAACAGCTGATGCGCAAGGATACAAAGGGTCAGTGAAGCGGTGTGTTTTTGGCGGGCTCCAACCTTGCAGCAAAATAAATAAATAAATAAATAAAAATTTAAAAAAAATAAAATAAACAAGCATCTAATGTTTAATATATCTCGCCATTACAGCAGTAAAATCAAAGTTGAGTGGACAACCGTCAATATTCGAACCTTCCCGCCCATCCATTCCCGTGAAATGGCGCGTGTCTGAAAGAACGGACCCCAATGGAGACCGTTTGTGCGCATGCGTTTCCCATAGCCTAAGGTCCCTTTCACACGACGCCACCACCCTTTTTTGCTGGTGTGTTCCTCGGTGGCGTGCTCAGATTCTCCTGCCACCAACGCGGCCACCAGAAATGAGTCGGAAATAAAGGGTGCGAACTGGCTGCACAGGTGTTTGCGAGGGGTAGTATAGGAAATAGTCACCCTTTGTTCACGTTGCCCCAAACGATTTGTTACTATGGAAACCCCCTTCCTCAGCTCCCCAACAGTGGTGGTGGCGCGGCGTCGTGTGAAAGGCTCTACTGTGAGCAGTGTAACGACGCGGCCGCGCCACCAGTTTGGTGGGTCGAAGAATCGCGTATGGAGCACATCCCCTCTTCTGGCCGCGCGTCCACTGGCGCCCTCACCACCACGTGTGAAAGGTTCAACTGTCAGCAGTGTAACGACCCGGCTGCGCCACCATGGTGACCTCGTGTGAAAGGGACCTAATTATACGAAGTCTGTACCAGAGACCAGTGTGGCCAGATTCCAGACAGCGGAGGTGCTACCCGAAAAAGTGCTACATGGTGCTACGGTGCTGCCCCCAACGTGCTACATGGTGCTACTAACAGGGGTGGCGTACTACACATGTACAACAAAAAATATGCTATTCCGTAAACTTTCGGAATTTTATAAATGTATACATTTTTAAAATTAATTTTTAAATGCAAAAAATTTTCACTTTTAATAATAGAAATAAAATACAAATCATAGGGAATAGAAAAATTTTACTTTTACTGTTTAAATCTCAAAACACCAAAAGCATTTATCAAATGGACACTTCAAAACGTGTAGTTGCATTTTGTCCTCTCGCGACTATCCAAGAGTGGGGATAATGACCGCATTATATGGCAAACATACAACTTACCTTCTGTTTTACTTAATATTTTCTTTTTTTGCTGTGTTTGCATGATATGTTCTGACAACTATCATCTAAACACATACATCCATTTGCAATTTTTTACCTGATGTTTAAGGTGTATGAATAAACCGCCTATGAAGTGGTCACAACCAGGGCTAATAAAATAAAAAATAATTACTAGCTAGCTTTTAAGCTATCGAAATGAAAAACATAGTTAGGTTTGAGCGAGAAGATAAACCTAAAAACTGTGAAGTCTACTTACAATTGTGAAGTCTTCAAAAATATTTTTGCCTAGTGTGTGCTGCTGGAGTTTATCGGCAGTCGACTGACAATCGACAATCGAACAGTGCAGGGAAAAACGAGACGAGTGGTCCGAAAGCAACGCTTTCACTGCCATACTCATCCCAGAAGTAACCAGGGGAAGTACACTGAAGTAGGCAAGAAGCCAGATGAAACCTAGTTAAGTCATCCAGTGTATAAGATTGGTCCTTTCCTATAAGGACGAATAAGTTGATTGTTGATTGACGAGGGGCACGAGGAGCTATGAGATCCAGTAGTCGGGAAAGATGGCCTTTTGGATGTCGTCGAAATTGATGTCCAGGACGTGTCGAGGCCTGCGATGCCTGAGGAAACTTCTAAACGTGAGTGGATGCTCCAGAATATCTGCAACCAGAGGAAGCAACTTCTTCAGTGACTCCTGTACATAGGTACCAATGGGAGGTATCTCAAAATCGTCGGTAATAGAAGTATTTGTTGCAACTCTCCTGTCAAGTTGGACAATGGTCCTCAAGGTAACGTTTGGAAGGTTTGGAGGTCCTTCCATCTGGACTTACATGTTGTGGCCCAGGTAGGCATACCATAAAGCAAGATGGTTCGGATTACCGTCCTGTACAGCAATAGTTTGCAGTCCAATCCAAGCGCGCTGTTTCGCCCCAGAAGAGCTACCAGACTGAATTTTGCCTTCTTTGCCTTGTTGATGGCGTAGGAGACATGGTCGCCCCAATTTAGTTTGGCATCTATTACCACTCCGAGGTATTTGTAATGTTTTACCCATTCGAGCTTTTTACCAGAAAGGAAGAGAGGACTCGGGGGTTTCCGAAGTTTCTTCGTAATGAACATCGAGCCAACCGACGAGACAACCAGGCCACGGCCACCCCCAAATTAATATATTATCGAAGACCGCTGCGACGAAATTGTTCTTTGGCCATTTCAGCAGAGGCAAATTCTATCAGCTCAAAGCAGGCGGTCTCGGTGTTACGTTTCGAAACAAATCCGTGTTGATAAGGGTTTAATTTTGATAAAAATTAATTTCAAAAACCGAACAATTTTACCATTAATTTTTTTTTCTAAAAAAAATCCGACTTCATTTCAATCATTTCTGTGCAAACAGAATCTTTTTATCTGTGTTCGTGCGCGAATTATTTAGTTTTAAAGTTTTTCCTGATTTTTGGATCACCCTATATATTCCGTACTCCCATGATATTGCATTGTCATCACACAAAAAAATTAGTATTCTTGTTAAATTTACCTTCCTCACTGGAATGAAACCACAATCTTCTTCACGCTGCTTTTGATTTTTGTAAGAGGTATCCCACTACTGTATATAAAATGAACTATTGTATCTGTATTCCTTGTATTCCGTTGAATGATGGCCACAAGGTGACTGAAATGGTTACGGTGCAATTAATTCTTCATCCGTGTGTACAAGAGGTGTTTTTTCTTTCTTCATTTATTGTCTTGTTGATTCTTTTATGTAAAGGGGAAAATTAAAATACAGTAGAAGCCTAATCATACAAATAATTGGACTGCGATTCTCCGAGTTATCTTTGAAAATAATTTACCTTCGTTCCACCAAAATTCCGTCTCCTCATGTCCAGAATTAGCGGAAATGCTTCAATTAGTTCATGAAATGATCAGCAGAGTCCTTCCTCCATTGCTATTTTTGCTTCCACCATTTACCATAATGGACGAATTGTTCATGTATACTTCAAGAATGAATACAGATTTATTTTAATTTAAAATGTTTGATTATTTTAAATTAATATACTATACAACCCAAACCAAAAATAGTTGGGACGCTGTAATTAAAACTAGTTTGTGAAACATTATTTTTAAATTCATAAAAATGATTACACGAACAAATAATTTTTCTTAATACAATATCTAAACCTTGTTTATCTTCTAATATTTTTAGACGTTTCATTAAATAAAATTATTGTAAATAAAACAATTGTTAAAACAAATTGATAAGGGAAATAAATATTGGGACACTTCCCTTCCTGAGAGGAAATGGTTGGGACATCGTACACATTCTGCAGATCTCCCTATAAATCTTGAATGAACGGATCCTTGCAGAGTTAATTTGAATGCAGATATTTAAAAAAAAAACCTTTTTGTTTCAAATACGTGTAGTTTGTTATTTTGAGAAAATGGCTCGCGGTAAAGCAATGAAGAAAGATGTGCGAGATATCATTATTCAGCTGATATCTGAAGACGCCTTCTCTTTTGAACATTCCTAAATCATCGGTTCGCAATTTTGTAAAAAACAATGAAAAGAGAGGAACTACAGAATCTTATAAAGGTTTTGGTCGTCCAGCAATAATAACTGAACGTGACAAGCGAGCCTTGAAACGCACCATCAAGGAATATCGAGGTGCACCAATTTCAACGTTATTATTGAAATGGAGAGAAATGATCAAGAAAAATGTTTCCAGAGAGTCTTGTCGCTTATATATTCACAAGCCAGGTTATAAATTCTACAAGGTAAGATTTGTGTAATGAACAAAACACTATTGTACTTGTAAGTTACTTTTGAATGCAATCTTAGTTCTGTACAACAAGTTTAGGCAAAGAAGAAACTATTACTAAATGTACAGGAAAAAAAAATCGCCTAACCCGGGCTAAACATGAAAACCGGACAATGCAACAATGAAATCAAATCATTTTTAGTGATGAGTCAAGATTTGAAGTTACTGCTGGAAACAATCCGCATCATTCAAAAGTAATCAGGAAGAAGGATGAAGCATTCAACCCTGTCTGCATCAAGCAAACAGTCGAATTCCCAGCAAGTGAGATGGTAGGGGGGTTGTGTTTCATCAAATGATGTGGGGCAATTGAAACTTATTGATGGAACGGTAAATGCACTAAAATACCAGGCCATTTTAGAGAAAGAACTTCTATCATCCATCAAAAAGTTATTTGGTAGGAACAAGGACAGTGCTGGATGGCACACAGCCAAATCAACTAAAAGCTTGGCTAGAGCAACATAAAATTGAAGTACTTCCATGGCCAAGAAATAGCCCAAACTTTCATCTATGGAGGCAAATGAAAAAAAATGAAACAAAAACCTGAATCAACTTTAGCCAGGTTGAAAGAAAAAATACAAACAATTTGAAATTCTTTGATATTAGAAGAGTCTCAAGAGCTGTTTAATACTATTAAAAACTGTAATCTCCAGAAAAGATGATGTCACGAAATACAGGGTGATTTTAATTAAAGTTACGATTTCAAAAATCGATAATTTGAAAACTACTCGTCAGAATGACCTGATATTTTAGCAGAACCATCGTGAAGCAATGGAATTTTGTTTGGCGAAGGAAAAAAATAGTTCCAAAATCTGCCGATAGATGGCGCTGGCAGAGTAATGTCAGGGGAAAAACCAAAAGTGGATTCGTGAAACACAGAAATGTTGTTAGCCAAAAGGAAACAATAGAGTTCAGGAGTTTACGAAAAATTTATTATCGAAAAGAAGAGAATACAGCGACAACAGTGATAATGCCAAAAAAAAACAGCTTTATGGAACAAACATCTTACTGATGATTAAGGGAGAAGTTGTTCGATATGCCCTCCGCCTTGTTCGTAAACCCCCAGAACTTTATTGTTTCCTTTTGGCTAACAACATTCCTGTGTTTCACGAATCCATTTTTGGTTTTTCCCCTGACATTACCCTGCCAGCGCCATCTATCGGTAGATTTTGGAATTATTTTTTTCCTTCGCCAAACAAAATTCCATTGCCTTACGATTGTTCTGCTAAAATATCAGGTCATTCTGACGAGTAGTTTTCAAATTATCGATTTTTGAAATCGTAACTTTAATTATAATCACCCTGTATTAAGTTGAATGTTCCAACTATTTTTTTGTCAGGATGGCAATGCCCCATCATTTATTTGTCTTTAAGATTATTTTATCAATTTTTTCTTTATAATGATTTTATTCAATGAAACCTCTAAAAATATTAGAGGATAAACAAGCTTAAAATATTGTATTAAAAATAATTATTTGTTCGTGTAATCATTTTTGATGAATTAAAAAAAAAATTAATGTTTTACAAACTAGTTTTAATTACAGTTTCCTAACTATTTTTCGTTTGGGGTGTACACGTATGTTACCCAAATTACGAGGCATATTTGCCTAAACGCCATGGGTGACTTCTTCCGAGAAGCATGTGTACAATACTCTTTCTATTTGTTAGTGTTTCCTATTCCCTGTCTTCTTCTTACAACACCTGCTTGACTCGAACGTGTTTCATTTGAAAACGTCTCTTATTAATTAAATACTTCAAATGAGAAATGATAATCGTTTGTTAATCTACGTATACGCCAGAAGATTCACACTCACCTCAGCGATTGCGAAGGTGCACTTCCCAAATTTCTGTGTATGAAATCTGGAATTCTAAATTGCCTAATTTTGAGGTTGGGATATTATTTTTTTATACTTCGACTCCAACTGCGAGTTCTCTTGAAATAATGGAGAAAATAAACCACAAGTGTAGTTCAACGACTGGTTTAAACAAGAAAATTATTTGAAAGTTTCCAGAAAGTTACTTTAACCTTGATCTGGAATCAGAGCTGGGTAATTTTGAATTTCCGGAGTCGGGAATTTTTTGTTCCCGTCTTTTCAGACCTAGTTTCTAATTGCATTCGCATAATACAGTCTGCTCATTTTAAGGCCAAGGGCAATTGTGTTCCGTCTCGAAGCCAGAATTTTTGAACAAGGCCTTCTTGTAGAAATAGCTTTGACAATCTTATCTATAATGCTGAGGACAAAATGTATGTAAGCAGGCATTTATTTCTCACGAATTTGAAATTCTTGAATTTCCAACTTAAACTCTGAAATTTCACAACCAACTGTAACTTACTTTGAACCATAATCCCTCGCCAATGTTTCTTTGAAAATCAACGCCTTTTCAAAAAGAACTGACTGTCCTTGTAAAATTTTTATAGAAACCATTTACACACAATATTTTCAACCTTATCAATCTCAGCCTTTCTCGTACAATTACCATCTTCATTTTTAAGAGCGGAAACAAACTTTTGAATCAATTCTGCAACTTTTTTAATGTTATTTTATTTTTTTTAACAGTCTATTATAGTTTTACATCATATTTTCAGATTTATTTCCCCTTTAACGTTTTCTTCGTCATTCTTATCAAAACGATGCTTTTTCTTCTCTGTTCTGGGCGAAGGAAACTTCAGACAATGAAGGACGAACTAAGCGTGTCCAGCTACATTTTCAATTTCAATTGGTAGATATTGTTGCAAAGTAAAATTAACAGTGTTAATAATAGAAATTGGAAGTGTAATAGGAAACTGTAATAAGTGAAATCGAACATTTAACTGGACACGCCCAGTTTTTTTCGTTGAACAGAATGTAGTTTCTGTTTTCTCAAGGAATTTAGTGCAACTCCAATCAATACAGAGGTTGGTTTTTCATAAAAAAAAAAGCAAAAAGAAAAAACAACCGGGATATTACTAGACAATCAATGTTAACTGGGACAAACTATGGTCCATCCAACCTTAGTTTGCGCGAAATGTGATGGCCGTTTCAATTGTTGGACATTGTTACAACAAAAATTAAACAATACATAACAATTGAAATGTCCGTCAAATTATGCGCAAACTAAGCTGGACAGACTATAGTAAACATGGCGGAAAACCGAGACCGACCTTCAAACTGGGACTTATGATAACTTTTTTTCCTCGGCATTAATCGTATAGATAAAACATTGATTAATCTAAGGAGATAAGTAAAATAGCCAAAAGATTGCCATTTCACAAAAGAATTGAACGAGTCCTACGAACGAGACAGGCCTGGGCACTCAAAAGTCACCTGACCAACAATCCAACTTTCATTGTTTCCAACAAACGAAAAAAAAAACCACTGCATCGATTACATCTCGGATTTAGCATTTGAATTCCCAAATGCTTATCTAACTTTTTTGGTAACATCTTCGTGCTTTGCAGTTTTCTCAGGAAGTTAAAGTAACATAAATGTTCTATTTTGCTGCTGTCGTTCGCAGAACATAGTGTCGTTATTTATGGGTGCCACTGGCGGCAGAGTCCGCTCTAGCGTTTACGTCGCCCCGGACAAAATGATAAATTGCCGCCCCTTAAACATATACACCATATTGCCATTAATGACCGGACACTTTCGATTTTAGACGTTTTGTCGAATATCTAGAAAAATACGAATTATCCTGAAATTTCAGGGGTGTAAAAATTATGTTACACCTCATATATTTCAGCGAAGGTTTTCTCCCGAAGGCAAATAGGGGACTAGCAAAGAAGTGAACCAAAAAAATAATGTTTGGAATCACCCTGTAAAAAATAATGCTTGAAATGCATTGTAGCTGTAGCATATGCTTAAGAGGCTTGTTTTACTGTTCTGTGTTCATTTGTATGGGAATAGCACGTATATTCATGGAGATATAAAGGTTTATTTAAAAAGGTTGAAATGTTTTCGTAAGTTTTTTGTTTATAACACGCAAGATTTTCAACCCAATGCAATGCCATTTACAGAAAACTTGACAAACTACAGTACAGACAACACCCTGCAATCAGAATAGAAAAATATTAAATATTAACTGCGCATGCGTTATGAAATTGTCTTTTGCATAATTTATTAGCCAAATGTATAGAGCTACTCTTATAAAAAGCCCAAGCAAATATCTTGAAAATTGAGAAAGATATCGTCGATAGAATGAGTTGAATTTCAGTTGCTCTCAAAAATAAACAAAACGATAAGGGGCTTTCTCCAGACTTTTATTTTTGGATCGGACACCAGTATCAATTTCTTCTTCTTACGCTGATATGAAGTCAATATGAAATCAATATTACAAAAATGTATTATGCACAAAAGTAGCATCAGCTACGCTAAAATCACAAGAAACCTGTTTTTTTTTCATCAGTAATTCAACATCTGAGTTAAGGCGTAGGATTAAAACGTCACGGATCCATCTTGAGCTAAACTTTTTTTCATTTTCAGTTCTACAAGCTTTTTTTTTATTATCTCTTTTAATTTTACTTGATCAGCAATTCCATGATCAATCGCCAAAATGGTCAAATGTTAAACAATTTTACATGGTAGTGGAATGTAAAAAGTTTCTCCATTAATTTTAATTTAGGGAGATTTCTTTAACTACAGTTATAGCTTTAGTCAGCAATATTCATAAGGCAACATTAATGTTTAGGGCTAAATTTAACATTATTAATAATTTTAGTACATAAGTAGGCTTTCGTTCTTGCCCAAAAGCGCAGAAACAAATAAGTGCATGATATTCCTTCTTATTCCTGTTTCAAACAAGTTCACGCAACGCCCTGCTTGCTATTCTATGATAACTAGATACCTAGCATTTTTTTGTTATTTAATTAAACTAACCGCTCTTTTATGGTTGATTTCTTCAGAATTACAAATGCTTTATTTGCTTTTAGGCAAAAATAGTAAATATGAAATGTAAATTGCATTGTAAATTTAGCCAAAGAAACAACCGATGGGTATAATTATTTCACATTCACAGCCAAAATGCCGCCCTTAATATTTGATCGCCCCGGACAAATGTCCGGGTTGTCCGCCCCTAGAGCGGGCACTGCTGGCTATTTGTGTGATTCAGAAGTTCTGCAAATTTATTTGCTTTTATTTGTCAAGGGGGCTCCTGAGCCAGACTTATTCGAATTTATTGTGGAATTTTAAAGTTGTCATAGTATTGAATGTACTCAGATATTTGTTCAGATGCACAATTATATAGTTTTCAAATTATAGTTCAGAGAACCAAATTTTAAAAGAACCTCTTCAAAGCCAAATTACCATGTCCCGGGCGCCATTTACCCTTCCTACGCCAGTGGTTCAAACTGATACTATGGTCATTAAAATTGAATTTTGTTGAATACTTTGAAAATGGTCCAGTAATAATTGCATTTGGTTAACTTGTCTTAGCATGAATCACCTTAATTGTTTCTCCGGAATGTCATCGATGGGCTCTTAAGTCGTTCTGTCTTTATATTTCACTTAAGCTTAAAGAAGGTGGTTGAACCGTATACGAGAAATTTGATCACAATGAAAATCATAATACTGTATTCCATAGCTTGAATAAAAACTCGGAAACATACGGGTCTGAATTACAACGGTTTCTCAATGACAATTAAACTTTAAATTAAGAGTACTGTATTAATACATGTGTTTTACTTACAACTGAATCAACAGTTTCTACACCATTAGATTGGGCGAGGAAGTCTAGTTCCTTGGCCACCAAGCTCATCTGGTCATGAAATAGGCTCTTCGGTCAAACACATAGGTACAACTTATCCAGATAGTAATTAGTGCACTGAGAGCTTAAGGAATGATACGCTGTTATAAGGAGATTGATCATTTCTATTATAGATGGAGCTCAAAGATGACTCAGCAAAAATGCTGGTCAATTTGAACCCCAAATGTGACAATTCATATGCTGTATTCTTCAAAACGAAGTTGCAAGTAAATCACAAGTAATAAAATAATTAGATAAAACTTTCATTGTGAAACCGTTGTAATTCGGACCCAAGTTGATTTGGGGTTTTTACTCAAAATAATCCCAGGGACTCTTAGCATCCTATTGTTGAACACCCTGTACATGAAAAAATACACATGTAGATATGCAATTCGAATGATTATAATATTGTGTGTGGACATAAAAAAAAAGCGGTGTTATTATAAATCCAAGTTCCAACTGAAAGGAAATTATATTGACTTGATTTTTTTCAAGAATGTTTTCCTTATGAGCATATTCCAAATAGTTGATCTACTCCAGTAGCAGATTAATAATCATGATCGTCTTTGACTCTCGCTATTGCGAATTCAAATGTAATCGAGAATCTTTTCACGATTTCCTTCGGAAAGCAGTTAAAAAGTGAGCATCGTAGAGTAGTTTGCTTGTTGCATGTTTGGAGAATCAAAACTTTTCCATAACTAAAGACTATGTGAAGAATTTAATGGTGGCTATATTCCATTTTCCGAAAATCGCTGGAAATGGAAGCACCCAGGCCTGTCCCAAAAATTTAAATGGGAACGTGAGTCGAGTAAGATGTCGTTGGATAGGTCATGTAAAAAGAAACAAGTTTTGTACGAAATATTTTTTTTTCCAATCGGCATCTTTCAGGAAATAAACAATAAAAATATTTCAGGTTACGTGTTTGCAAGTTGACCTATTGACGTTTCTTTAAAAGATTTTCAACGTCAAATGTTTACCTCTGTTGAACTCTTAATAATTCCTAGGCATCGTGCTGCTATCGTGAGAGATTAACACACAAAATGCCTTTTTCCAACGAAAAAGCGTTTGATATGTTAATGGTGTTAGGAGAATGTCAGCAAAACTATCGTGCTGCGGAGAGGTTGTACGCTGCACGATATCATAATCGTACACATCACTCCAGAATGTTTTTCAGAGGTTTGCGGTTCGTGTGAGAAACACCGGTCAGGTGCAGTCCAACCACAACACGGATGCTATGATCAGAAGACGGGTGGGAGCTGAGAAAGTTGCTGATGCTCTGGCCGCCGTTTGAGAGGATTCGACCATCTCCACGAGACGCTCTCTCGTGACTCAAAAATAAGCCACATGACCGTATGGCAATTATTCCGCAGCAATGGTTTTACTCCTTCCATATTAATCTCTTCCAGGCGCTTGAAGGGTGTGACTACCAGAGGAGATTAAATTTTTGTCAGTGGTCTAGAAACTAGCAATAAAATTTCCATTTATCAGCCACGTTTAAAAGCAATGGGAAGGTGAACATCCATAACGCACATTAATGGACCCAGAAAAATCCAACTTGAGATAGACGACCAACACGTGTAGAGTATGAATGCGTGGTGTTACATTGTCGGAAGCCATATTATCGGCCTGCATTTCTTCCATGGAAACCTAAACAGGGTAGTTTATGTTGACTTTCTGGAAAACGTGCTGTTTGAACTCCTTGAACTTCTGCCAACGAGGGTTAGCATTTGGTTTCAGTAGGATGGCTGCTCCACACATGACTAGCGAATTGCGATGGATTGGTAAGGCTAAACCAATAGCATAACCCCCCCTAGATTTCCAGACCTCACTCCACTCGACTTTTTCGTCTGGGTACGGCTGAAATCAATTGCGTACCAACAAGGAGGGAAAAAATTCAGGACCGAATAAGGAGGCCATGTACAAAGATTAACGCAGAGGAGGAGACTGCGCAAATGTCGTGAGTAAAATGGACTGCACTTTGAACATTTTTTTTTTATTAAACCTGCACCTGTCCTGAAAGTGATTTTATTGCTTATTTCTTGAAGGATGGAAAAAAATATGGTACAAAAGTTGTTTCTTTTTCCAAGACGTATCCAAATACAAGTATTCGACCCATGTTCCCATTTAAAGTTTCTGGCCGGACCTCGGGTGCGCCCATTTCCAGTCACCATTAAATTTTTCACATAGTCTTTAGTCAAGTGAAGTTTTTCCTCAAAGCTTTAAGATGCCGAATTTCCAAGAAAAAAGAAAAAAGCAAATACTAATCCATTTGCGTTCTTAGATTACGCGTGATTGAGTTTCAGTTACGCTTACTAACTTTTAACATTTGCTGCTAAAAATGATTTACAGTTTACGTGATTTACCCCGTTCAGCAGTAATTCAAAGGTTGTGACGTGTTGCAGAGTAACAATGGATAATTCTAAAGTTTATCCGGATTCAATGCTAAAAGCACGGAACAGGATGGCCACAAGAGAATAAAATTCACAGTAACATCCATCCTCTTGTCACAAGATTCCAGTGGAACCTGACAGATGAACTTCTAAAGCGGAACTTGAATACTTTCATAATTACATAATATTAATAAACAAACGTCACATTATTCCGGAAATCGTTAAAGCATATTTGAAAGAGACAATAGTAAAATAATGCAAATTCCAACCCTTTTTGATGGCTTAAAGCAGGGAGCGGAAGAGGAATTAAAGCATTATAAAAATTTAGACCTTTTTTTTGTGATAAAAACACGATGTTAAACTGTTCAGTATATATATATTTTTTTTAATTTCTTCGTAATTGATACGAATTCTCAGAAATATTCGTAGCAAGAAAATTTTTTCCCTAACATTAGCATAAATGACGACGTCATGGTCAATTTTTCCACAAAGCCTACGCATGCTTTTATGTTAAGAATATCGTCGTCATTCCGATGAACTTAATTTTGCAAGAATATAAGAAAATAAGGAAAACTGAAAAGCATATGAATAAAATCATAACAGTAAGTCCTTATTACAAGATATCTGAAAGTGAAGAAGCCGAAAATAGAAGACTAGTAAAGACATAAAAATGTCAAATCATTACTTTCCAATAGTTTTGAAACTTTACTTTTCACCCAGTTTGACATAACAACCTTGGGAAAGTTGTTTTCGAATTGAGATTCAGTTTAGGCTCAGAACTCATTTCATTTAGAAAGGCGAAAACGAAACGTTATTTACGGACATACATTTCCTCCCTTTTAAGACCAACTTAATAAACGTGCAATATATCATATTGAAAGGAGTAGGAGGTTTACTACGTTATATGTGAAAATTCCCGATTCGCGGATGTTTCTTTGAAATACAGCCATGTGTTTTATGGTTAAATGGAGTTTTGAGTTTCCATGAAACAGGCACGGACGCAGGAAAAAAAAAAAAAAAAGCTTTCATCTTATTCGTGACATTTGACTGAGAGGAAACCGTGTCGTTCCCCTTTGCCTTCGGGGAAAAACCTTGTTCCCTGTTTTTGTTGCCTGTGGTGGGTCTTTCTATTAAAGAGCGTGAGTGGTCAGAGAGGTTCACAAATTGCCTTGAGAGCAGGTAAGAAACACACGTTTTTTAGAATTAAAGCTTAAGAAACACATATATTAATTTTGAACAACCCTTTAAAGATTTCTCATATTTTATTTATGAGACTATAAAGAACTTTTTTTTTTCTTTTGTGTTTCAGATATCAAACATATCATGGATTCGACATCTACTCTATTCGTCCTTTTGACAGCCTTCGGTCTTGCTACAAGCATGCGACCCAGTAGATAAATTTTCTATACAAACAAAGTTATGAAAGGTTACGTAAATGCTGTTCAGACGAACTAATTTATTTTCTCTTCTCCTCCTTTTTTTGTAGGAAGCTCTCTTTCTTTCCCGAGCAGCCGAGTCGGTGTTCATGCGAGTTGCAAGCTGAATTCAGGGGAACCGGGAACGTGTCGGGCCATCAGCGAATGTCCGGCGGTGCTCAATCAGCTGCAGTCGGTAACTCCAACTCACTGCGGCTGGAACGGCAGAGAGCCGCTCGTATGTTGTCCTGGACCACCTTTAGCTACTGAAAACAGTTGAGTAGAAAGTTTTAAATAAAAATCATAATATAAAGATATGAGAAAAAGATTGCTCTTCTTTAATATTTTCGGAAACAATTATAAAATAGGATTCAAATTAAGCAATGTCTAATGTAGATGGGCATGTTTGAAAAACATTAGAAAAGCCCATGACATATTCGTCTTTTACATTTTAGATTCCGCCAATAATGAATCCATTATACAGAATAGCATATTCAAGTTAAAAGCAGTTATAAATTATTGATTATCTTCTGGGTTCATCTAGCTACTTCAATATTTATTGTAAAAACCTTATAATGCAAATAACAGTAGACTCTTCTTTTATCTTCCCAGTTTGTTTATCCACAGTCATTCACTCTTCCCCCAACCTATGAATAAGTGAATTTTTTTATTTATTTATTATTTAACTTCATTGGCCATTTGTTTCTGAAGGACTTAAAACTTTTTTTAAACATTCAAAATTATTATTAATAAATCATCTTTAAACACACATTAATGATCACCGATCGCTTCGCTTTAATAAAATAAAAATTATTTTTTTAATAAATAACAAGTTAATTAAAAAAATAATGACTCCAGTTTATAAAAAAATCTAAATGCAAAAGGGGAAAACAAATCAAATTTATCAAAGCATTAGCCTGTAGATATCATATGCAAAGCAATATTTTATGGCATATGTTTCTCAGAATTCTATTTCTTAGTAAAGTAAAGCGTCATTTATTGACGTCTAAATTGCTAGAGAATGCAGATAAATGAACTGTGAAAGATAAACAATACAACAAAAGTTAAAATTACTGCAGTTAATGTCTAAAAGAAAGACAAGAAGAGAGCATCACATTATTCAACAATAATACAACGACAAATTAGCCTACTTATAAGTAAACAAGCTTATCAATTTTTAGAACATATCCGTTAAAGCTCAAGCGACATTTGAATTCCTTCTCGATAGTAAAATCAAAAAATTCAAACAAGTTATTTTAGCAAAAATATTTAATATTATTTAAATTCTTAAAGGAAATCGCGATCACAAGACTAAATAATGTCCTCAATTGCCGCACGAATTAGTTAAATTATGGAGCAAGTCCTGATAAGTTTTGAATTTAGAAATCATGTCGCTTTGGAAAAGCCATAATTACATCATGTGTAGCCAGTTTAGCAATGTATGATATGGAATTATTTTAGTTAGTCATGTTCAATTTTGCATTTAAATATGATGTTTATCTAATCTTTCTTTGCTCATGAGATCATTATTTTTATCATTTATCTATGAAGTGATACAAAATAAATGGAATTCATTTTCTAACTTTTTTTTTTTCTTGTAAACGTTTAATGTAAATTTTCATGTAAGGTAGTCTGCCGATTTTCAATGAGGTAAAGCACAAGATCGCTAAAGTAATTAAACTGCAAAATTCAAAAATACCAGAGATAATGAAATCTAATAATTTCATAAAACTCGAGCTCTTCAGACTTGACAGAATGAGTTCTCATGGTTGCAAAACTACATGTATAACTATTCAAATTTCAAATTTAGTTAACATTTCTACCAAGAGATGGCGCTGCAGGCGATCTGTAACAGGTATAGTTAAAACCAATGACGTATACTAAAGATAGACTCCGAATCCTATTGTTGTAACTTGAAGCAAATTGGGAAGCTCAATGACGTATATTAAAGATAGACTCCGAATCCTATTGTTAACAGCGGCAAAAAGTGAAGCTAATTGAGCCATGATAGTTCTGGGCAGAAGTGAGCCGTGGAGTAATTAGCTGTCTGGCTGCTTTGTTTTTGAAAATTTTGGGCCCGATGAATTATTAATTCAAAACCATTATTCAAAGTTGTTCTGCGTACAACTGTACAAACAGACAAGAAAAAGGATCAGGAGTCATTTTCCACAAAAATAAATCAAAATACGTAACTAAAATGAAAATACGTTACTGAAAGACAATCGAAACGAAATTGAAATTGAAACCATGATCGAAAATTGTTTATAAAATATAATAAAATACTTCAAATACAAAGTAAACGAAAAGATAAACTTATCACTCCGTGATCGGCGTGTGAAAGAATTATTAATCAGCTACTCTCGTGTTTAGCCATGTGTTTTGCATCATCTTCACTCACTTTCAGCCATGACAGTTCTGGGCATGGAGCTTCCCAATTTGCTTCAAGTTACAACAATAGGATTCGGAGTCTATCTTTAATATACGTCATTGGGGAAGCTCCATGCCCAGAACTGTCATGGCCGAAAGTGAGTGAAGATGATGCAAAACACAGGGCTAAACACGAGAGTAGCTGATTAATAATTCTTTCACACGCCGATCACGGAGTGATAAGTTTATCTTTTCGTGATAGTTCGTATTTGAAGTATTTTATTATATTTTATAAACAATTTTTCGATCATGGTTTCAATTTCAATTTCGTTTCGATTGTCTTTCAGTTACATATTTTCATTTTAGTTACGTATATTTGATTTATTTTTGTGGAAAATGATTCCTGATCCTTTTTCTTGTCTGTTTGTACAGTTGTACGCAGTTTAACTTTGAGGAATGGTTTTGAATTAATTATTCCTCAGGCCCAAAATCTTCAAAAACAAAGCAGCCAGGCAGCTAATTACTCCACGGCTCACTCCTGCCCAGAACTATCATGGCTCAATTTGCTTCACTTTTTGCCGCTGTTAACAATAGGATTCGGAGTCTATCTTTAATATAGGTCATTGGTTAAAACGAAGTATTTCAGCTCGCCATTCCATAGTTCGTCGACAAGCTGATAGCGTGTGCTGTTGAGATTGCAAGTCCGCTTTACCAAAATGGTTTTTTGCAATAGTCCTTGCAACATTTTCATACCGGTTTTTATTTTTTCATAGTTTTCAGCGCCACCTGTGGGTGAAAATGTTAACTAAATTTGAAATTTGGTGGGATAAAATTCCCTGATTTCCTAAGCATAAGGCTGCAAACGATACATATCTATCGCATTCCGTCTTTTTTTTTTTATTGATTTTTGAAAATTCATCAGTCATTTTTGGGACACCCGGTATACATCTATATAAAGATCATATACATTTTTCTCGTGCAGTCAATAATGACGAAGATATTTAATCAAGGCCACAATCGTTTCATCCTTAATCCTAAGAAGACAAACACAGATGATAACTTGTACAGATGCTGTGATGTATACAGTAGAACCTCGATAAATCGAATTTCAAAGGAAGATGAAAATGTTTCGATTTATAGACGTTTCGAAATATGAAGGTTTCGATTTAACGAGGTTAAATAAAATCAAATTCGAATTATTGAGATACTGTGTGAAATTTCAGTAATCGTATAGAATACAGATATTTTTCAGGAAGCATACACAGATTCAATAAACAGGTACAGTACTTAAAAATGCTTTATTGTTCATAAAATTAGCTTTGGGTGATTTAATTTTAAAACCTTTCGTTTTAAAATATTTTAGAAGATTTCAGTGAAAAATATTAGTGTTTCATGATTACATACCAGCTTTTGTATTGTTGGAATCCATATCACACGAACTTGTACACCACAGCAATCACTGTAATTAATGACACTTGACCAGGTCCAAGAACTTCACTGAAACAAATGGAGGGAAGAAAGGAAGATTTCAAGTTTAGTCACGCGTCATTATCACGTTTAGACATATGTCAAGATTACGTGTGAGCTGTTGACGATTCGATTTATAGAGGTCCGGATTGAGAAACGTCGATTTATGGAGATCTTTAACGTTGATCTTTAACTTCGATTTGTAGAGGCTCTGTTTGCCAGAATTCGAATTACAGAGGCTAAGTTTCCATTTGATATCCTCCAACAAAATTCAATTTATCCATTGTTTTTACTTCGAATTATCATGGTTTTTGCCTCTGAGCGGAAGGGAGTAGACAAAAATTTCGAATTATAAAGGTTTTCGATTTATCGAGGTTCTACTGTATCTGTGCTAACGGAGGGCATTTTGAACATTTCATGAAGAAATAGTTTCATGTGGCATGTTTGTATGTTATGTTCCTGTGTTTTTCCCGTGATTAATGTAATTAAAGAAGAGTTGTAGAGAATGCGTTGTAACAAGCAAATAAAGCGTTTCTGGACCAATGTCCATCTAATATATTTTCTTCTTCTACACGTGAAGAATGTTCCTGAAAGTTTGGCCATACGTTTTTTGTTATACCCTGTGTAAATTTAACGCGCAATAGTACTTTTAATTTACATAAGAGAGCACTGGTAATCCGATGACTATTCTAACAAGAACTGTTCTGGGCAGTCCGACCATTGCCTTTGGCTCAAGGTACAATTTTCTTCTAATATTATTATTGAACAAAAATCTGAAAATGTAGTCATTTTTAGGATTGATCATGTATAAATTTCATCAATTAACTTAAAAGCTCAAAAAATTGTAAATTATAGTAAAAAGGTCTTAATATAGGTCTTGACAATACACTGAGAGCTATTGTCATTAGTTTTTTCACTGAGAATGAACTTAGCAATCATTTTTGCCATTGAGGAAATTACAAAAGATGGACTGAATGTGTCCATTTAAACTTCCGATTTCAATTGTTAGAAATTCTGCAAAGTAAGTCAACCGATTGAAATTGTAAATTTAATTGGACACGCCTAGTCCAACTTTCGAAATTTGTACTTTATTAAGAAAAGCAGATTAGAAAAACAGACTTTTGAACTTGTAATTCTATTACACCAACTCATTATTACAGATGTTTTAACCAGATACTCCATTTTATTTGTCGTTACAGCTTGTGCGAGGAGTAATCATCAAGTGAGCAGTCGTGCTGCGATCCGTTGGAAACGAGAAGCAAGCAGCAATGAATCGATCACCAATGAGACGACTGACAGGGACACCGCCAAGAACTCTTCTGGGAAGCAATCTTTGATTGTTGGCGGAAAACTATCCGAACCCAACAGTCGGCCTTGGATGGTAGGTTCAAGAAACTCGTAGTATATGTTATATTTATTAATATTCAACATGACATCATCAACAACTTAATTAATCAGCACATCTACAAAGACGGGAATAATATTTTAAACGAAATGAAGTAAAAAAAAAAAAGTTCAAATGATTTGTTTCTTTTAAGTGAATATACCCTACATATTCACTCATGAGCCTCTTTCGTTTAATTCGAGACAATTCAAGGTCACATTTTTAATTTTTTTTTTGTGTATTAGAATTGATGGAAGTAAAAAAGAAATTAACGTGATCTTTTTATTAATGACTTCATAACGAAAAAGTGCTCGGTCACCGAACAAATTTTGAGCCATGTCACATTTTCAAAACCCATTTTCATACTTTAAACTTTAATAGCTTGTGTGTGTTTAAAAGTTTGTTTATTTGTAACATGTGAAACGAAACATTTCTTTTATTTCATTCTGGCAGGAGAGATCTCATATTGTTTCAATTTTTGATTAATTCAAATGGAAACAATTTCTTTCTCAAATTATCTAAATAAAACGTATTCAGGTGGCTCGAATCCCGCCGAGAAAATGGATATATATGCTTGTCCCTTTACTAACAAGCTTGGAGACCAAGCTAAGCCTCAGTAGGCTAGGCCAGATTGAATTTCAAATCGATTCAATGATTATTAACTTCCTCGACACCGAAAGGTAAAAGAGGAGTAGAAAAGTTAATAAAAAGCTTATGTAGAGGAAGATCAGTAGAATACTTACAAAGCTAAATTATTAGTATTTCTTAAGTGGAAGAAGCGTGAAACAAACGAATTCTATTGAATATTTCATATATTGATTGAATTAAATTTATTTGAAATTATTACTCCATAATTCTTATTTAATTTCATTTTCATTAATTAGGTGGCTATTGCTTTAAGAGTAGACAATCCGGAATTAACAGCTAGAGATAAACTTGTCTGTGGAGGAGCACTCATTGGCACTCAACATATATTGACAGCGGCCCATTGTTTGTGAGTTTTAATATTTTTTGGGTAATTTTGTAGGTTTAATGAAATATAACAAAAACAACGATTCAATAGCTCATATTGAACATAATTAAAATATTGCATCAGACAATTATATAAACTATATGGGATTCGGTTCAATATTGCATATAAAATTAATACTTGTTTGTTAGAGTAAGTTCTTTAAGCCATTAGCAAATTATATGCAGGGTGTTCAATTTGAAGTAATCCACCCAAATATCTACAAATTTATTAAAATCTATCAACAATATGTTAATACAATGCTATAGGAAAGTGCGGATGCGCAGTCTGATGCTCATGTCAAATTTGACCTTTGAGATCTTTGAGGGGTCAAATCATAACTTAACTTTTTAACCGTGTAAGATACAACAAAAATGGTAACGGAAAAGTGTAGAACACACCATGCTTACCCCTAAATCACCATAACGTATTTCTTTATTTCACAAGAAAATTACAGAAGATGTTCAAGTTGGTTACCATCTGAAGCGATATATAATTGAAATCGTAACATCTGGCTTTCATACACGTTAGTAAATGTTGTTCGAGAAATGTTTGAACATAATATTGAATTCGGGTTTTCAACTCATCTAAGTGTCAGAGAGGAGTTTGATCACAGCATAACTCAAATAAATAAATAAATAAATAAATAAATAAATAAATAAATAAATAAATAAAAAATAAAAGGAGTTTGATCACATCCATCGGAGTCAAATCAAGTGACCTTAGTAATCACCGAACAGGACCAAATTGTCTTATCCAGTTTGCTCCAAAAGGACTGTGTGACCTTACAGTAATTCTGTGCGGTGGTGCCCCATCGACAATCGACAATCGAACAGTGTAGTGAAAAGAAAGACGCGAGTGGTCCAGGAGCCAAGCTCACTTTGCACGCTCGCTCAAAACGTAAACCAGAGGAGGTACACTGAACTGGGAGAGAAGCCTGATGAACCTCTTTAGTCCTCCAGAGAATAAGTTTCAAGAAGGGACGAGAGTCAGATTGTAGATTGACGAATAGAGTCCCCAAAAATCAGCAGGATCTACGAAACCTGACGGGACCCTTAACAAGAAGTGGGTGGTCCAGGATACCAGAAACCAGGGTGTTTTCATGATTCTCCATCTTGGGTAGCATGTTCTTCATAAGAGTCTGGACAAAGATGCCTATGTGGGTCATCCCCAAATCCTCATAGATAGAGTGGTTGTTGGGCAACTCTTCTGTCAAGTTGGGCAATGGACCGGAGAGCAACATTTTGGAAGGTCTGGAGATCCTTCCACCTAGATTTGCAAATAGAAGCCCAAGCAGGCATTCCATGAAGTAAAATAGTACGAATCACAACCTTGTATATCAAGAGTTTTTTATCCACACCAAGAACGCTGTTTCGCCCCAGAAGTGCAATCAAACTGAACCTCGCTTTCTTTGCTTTGTTGAGCGCGTATTGGAGCGTGGGTGCCCCATCTTGCTGAAACCATACTTGAGGAAGTTCAGCCAAAGACAAACTTTCTGCCCAATCACAAACCATATTTTGAAAAATATATACAGAGTGGGCCAGAAAAAAGATTCATGAAAATTTTCTAAGTTCGATGGGTATGGTCCAATGGGGGTGAGAGGTTCCGTTGAACTAAATGCTATCACCTGTAATTGTCAATCCTTTGTTGCAACAATGTAATTTTTTTCTTTCGTGAAATTATGGTTGAGAGAGTTTTTTCAATAAACCATCATCTCCTATTTTTGAATGGACATGTCTCATGTTACATTTCCTTTCACTGATGACTGACCCCCATTGGACCATACCCAATGAACTTAGAAAATTTTCAGGAATCCTTTTTTCTGGCCCACTCTGTATGTATCCTCGTAGAAAATTGGACTAACTATTGTCGAATTATACCTCCCGCACCAGACATTAGTTGACCATCTGTATTGATTGTTTGTTCCCCTGTTAAAGTGTGACCAAAATGTAAATTATGGTTATTTATTTAGCATCTCGAGTGAACGCAGTATGATTTGGTTTGGTTTGGTTTGTTTGGTATTAACGTCCTTTTCAACTGCTGTGGTCATTTCAGGACGGCGTTATAGGGGCCACAAATTTTGCCTCGCAAGGGTTCTTTAACGTGCAGCTGGCAAACGACTACACGGGACCAACGGCTTTACTTCCCTTCCGAAGGAAGTGCGTGATCTCAGGATTTCCCCCTGAAAAATCCTCGTCGTCCTCGGCCAGGATCGAACCCGCGTACTCGGGCATCAGAGGCGATCGAACGCAGAATGAGTTGACGTCTAGCTTAGCAAGCATAAAGTTATTAAAATCCATCCTCAACTGTTGGACCTGCTGTCTTTCAAGTGCATGAACAAATAGTATGGATGATATTTATGTTTGTGAAGTATTATCCCCTTTCCTATAGCATTCTATAACAGACTGTTGGTAATATTAATGGATTTGTAGATATTTGGGTTATCGTAAATGGACTGAAATCGTTGATATGTTTTACAGTTAGAGCAATTACGAGATATTTCAATAAAAGAAAGCGTCACGGAAGGTGGAAGCGTGTATGGGTAAAAACTGAAAAATGACAGACCTCACAAACTCAATGATCGGAAAGTGCTGCAGAGAACTATCCGAGATATTCGGTTTGTTGTTAGAATCACTATAGAATTTGGACAAACTTCAGGAAATATTAGATAAAATAAAATATAAGCTGACCTTGAGGAGTTGTGGATGCATTTCGAAATGTACATTATGCGGAATAAATCTCTTTTTATGGACAAGTGTTGCCTCCTACCTTCTATCAGGAAATATTGTTTTATTATCGAAAACGATTCGTTGTCAACGGGGGATTTCCTTATTACACTAGTCAATATTTGAAATTATAAATGGAAACTGGAGATGTTATTCCAATCATAAGGTAATGATATTATCAGAAAAAAATGGAAGGAAAAATTCCACGACCTGGATTCGAACCAGGAATCACGCTTGCTGCGTCTACCTATTGGGCCATCGTGAATACGATGCAGCCAGGCTGTCACTAGGTGGTCTGATAATACCATTTCCTTATGATTGGAGTAACATCTCCAGTTTCTATTTATAATTTCTTCATCAGCTTTTCTAATGGTTTGGATAGGAAGAATTCAAGATCTCCAAGCTGGGTGCCCGTCCTATCATTGGGCCTCCATCTTGACTACCTGGTAGTCTTTAAGAACACCTAGTGATAGCCCCTGTGTGCCTTGTCACGATGGCCCAGTTGGCCCTCTTGCATTGCCGGTTGTGTACTCCATGCCGATATTATGGTTACTGTGCACTTCAGGACATATGTTTACAGGACATTTTTGTTAATTGTCATATGGCTCCTAAAGTTTATTCCCACAATTTGAGGGCGGGTTTTTAAAATTTCTGAACATAGCAATCCTTGGAGAGTCGATCATTGTTTTGCTAGAAATTTATGTATACTCGTATGTTTTTTTGTTTTTTTTTGCTGAATACATTTTCTTTGTAAAATAAAAAATTATATCTATTTTGTAGTGGCATCTCAACGGATCCAAGAGAATATGAAATTTATTTTGGGGTAAATGTTTTGAACTCGACGGAGAAAGGTGTTCCCGTTGCTTCCATTACGATACATCCCAAGTTCACTACTTCTCGGCTGTACAACGATATTGCCATCATGAAACTGGTTAAGGGTATCACTTTCAGCGAAAGCGTCAGGCCCGTCTGTCTACCTATGGGAGATCTAAGGACGCAAAAATTCGAGAATGTTCAATGCATCGTTGCCGGATGGGGGATTGTAGATTACCGTGAGTACTTAGAACTTTTTTTCAGAACTTTTTCCGAAGTAAAAAAGGGTTCCTTCGAGATCTTAATTTAATAAAATGGTATGGGCTGATAATTAAATATATACATCAAAATGTTGCGATATTGGCCTTTCGTGAATGGTGAATGTGCAAAAGTAGATGTAATAGCAGCTGATGATAATCAGGACAAAACAACATGATATTGAAAGAAATTTGCTGAAAGCATTTGTAGGGTGGGTATATTTAAACACGGGGAAAAGGCGAAATCAGCAATGATTCGCGAAATCCCGTATCTGTAAGATCACGTGCATTTCCGCTCGGTAGCATGGAATCTTACACTTTCGCAGTATGCTATTCTATTTTTCGACAGATCTCTTGCTACCGGGACAGCGCTGTTGCAAATTCATCTGAATAATGATTTCTTGCTAGGTCTATGAACCACAATACTTGTATAATATGTTATATGTTCTCGATCAAGTTTTATCGATGGGTTATAAATGTTTCAAAGATGTGCACCCGTCACTGTACAAGTTACAAACTACTATCAGCACTCTTCTGCGAATCTATTTAATGCCAGTAATTCTGCCAACATATGACACACTTGCTTGGCTTTTGAGCTTGAGATTGTTGTCAGAACTTAGGCAAATTCTTTTGTTTTGCGGGCAACGAGATATGGTACAGCCATTCAACTAGCACACATATTGATCCTCATTTACTTGTGTAGCTTTCTAGCTTGTATACTCTAGGTTGTATACAGACGTCTAAGCAAGGCAAACTCTACTCAGCGGATGCCTAGATATTCTTGAAAGGACCAATTCCAATTGGTCTGAACTGTTGGTTCCTTCGGGCAATCAGCCATCAGTCGTCACCGATCATTGTTTAGTTTCTGATATTGTCGCAGGTCCTTAGGAACACCAATGAAAGGAGGCGGTACAAACGACAAGCTGATAGCAGGTAAAGAATATCTGCAGTTCTTCTTTTCAGTCAGTAAATATTCCGATATCAAAGGCATACAAGAAGTTCACATGTCACCTACAGTATGCTGTTTCCGCGAAACCTGTCCTTGGCGGAAATTCTCATGGTCTTCTTAATTTTTGCCTGTTAAAAGAATACCTGAGTATGGCTTCGACTTTCCGATGTGCAAAATTTTCCCATTCCACTTCTTTGGCTGTGCATTGCATCCAGGATGGCACTTCATATGGCTAGTGCAAAACATTTTGATGTTCATAAAACCCGTAAGATGTTGTTTTAATATACGAGGGTTGTAAATAAAATAGTGGCCACATGTATGAACTAGTTTGTCCACCAAAATTGTAGAGTTGTATTCCTTCAAGTGATTTTCTATATTGTTCATCATCCATTGCCACATTACTGAGAGCATCTGGGTATACCAGCGGAGTGCTTTATGTGGTTATACAGATGGAGAGGCATATGGCTCGAAAAACTTTTTGCGCATCACAAAACCGCAGACCTGTGAGAGGTTCTTTTATTTTCCTGATGAAGTGGAGGCCGCAAGTACTCGTATCTAGAGAAAACGGAGGATGCTCTAGTTTTTCTATTGCCACCTATTCAATACCCGTCGCTAATAAGCTGAAGTCTGTGCAAACCAACTTTTGAGGATACGTCAAACACTTGGGTGGTTTATCCCAGTTTTCTGAGCTAATTGGAGCACAGTCCATTGTGATAAATCCTCCGAATAAGCTCAGCCATAGGTCACTGTCGGCCACATTCTTCTCGAACACTTACTGACTCTCACCTCAAATAAGCTGGAACATGATCTGGGGACTATGTCTGTATTGGTCCAGTTCGTCAGACCGAATTGCATAGGTTAAACAGGCTCTTATTCCTTCACAATTGAATAGTTTCTCTCTTTTATATTCTCAATATTGGCAAGTGCTGAAAATACTAATTCGCGCAAGTACGATGCTGAAAATTGTAATGATTTGGCCACGAGGCATATCTAGCGCCAATGAGCTCAGACGCATGTTTTAAACAATACCGTTGCATACTGTGTCTTTTCCACACGAAGATACTTGTTGGAAGAGCTGTGTCGGCTTGTCTGCGTTTTCAATTTAAAATAATATAATACTGGAACCTCTGTGGTCAAAAAAGCCTCCTAACAGTTCCCGCTATTTTATTTACAAGCTTCTTAGAAAGGCATTAAATTTACAAAATATACGAGGCGTTTTCCGGAAAGTAAAGTTACAACGGCTAGTAGTCTTTCAAAAAACATTTATTTGACAAAATGTCCACTGCAACTTATTTAGCGATATAGTAGTTATTTTTCAACGTAATTGCCGTCATTGTGCACTTGTTAAGTCTAGGTACAATATTTTGTACCACACAGTCATATAATTCTGGCGCTTGCTGCTGGAACCACATTTCAACCTCGTGCTTGATCTCTTCGTCGTCGTGGAAGCGTTGTCCAGCAAGATGTTTTTTCAGGTTAGAAACAAGTGCAGAAATTGATCAATGACCACCAGAGAATTCACGACACCACTTCGTTAAATGTTATCGACTCATAATGCTTTCATAAACGGGAACAAGTGCTTTGTGAATATCCACTGGACACTTACCCTGTGCTTATGACGGAGAGCACTTCACATTTGGCGGGATTCTGAATCGACGCAGCCACTGTAAACACGAGTTACCCGAACTAGAAGTATATTATCTGTCCGCCTATAGGGGCTGTAACCTTACTTTCCGGATACGCGTGGTATTAAATGACAAGAAAAACGTTTTACTTTGAAGTTTAATAACCCTTTCAAAAGAATGAACTGGAATGAATATAACAATTTTACTTACAGAGTCATTTTCGAGCGTTGCACTCAGAGAAGTGGAGTTGAACGTAGTTCCTAATAAAGAATGCAACAAAAGCATTTCCCTTATCCCTCAACTGATGAGGGTTTATCCTAGAGGAGCTTTGTCTCCTGTCCTGTGTGCAGGCGTTAATGATGAAAGAAAGGATGCATGTCAAGTAAGTAGATATGGATAAATTTTAGATCTTATACCAAAAATTACTCTTAAGTAACTGATGAACTTATTCATTGACATGTACTTACTGAGTACGTATAATAAAATAAAAATTGCCATAAAGTTTTAGTACATAATTTAAACGATAATTATAGAACATATAATGTAAGCGTTTGATAATATTGAATTGTGTTTTAGGGCGATTCTGGAGGGCCTTTGGTATGGACAGACCCACAAACACATCGTTGGGTAGTTTTGGGCATCGTCTCAGGTGGTTACAAATGCGGAATACCTGGATTGCCTGGAGTATATACAAGAGTGACAACATATTTAGATTGGATAATCGAGAATGCAACGTAAAATATCACCCAAATCAAGTGCTGAAATTTAGAACGAGAGTTAACTTCTTTTATTTTTTTAGTTTGTACGTGCAACTTTGTGTAAGTGTAAGAGTATAAATTGAATGTTGAATGTGAACAATTATCATGAATTTTCTCATAAAGAATCATTCTTAAAACTTATTTATTAATAAAATATAAAAAAAAAAAAACATCATCAAGCTCATTGTAAGTATCATTAAACATAAAGATAAATAAACAACGCTTTTTTCATTTGAAAATGTGTGAAACAATTATTTTTAACAAGCAAATCAAATAGCAAATTCCGAACGAGATCATGGAACGAGATCATTCCATCACCTTAACAACGAGATCATTTTGTCACTTGTTCGGTTGTTTAACAACGATGCTCTGTCCACGAGTTCGGAATAAAGTGGAATGAATTTTTTTTTTTTTTTTTTGGGGGGGGGGGGGAGGCTAATCAGCTTGCTGTGCACAGTTGGGGCGCGGATTTCAACCCCAATCCGCATGGATCGAAGGAAATTCGACCTCGAAGTGCCTGCAGTAAGGCTCCAACAACTCGTGAAATACATCATTGACTAGTCTTTATCTTTGTCAGACGACACTATCGGGTTTTCCTCAATGAGAGTATCAATCTGATGCTCGTCCTTGGCGCTCGTCTTTTCAAGGCATGCATGAAGCAACTGGCGTAAGTACTATATCAGATGAAGCAATTGGCCATTTTTATTGAATCAGTTCACGTTCCTTCGTTTCCGTGAGTTTTCACAAAAGTGTGTATCGAACTGATGGCTATGAGCAGTTTGAGTCGCCTGAAAAATTGGCATTCCTCTTCGGCCTCGTTAACCGTCAGCACTGCGACACAATTTCTTTTAGTTACAATTGGATTTCACGAGTTGTTTACAGCATGCGATGCAAAGTGAAAAGAAATAGAATTAAACCCTACTATGTCTGATCCATGTATCTACGTGTTAAAAAGTGACAAAGAAGAACTGTACTTGTCAGCCTATGATGACCAATGGTGTAAATAATGGTTTGCCATCGTCATTATTTCTTATGGCCATAGGCTATTCTTTCTAGAATAAGCGAGTAGCGATGCCGATTTCACGTTTCTAATGAGTTGCTAGAGCTTTTCTACAGATATTTTTAGGTCGAATTTCTTCCGATCAGTGTAGATTGGGGTCGAAATCCTCGGCCCATCCGTGTACAACTAGCTGAAGAGTCCAACGTAAAAAAATCATCCATCTCACTTCATTCCGAAACTTGTGAAGATAGCTCGTGTGACGAGATAGCTGTGGTTCTTTGTAGCTCTTTGGTTAGTTAATACGATTTCGGAAAATCTTCTGTGATTTAATCATTAACCAACCTCTTTTGCATATTTTCCTTGTATGACACATTCGTTTTAGACAGTATTGTACATGAATATCTTAGAAGGATGGCTGTATAGAAAAAGCTTAACCCAGACCTTCGAGTATCCAAAATCATTCCTCATTCAAAAATCACTCAATTCATGGGGATCACTCATTTTGCTGTTATCCATAAATCTCCATAAGCTTAGGACGTTATTTCATTACATATGTATTTCCTTTGCTACCCACGTAATTCTTACATTTACATGAAACGAATTACTGCTTCGAAATAGAAATGTCATTTTAAATTGATAAGTAATTACATATTATTTCAGGAGCAAAAGGGATGGTGATATGATATATCGTTAGTAACGTAAAGCAATCTTAATAAATTTCATATCCGTAAGAACAATCTATGCGATTGCCAAAATTAAAAGCGAAAGTTTATTAAATAAATATTACCGTGTTGACGAATTACATTTGACAACTTCCAATAGATAAAGGTCCAACTTAGGGAATCCGTCCTACAATAAAATCACCTTTTGTCCTTTTTAGGCGCAATTCTTTTTAACATTTTTGATCAGCCGGGCGAAAAAATAAAAAAATCCACCTCACTTCATTCCGAATTCGTGAAAACATAACTGGCTGAATCAACATGATGCGTAGTCGCATTTTTTAAATTTAATATAAATTTCGATGAACCTTTATTTTATTTTACAGGATGCCTCAATTGGATTCCTCATTGAAATTAAACATATCGCTTTCAAAAAATGACTTTAGATCAATATAAAAAAATTACTGCATTTATCAATATCCTGACAAACAATACGCAAGGGCGTATTTGATTGAATCACCTAAATAAATAGGATGGATTGAAATTATTACATTTATTTTTTGAAATAAGATAAAACTTATCAATGACATTGTTTACAAATCTTATCAATGATATAAATCTGGCATTGTAATATAAATAAATTCTGATAATAATTTGGCATATTATTAAATCTTTTTTTATACACGTAATTCAAAAAATAAATAATTCTTAATAATGAATGAAAATTAAATAAAATTAATTAACTATTTAAATTTAAATAAAAATGTTTGATATTGATTAGTAGATATTTTTGTTTAATTCGCATAGCATGAGCTTTTGCTTGAGATTGGTAACGTAATTTTAACTCTAATTGACAAAACTGTTATAGCACTTGTCAACGAATTCAAATAATAACACTAGTCAACAACTTATTATTATTTTTTTTTGTATCTTAAAAAAACACGTTTATTTATAGTATTTTAATACGTTATTTTCAAAATCCCATAAAAATTTTCTAGCACGTACAGATTTCTTGTTTTTCAATAAAACATTCTTAAATTATTCAGTGTATGGTGCCTAATAAATTTCCTTGCGACTCCATTGCAGTCGCTTTTCCTCACACTTATTACTTTAACATTGCAGCCTCTATGTGCATAACTTGGAAACGTGACATGATAGAAAAAATCTAAAAGCAGATTCGAATTCTACATACCAATTGCTCCTAAGAGCACTATCTGTGGTCTTTGGTGCAAAAAAGTGTGTTGACTAGACGGTCAAAATATTCCTTCACGATTTCTCTCAAAAACTTGATCCTGCGGTTGGCGAAATCTTCTCTTTTTCTTCTTGTTGGAAATAGAAAGGCAAAATTAAAGGAAATTTGTCAAAAGAAATGACAGTTGTTGGCTTTCTTTTTCTTTCTTTTTTTAAAAAATTTCGTTTTGTTTTACGACCCCATTAACTTCTAGAACATTTTGTGTCCTTTCGCATAACAATTATATATGTCCGGGACGCAGGGACAAAAAAAAAACCATGCCCATGAGGTTGAGAGCTCAAAGCCTCGGTCACCGGGTCGATTAAAAAATAGGTTAGGCTCTCTAATATTTATACATTTACTCGTGGTGGAATAAGAATTTGAGTTATTTCTAATTTATATTCCATGTTTATTCCACCATCTATTTACAGATTTTTTTTATTCCATCATATATTTATAATCGGTTTCAGTTTGTAGACGTGGACTGAATTTGAGTTATGCTTGAAACATACGTACATATGTACAGACTCTATTTGTGCACTTAAATTTTCCGAAACGGCAAAAAGCAGAACCAATTGAAATAATGCACTGTAAAGGGTACCTTAAACTGTGTATTGGCTATTTTTTATGAAACAATTGGTTAAGCTTTTTTAGAGATATTTATTATTAATACTTTTTTTAAAAAAAAAAATTTTGAAAAAATGGCTATTTTTTTCTAATATAAGCGAACCAATTCGATATCTTCGGACCCCTGGCATTAAGGCGAATATTTTTTGTAAATAATTTGTTTGGCCCGAAATGTCGGCCAAAATTCGAATGTCAGAAACATGCTATATCTCGAAAGCGGCGAATCGCAACAAAATGGAACCAAAACAGTTTGATGGTACATCTAAAATCAATAAATTTTCGTATTGACCGGTCACTATTCCGACGGATACCACCGAAAAAAATCATAATAATCGATATTCAATATCTCTATATAGGACTTCGACACCGATGTGACTTATACAGGGTGTTTCAAAAATACTTTTACAAACTTTTAGGGGAGGTTGTATGGGTGATTCTAAGCAAAAAAAGTTCATATGAACATAGATCCGAATTTGAACGCGAACTGAGTTATGGACAGAAATAAAAATGCCGCCACCAAGATCAACAAAAAATAACGCAGGTTGAAAAAGTGCGCATCTTTACAGTGCAGACAAAATGATTAAGAGAACAATGAATTAGTAGCTGGAATACGTCAATTTAAAAAAAAACAACTTATTTAAAGCAAATGCACATTACGCTACATTCACATTAACATATGTAACTTTCATGTATAGGATTTGTTTATTTATTTACTATTGTTGGGTGAGGCTCCAAAATGGATAACATTGCTCTATACAAAGTGAAAGAGACAGGTAGGTGTATTGCCAGGTATGGAAATAAAGAAATGGTATGTGAAGAATTTCTGAGCATTTTCATTTTCTGATACCGAGGTGTCTTATGGCTTATATATGTATTTTCACTATTCAGTAATTACATACATATAAACACAGTGATATGTTTCTCAGCATCTTGACCTTACGAATTCAAATTGGATCTCCATAAAATAATTCATCATTTTGTATTTTATTTTCGAGTATTTTGTATTTTGCTCGGGTAATGAATATATTTGAAATATGTCTGCATTATATAATAACTTTTTTTTATTTCTTTTTATTACATGTATTTCGACTACATACATAAAAATTTCAAAGCTATCTACTGAAGTTCCGGATCTTGATACTTGAGGGCGTAACACAACCATGACACTAGCGCTCCAGTGGCTATTTTATGAGTTTCCAGCTTTTGAGCGGAAAATAGGAGCCGAAAGTATTTTCTCACGTAAAAGCACATACACGATTTTTTTTCCACGATCACAGCACTCGCAACTTTTTCTAAGTCTTCCCCTTGTCATTTTTTCCCCTTAAAAGGAACAAAAGCCGTAACATCCGACCTTGAAATATATGTCTAGTGTCTACTTCGATTAGCATCATCATCGAGTCCATCATCGCAGACTCTCTTCTTTTCCTGGTAATGCCATTTTTCATTTAATCTTTCTAAAATTGCACTTGCCATTTTTTCTCAATTCTATAAAATAACTGTTTGTCACGTACAGGACTTTATCTACAAACAGGCTGGCGGTGCGAGTCGAGCGGAGCGTGCTCTTATCTCTCTACTCTAGTGCAGCTTCCCAAGGACCCGCAGTTTTGAAGGCTCCGCGCCTTGATTTTTCACGATACAAATATCGCACAGATTTATAAAGCCCAGTCCCGTATGAGGATTTTGCACTAGGCCCCGCATTTTCTTGGGCTGGCCCTGTTTACAGATCTATAAAACTACAAATTTATAAGGCATTTATAACTGATTGGTGTGGAATGGGATATCAGAGTTAGCAAAAACAGATGAAGGGGGGGGGGGTTAGCGCATTCACATCCACCAAATGGGTTAGAGAAGGAAGGTGTATTAAGAACACCTTTAAAAATGAAACTACTGTTAAACCAAACGGGGAGCATTTTTTTTAACCTATATCAAGAGTACATGAATAATGTGCTCTTGCTGATATTGCTTTCATGCGAATCCACCGTTTAAACTTTAAACTCTTGTTAACGGTCAATTAGACTATCCTGGCGGTAAAACCGCAAGCTCCCCAAGGTCACGTCGGATCATTCAGCTAGCGGTAAATTTAATCAAGAGGATGTGGGTATGAATAAAAAGAAAATTATTTTAAATGAGTGTCTTAAAATACAGATTACCATTGCAAATGTGCAAGACTAGAAAAATTAAAATTTTATTTAATTTAACTGCAAAATTATTTCAAAAACGTAAATTTCAAAATTTTAATTGACGTATTTTTGATTTATTTTAGAGTTTAATTATTTTTATAATATCAGATAATTGAAATGACTATCCATGTTGAAAAGATACAGTGAAATTTTAGAAATACAGGTAAATCAACATTATTAATAGTGTATGATAATTTAATAAAGACTAAGAATTACTGAACAGTGATTGATTACATTTGACTTGTCGAAATCATAGGTTAGGCCTAATAATACCAAGTCTGTACACTCCCGTCGAATCCCATAGTAAAAACCGTGCTGTTTTCTAGTCCGTTTTCTGCCGATCGTACAAGCAGCGAATCTAACGGATGGCTCCGGAACTTACTGCTAATACACGCATCGTTATGACGTCAAAATTGTCCAACCAATGGGAAAATGTTTTGTCAGTTGGCTATGGTTCGCTGCGTTAATGTTCCGTTTAACGACAAAATATTTAAACTTCCGAAAAAGAATTAGTTTATAGCTTGCTTATATACAAGAAAGAAAAAGAAGAAGCCGTAATATATTGTGATTGTAAAGTTAAAGCGAAGTTTCTTTAAAATTACACGCGATCTAATTCAAACGTGATTGTGGGGCCGTCCGCTAGGTGGCTGGGCATGCGCAGATGGAAATCAGGAATCAAAGGAAACCCCGGAGTGTACAGACTTCGTATTATTAGGCTATGGTCGAAATCATGTTTGAAAAGCGACATGTAAAGTCGTGCCAAATTCAAATACGAAAACGAGACTTCCGGTATACAAAACATTGAAAATACACGTAAAGCTATAGAATACCGTACAAGGATTCGAAATTAGCGGTTGCCTGGTTGCCACGGACTACCGAAAATTCATTCTGGCAACTATTAAAAATTCATTGGGTAAACAATCTCTTAATCTTGGTTGTTTGGGCGTATGAACATCGACAAAGAATCAGCAATCAGATCCGCGTTGTCAGCCACTCGGCAGGTGTCTGAAAACTAGTCGGGGAATCATTGCGGAATTGACTTTTCAAAGTGCCAATAATGGAGGCCCGCATCATGAAAATTGACAATTATGAGAAATATCCAACAGCAAATATGGTATCTAGCATTCAAAGATGTAGTCAGAGGTTTAATGACACAAATGTAGAACTAACTGAAAATACGAGCTTTAAAACTTCAAAGTTTGGCCAGAAGAGAGGAGATACCATAATTTGTAAATTCTCTAATGACCTATACAGATATTTTTCCCCAAGTGTTGGAAAACAATGGATGTTTATATTAAATTTAACATATATTACTTATAAATGATATTAATTAGAAAATGGATGGAAAAATTCTGCGACCTAGATTCGAACCAGGAACCTCTACTGTCATGGTCGATGCCTCTACCAATTGGGCTATCCTGATTACTGATTTGATGCGAATAATATTGCAAAGCGACGATATCAGAAATTTTAATCCCGATAAAGCTGTTAGTTTTTGGTCCAAACGGCCCTTTATACCTATAGTAAGAGTAAACTGAGAAGACCTGAAGCTGGTATTGTTGAAAGCGAGATTGAAGGTGCTGATGGTATTATTGAAACAACAAGACCAGTTACTGTGAGTCAGAAGATGATTCAGACACTGAGGCCCATGTTCAGAATGAGCGCTCTTGCTCTTGCCCAAACCATTGTTGAGTACAAATTCAATAATAAAGAATTTGTATTCAACAATCGCCTTGAGCAAGAACATGAGCGCTCATTCTGAATACGGGCGTGAGTAATGTCAGTGATTACACAGATTCATTCTAAGATTACATTAGATAATTATTTTTAACATTGCATTAAACATGATGTTGTCAGTAGTGATTTATTTGATTGTGTATATCTTCGCGATCATACTTGAGTAAAGCTAACTTTTAATGTCATTCTACTCCATGTCGGCAACCACATTTGAAATTGGGAACCAGAATTTTTGGAATAGTTGCCAAGTGGGCAATCACTCCCTGCCGTACCATATTTTTAAATTATCATTTTCAATTTCAGTTCGCTATATGAAGGTGTTAGAAAATAGGAAATTAAACTAGAATATTTTCTTTATAAAGAGAATTTTGTTGTAAGGGGTATCATTTAACATTGAGTCTATGTGTTGTCAGCCAAACTTTAAGAAACCTTAGTTCTACAGAAAATTTCGTAAAAAAGAGGTTCGTTATAAGGAGTTTTTACCTGTAATCGACAACGTCTATTCACCTTTTTACTCCCGATTTTGCGGGGTAACGAGTTTCGATTAGCAGGTGCAACACTACATGTTTCCGAAGTTTGAATGTAAACAAAACAAATGCTTCAAATTATGTCCAACACTAGTAAATTGATATTTATTTTTTTCATCTAACGCAATTGCCGACATTACAGGTTCTTTTGGATTGCAGATGCGCTCGAGCCACATGTGCTTTCAAATGAGTGGAAGCATAACATGAAAAGATGGCCACCTGAAGCCTATATAGATATATGAATTATTTTATCGAGTCAAAAACATATGATCTTCTGCCATATCACAGTCATCCTCAGCAACATTCTCCAACTTACTAGGGAACCATACGAACCTGTATCTCACGGTTTCGCACCAAATTGAAATATGTTACAGTTGTTTCCTACGCAACTAATTTCCACTTCTTGTCTGTTGCGTGCTCCGTCTTAGCTTACATCCCATTCAACGTGCTGCTTCAAATATCTGACGCCAGACGAAAAGAAAAGAAACTTAAATCATATAATGGTAAAACGATCATCCAAAAAAAAATAAAACCCTCATCCCCGACTCTCCCAAGTATAAAATGTGACGTTTCAATAAATTTATTCATTGGAAACTAAAGGAAATAATTTAAGAAAAACTTCAAGCAAGTTATTCACAAGTGATTATTAGCTGAATAGTTACGACAATAACCAATATGAAGGAAGCAAAATTGATTAATTGCCCTATTAAAATACAATATGAATTGGAATATTTATTTTAATTGAAAGTTCACAATGCAGATCAGTTCCATTGTTATATCACACCATGTCCAGAGTTCGAAATGATACCCATCGGGATTAGGCTTAACGATCGGCTACAGTAGCAGCGGGAAGATGCTTAAGTTAGGGGTACTTACTGTGCCATAGACTATGTCATATTGTAGGCTATCATAAGGGTAGTTGGAGTAGGATTCCAACCATCTATTCAGTTCAAATTGTGGATGATGAATGGCCCATGACGCTAACTCCTTAAAAACCTACCCCTGCCATTGCAAACCGCAGCAACGATCATTCTCATTTCTAATTGGCTGAAGATTACACAAGTTGTTCTGGACTATTGTAAATAAGGAAGCAGAAGATACACTGCCTGGCCAAAAAAAATACAAAAAAAAAGAAAAGTTGAGCAGTTTAATATTTAGTTGGATCGCCTCTCGGAAAGTAATTTTGTTTCCACCTCCCGCGTAAAGACATTGACATAGTTTGGCGCCAGTTTGGATCCCATGGCAGTGACTGTGGACTGAATATAATGATCGTTATTAAAGAATTTAGCGTCACTTAAAGCTACTATTGTTGCTTGCAAAATAAGAAATCGCGATATTCAAAATAAACCGCGAAAATTAAAAAAAAAAAAAAAATGAGCGCATAACAAAAATCTCCATAGCCACATACAAGCTATGTGCGCTCAATTTTTTTCGTTTTCGCGGTTTCTTTTGAATATCTCGATTTCTTATTTTGCAAGCATCAATAATAGTTTTAGGTGAATAATAAATATCAATTTGGTGTGAAACTGTGAGATACAGGTTCCTATGATTCCCTAGTTATTTGCACTTTCTTCGGTCGTTTACATCGGAGACGGTCAAATTCTTTAAATTTGAGACCTCATCATAGAACTTTCTATGCGGCGAGGGCAACAGTTTCACATGGTACTTTACGTTTATTCTAAACAGTCATGAAACCCCACCCCACAAATGTACAAATTTTAACACCTCACAAATGAGCCTCTCTTTTGGAAGGCCACCCAAGAAGACCTCTAACCTGCGGCTCGGAAAACAAGGGAAACAATCACAATGAACCATTACTGGATGTCCACAAAATTTTTCTTCTTGAATTGATACGTCCAAGCAATTTTTCAGGATTACAACTACTTTAGAAAATATAAAAATTTCAAAATTAATTGTCAAAAAAATTTTTTTTTCATTTTTAATTTCGCGCCAGTGTCCAAAAAAAAAATAACTCAAATGGAGAAAACAATATTTCCTCCCACAGCTTTTTTCTTAAAAAATTCGTGGAACATTTAAAAAATTCATACCAACTAAACTAAACAAAGGTTCGTAGTAAATCTTACAGCAATAGAGAGGAAAAACAAGTTAAAAAAAAAAATCCCGCGCGCATAGTTGCCGTAGTTTTCCGTTAGGAAGTACCGTTTGGTTAGGTTATGTGAATCGAAATTTACCACAAAGTGGATAGGACGCAAATGAAAAGATGCTGCGTTAATGGGATGGCCACCCCGGTCCCCAAATATTACCGTGATCCCCGAGAAGATGCAGTTGAACCACGATTTTCGAATTTCACGTAAGCAGAAAAAAAATCGAGATAAAGAGTTTTTGAAATATGGAGACTTTCTTTTAAATCAAGATTTTTAGGTTAATAAAGATATTTTAAGAGTACGAGATAAAATGGTATGTGTATAGAGTTACCCACGTACAAGTGCGCCACCAGAGACGATCAATAAGGAGACCTGGCATTAGCTCATTTTATGTGTAATGCGCATTTTTCACGCGCAGATTCTGTTTCATAAGTTTGATCCAGATGGCGCTGCGGGTGATGACGTAGTGGTTTCAATAAAAGTGAAAATGAAAGTTGGAAACGACCGTTATGTTCGTTAACGTGTGTATGACATGTCAAGCAGTGGGCATTCTATAGTGAATTGAAAGGTAGAAATATACAGTAGTGGCTTTTGATCTTGAAACGTTGAATCGTCAATGGAAGCATAGCCAGTTTTATCTGAACATGTCAGCTGCAGCGTTTTAGTAAGCGTTTAGCAAAAACATCTGCCGTTTTAATAAAATATCAGAGCAATGGTGCGACGAGCAGCAGTTGTGCTAACTGACGAGGAATGAAGAATTTATTGTTCATGCATGAATCTGATGGTCGTTCGTAACAGTCAATGTATTTTAATAGAATACCAGAATTTATATGTATGAATCATTAGATTGTAGTTTCAGGGAATAGAAAGAATAGTTCTCCCTATTAGTTTACTCAAATTGCTTTTATTCCATAATGAATAATGTTTCATGATGAAGCAACGAATGCCTTTATTTTTGCATGTCTACTCTATTTTTGTATATTTTTATTCTACTACGTGTTAACTTGTTTATTAATGCTTAATTAAATGTTTGAACTTAATGTCAGTTTTTTTTTTATATGGACTAATTTAATTTTTCATTTTGTAGTATAACATTTAACAAGAATTACTGTAATGTAAAATAAATTAAAGTAAATAAAGGAATCAAATAAATAACACCTGTTAAGTAAATAAAACGAAACCAAAGAAAATGAAATAAATAAAATACAATTTTAAAGAAACTCAGAAAAGAAATTTTAAGATTCAGAAGAGCAAGCTGTATACTATAGTGACGTAAATTATAACTGAATTATACGACGTCATTCATAAGTGATCCACAATGTTTCATTGGTTTTATCCAGAGGGCGCATATTACAAAGTTTGTATGGGAAAAGCTGCAAATGTCAGGTCTCCTTATTGATGGTCTCTGTGCGCCACTAATGACAGAAACGCACAAACTGCGCATGTTCAAACATCTCGTATGCAACAGAGATTTCTTTTTCGTGTTTTGTTTTTTCTTTTCATAACGCATGAGAATCGTTTATCTTTAACAAATTTCTTTGTCTTCGTACGGATATTTCTCATAATGTAAAAATCTTTACATTCTAATGTATTTAAATGCTGTGCATTTTGCTGGTTTATTGTTTGATTCGTATAAGATGACACTTCAGTCAAATGGTGTCATGACTGGGATGTGACAAGGCATGTGTTTCGAGGTGTACTAGCATTGATGTTATTAATACAGGGTATTGAAAATGAATGATGGAAAACGAAAACTTAGCGGTGACCAGTATAATCAAGATATTTAATAAAAAGATAGATATGAAACGAAAGGTAAACGTTCCAAGTTTTATTTGGCAACGCTAAAAAACCCGCCAGAGTCCCTGTAAGTAAAAAAAGAGTTCCTACTTTACTTACAGGGACTCTAACCAGCACCTTATTTCAGAGGGTGCTGTTCTAACCTACCTATCATAGTGGTTGTTGGGGCCAAATGATGTGCCACTGATGCTGTGGGGGGGGGGGGGGGGGGGGGGGGGGGGGGGGGGGGGGGGGGGG
>JAHWFO010092776.1:5108476-5286434 GCA_023313115.1 Rhysida immarginata | reverse complement strand
CCCCCCCCCCCCAGATCACTCGACCTTGTATCAACTAGAATTTTTAATACCCATTTCAAGTACCTATTAACAATCGCTATTATTTGCATCCACTCGCAGAATTGTGCCTTAAAAATTCTGTAAATAAGAGATTTCAATAAAGGCATTTAATCTCTTTTGTGGCCAGATAGTAAAATGAATTTTAATTCAAAATTAAATTTATTCGACATGCGGAGGAAATGGATTATGGCCTAAAAATTTTGCATCGCCAAAGTTAAACGCATTGAGCATCCGTGAAATATCTTGGAGCGTTTTCCTCTGTATTAGTGAAATAAAATTCATTATTGAATACATAGTTTATTTTGAAATGTAATAAATGTTTGAAATGTTTCACGGACTTATGAATTACCCTGAATAACGCATTAAAAATATAAAATGTGAAAAACACGTATTTTCTTTTTTTTTGGGGGGGGGCGGGCGGGGGGCTATAAAATATCTCAAAAATATTTTTGTGTGTGCCAGAATCATTGTGCAAAAGCTTCCAAAATATAATAAATAACAAGCCCGAAGTCTGTAAGCAAATGCTCATTTTTATGAACTGGTAGTATATTAAAATAGGCATTTTATGTATTGGGCAGATTCACGATCCGAGCATTGGATAGCTTTCTACAGTAAACGGGTTTCTTATTAGAAAAAAAAAAAAATAAAAAAATACTCATTTAAAGATTACATTTAATTAAAAATTAACAGTTTGATAAACAAAGATCAGTTCTAATAATCTTATTATTTTATAAATTATACAGGAATGAAATCGAGAAATAAATTTATTTGTAATTTGTTAATCATCAACACGAGCACGTGATCCTGTTCAGTTTCCAGGAAGCGCGTTTTGATGCAGACGGATGACGTTAAATTGCCTGGCCTTTGTATTATAATTATTATTCATCATCACATGATTAAAACCGACCTCGCTGAACATATTCTTTCCTTTTAAATTTGCTCTTCCAAGGCAACGTGGAGCAGCGACAGGAAGAGACGTTTTGCCCTGTTTCCAAAGCATGCGCAATCTTGTCCTCCGAGGGAGGGGATTTCCCCGGCGCTTGGCTCTTAATCAGCTGACTTTACTTATATCTCACTTTCGTTTTCGGCATTCAGCTTCCCTATATGACATCACTCCGAAATTCGTTTTTGTGTGAGAGTCTCTCGCATAATTCAGGTGATGTGTGCGTTTGTACGAGAATTCCTAGTGAGCAGAGATCGATCGTTCAATGTCAGTTAAGGTACGTGTGGGGAAAAATTCACCCCGGCCTCGTTTAAGTGTAAAAATAAGGTTGAACGCCGAGCGCCTTATGCTCTTTCTCCCAACCTCTCTCTCTCATAAGCCTTTTTTGATACATAATTGTGTTTAGATTTTTTAAGAGTGTGGTTCTATAATAACATTTAAACGAGTTTAAAGTGTTTAATAAAAACGTTATTAAGTTATCATATTATTAAACAAGAAAATAACTTTGAAAAAAATGTAACACAACATAACTTTGAAAAGTAATGCAACATAACATAACTTAGCGAGTCCGTTCATGATTACCTGTAAAAGGAAGCAGTTTTTTTCTTGCCTGTTTAGTTTTAAAAATATTGATTGGCAAGCATAGGAATACATATTTAATTATTGGTTTCAGTTTAACAAAAGATAGAATTGTTGGTTTATTATCGGCGTGCATATCAAGATGAGAGAATGCTTTATTATCTGTGTTCCCTGAAGCGTCTTGTGATGTTTGTTATAACGAGTTTGTGTTCACCTTAAATAGGAAGGTTGAATCGATCGTCATTTTAAGGACTAGGCATCTCCTGGCATTAAGATGGAATAGTTTTGCAATTCGTTACACAAAGGATTCTAATAATTTTTTTTTTAAATAATTAAACGCTAATAAACAATTTCTTGTCTCGGCGAACACCGATTACACTGCAGATAGCCATCGATAAATAAATTAGCGGCTTTTTGTTGACGGCCTACTCGATCATTGCTGTATTTGATTAATTTTATAAATTAATTGAATTTAAACTGTATTTTTTGTAGAGATTAATAACCATGAACAAAATTTTTATTAACATTTAATAATAGTAATAATGATGATGATGTGTGCGTGTAGTTTTACCGGCGCTGTTTGCTAAAGGCAAGGAAACGGAAAGAGTCATCGCTCCTCATTTATATCGGCTGACTCATCACGTTCATAAATAAGGATGGGAGATAATTTCTTCCTTAAAACGCCACACTTTACATCTAACAGGTTTTATTTACGCTGTTAAGGTGTAAAGAATTTATTTTTTTGTTGTAATACGGAATCCCAATATTTATAAAAAGAATTGTGAATGGAATTTTCCATTGAATATCACGGATGAGAGATATCGACTTCCGACCTTCGCGTGAAGATTTTATTCTAGGAAAAAAAAAAAAAAAAAAGAAAAAAATATCTAAGAAATAAAGAGAAGCCCTTCTTTTTCACCCTCCCATAGTATGACGTAGCTGAATAATGGGAATAAAAGCCGCGAAATTAGTTTGTTGAATGTGAGGAGATTCGTATCCGTGTCATTGTGTTTCAGTGGATTTGTTCAAATTTATAAATATTTGTCTCTGCCGTATTAACGGGGGCGGTTGTGATGTTAAAGCTGGCATTCCATAACATAAAATGGAATCTGATTTTGTTAAAAAAAAAAATTTCAATGATTTTGTTTACAAACGGAATAAAACCTTTTTTTATATGAACGTCGTACAGTATATTTTGAACTAAAAATAGGTTACGGATACAGAGGTATATTAATATATTTTTATTAATGCACTGGGGCATTTAGTATACAAAAAAAAAAAAAAAATAAATGAATACGTTTAATTGTACATTGTTGAATTGTACAGTCGGGTGCATAAAGGTTTTGACCTAAGTCAAAATTATTCGGCTTCCTTACAATACTTCAATCCAATGAGGTTACTTTTTCCAGGTATCTAGTCGAGTACGCTTACTATGGAACGATTCCATTAAGTTTTTGCTTAGCTTCGGGGGAAGGCAAGTTTTATGTCACGTGCTCAATTATGTTGACAAAAAGATTATTTTGGCTGTTCTGATGAGAATTTTTGTTTTATTAATAATAATCTAATCTATTTGGTTAATAGTGTAACATAATTGGTGCACAGTATTGATATAATTATATGCGTGATCAAGAGATAAGCTGATGCAGTGCTCGTTATCGTGTGATGCGGAAGTGATTTACAGGTGTAAGTGGAAGCTATTTTCTTTTGACTGCTTGAAAGGTTACAAGTCTCATTTTTTTGTGTATATAAAATAATCAACGACAATTATGCTAAAACCATCCGAAAATTTTTTAAAATTTATTATATAACTAGATGGATCCCGTCAAAATTTGACGAAGAACAACCCATCTTATTATTAATCCCCATCTCTTTAATTAAAAAATAAAAAATTAAAAAATTGTCAGAGCTTAAATATCTCATTATGAACAAAGAATAAGAAATGAGTTAATATCTAAAATCAAAATAGCTTTAAACTAAATTTCTCTGAAAGTATTAAACTGAGACATAAAGTGTCAGCGGAGAACATGATCAGTTTTTAAAGCTCTTTCTAACGATATAACATTTAACATAACATTTTCAGAGTTTTTCAGTAGTCACAAGAAAACGTCATAAAATGATCAAGACAGGATTTTCTTTCTGCAAATCTTCCGTTTATTTAATTCAAAACATGATTGAATATTGTCTCATTACAACAATCCCTGGCTTCTGACGGATTGTCGTAACTTTCTTTGTTGGCTTCAGATGCCCATGCGCAGAAGTGCCAATTTTGCTTTTACAAAAAATGCTTTGCGTTTTAATCACGGTCTATAGATATTCATGGTCATCGAGCTTCGGCCAGTTTCCATTGTTTCGAGAAGCTAAGGAAAACAGATCGCACCAGGGGTGAGTTTTTGGACATGAGACCGCAATCTCAAGTCCAAAATCTCGACCCAGGGCCGACCGTGACCTGCGATAGAAGTTTTTCATAAAAAACCTTTTTGCACCCGACTGTACATAATGTCTATGGATACAAGCAGAGTGGTCATGAATTACCACATGCATTTCAGTGATGAACTTAATAACATATCCGACTTCATTATACATTGACGTTCATTTTATATCAAATAGTAGAATAGCCCGGTTTTTTTTTTGTTTTTTTTCTTTTTCCTGTGGATATGCGTAATAAAACAGTTGAAAATGTGCTCCAGTCGACAGCCCATCTCTTCCTCGGCATTTCGGGCGTTATTGTTCTAATGAGTCATGTTCTTTAGTAATGACTTAAACAGGTCTTGTAATTACGTAAAACACTTGTTGAAGATTTTAAAAGTTTTATGCTTTATTTATTTATTTTTTTATTATCATCATTTATATAAAATCAGCGACGGTGGACGTTGTCACAACGAAGAAAAAATCTAACAATGGGTTATTTCCCGATTATACAATCGGGTGGGTTCGCGTTCAATAATTAATGACCACCCTATTATTATTTTAGATTCTTACGACGAAGTCTGTTGATATTGATTATCAAAAAAGAGAAAATAAAGTTCATGCGAGATTATTTAATAGTTGCAAACATCTTTATTATTATTATTCGAATAATTCGCCCGGTGTTTTGATAATCTTCCTTTTTGAATTCACCCTTGTTGCAACAATGACGTATATTAAAGATAGACCCCCAAACCTGCCGCCATACGTGAAGCCAACTGGGAAGCCCCGCCTCCAGAACCGTCATGGCTAAAAGTGATTGAAGATGATTCAAAACATACGGCTAAACATGAGGGTAGCTGATTAATAATTCTTTCAGACGCCAATCACGGAGTGATTAGTTTATCTTTTCGTTAACTTTGTATATTAAGTATTTTTTTATATTTTATAAACAATTTTTCGATCATGGTTTCAATTTCAGTTTCGTTTCGATCATCTTCCAGTTACGTATTTTTGATTTATGCTTTTGGAAAGTGATCCCTGATCCTTTTTCGTGTCTATTTGTACAGTTGTTCGCGGAACAACTTTGAGGAATGATCTTGAATTAATTATTCGTCGGGCCCAAAATCGTCAAAAACAAAGAAGCCAACAAAGAAGCTAACTATTCCATGGCTCACTCCTGCCCAGAACTGTCATGGCTTCAATTGGCTTCACTTTGGTGGCGATGTTAACAATAGGATTTGGAATCTACCTTTAATAAGCCCCATTATCATCGTGCAAATCGTACGAATAAACGAATGCGCCTTATATGTCATTGCTTGAGACGCTCTCTCCCAAAATGTGTCTAAAGCACTTACTGAATTGTACGTCGCGACCCGAGGCTTTCCAGTTTAACTGTTCATCTCGAATCTTCGCCCAGTCTGAAAACTTCTGTACTGTTTATCTGCTTACTAGTTTTCACATTCGTTTTGACAATTAGTTCAATTTTTCAAAAAAAAAAAAAAATTAAATTATGTTTCAGTGATTCAGTGAGTGCTCAACAGCTGGCGCTGGTATCGCAAAACTCTATACATTGTTAACCATTGTTAAAGATTCGTAGCATTGGGGAAGTTACGAGTTCTAAGACCATATCCTCTATTAACTCTGCATAACTTACAAACAAGTATTGGAAAAGCCTGCTCAGTTATTCATCCTTCTATTGTTACTGCAAATGCAGTCGAGTGGCAGTTACTTAGCAGCAGTAATTTGAAACAAGCAGAAATTTTGGAGACACCTGTTGAAGGCAAATAAATTATTCCAAAACGGCTCAATAATCCTTGTTTCTGAAAATATGGAAGTATTGATCGTTATTGGGAAAGCCTGCTTAGTTGCCTTCAACAGGTGTCTCCAAAGTTTCTGCTTGTGTTTCAATGCCACTAGGTGAGCTATCATCCGAACGCATTTGCAGTTAAAAAAAAAAGACATGGTAACAATAACTGCATGAGTGTAGGCATATAGGGCTATGATATTTAATAATTACATGATCTTTTAATCTTCTGGTCTGTGCACTCCACTGTTGGTCTGCTGTATTTACTGAAGAGTCGATTTTTGACCCCTCTATTGCATGATACTGGCTACAGCACAAGCTTAATAATGTATTTTAACAAACGTACAACGTAACAAGACTATCAGCCGAAGCTGACGAAAAAGACGGATACGACTGGCAGCTAATGTTACGTATTTGTTGCTGAACACGTAACACGTTGTTAAGCTTGGGCTGCAGCCAAAGTCAGGCAAGTGAGGGGGAGGGGAATCGAGTCTTCAGTAAATATAACAAACAACAATGGAGTTTGCACGTGTGCACAGACCAGAGGGTTAAAAGAACATGGCAGTAGGTAGCCCAGAATGTGGTAATCTCACAAGTTAGAGTTCGAAATGTCTTCCAACTGCGTCGACGCATACATGGAAACAATGATCTGTAGCATCTATTCATAGACCCCCAAGACGTTTGTGCATGGCTTCACAGGCGGCATCTGTTAATATTTCATCTCCACGTTTGCACTGGCCGTTGCATACATGAGTGCTTTGAGGTGTCCCCATAGAAGTCCAGCGGATTGAGATCTGACGACCGTGCACCACTGTACCTATCCATCGGTCGTGCTAGACATTAGTCTATCCATCCAGTGAGCGTCTCCAGAACATTGGCTGAAATGTGCGGAGCACATCATACTTAAACTGTATTCTGGCTCCAGCGACCGGGGGCACATTCTCGACAAGGTCTGGGGAATACTGTTAATGATGAATGCCCTGTACACGTTGCCGTAAGACGTGGTCGAACGTATGGTCCAATCGGACAAGTCACCTTCAATACCAGCCCACACACTGATCTTGAACTAGTACTGGTGTCGAGTCACTGCTGTATCGCGTGGACTTTCCACGGCCCACAGATCTAAGAAGAGAGAGGGGACTTTTCACTCTTAACTTATAGTCTAGCTTTGTGTCTTTGAAGTGTATTAACTCAACAAGCACCTCCATTCATATGTTTGTGATCTTTTTTTTTTTTTTTTTTTTTTTTTTTTTTTTAATACTTGTTTTGATATGGGAAATCATCTCTCGCAGTTAGTTCCTTTATTTTAGATTCACCCTGTGCAATCTATATCATAAATAACGTAACCCCTTGTTCACATAAAATAGATTTTACATCTTGTACGTACATTTCAACCATCAAGTGGTCATTATTCAGCAAGAAAGCAATATAACGAGAAAACGGAATCGTTTAAAAACACGAAGGCTTTTTTATTCAATAAGTTCATGTATTTAAACGATCCCTTTTTCTCATCATATTGTATTCTTGCCGAGTGATGACCGCTTGGTGGATGAAGTATACATACAAGAAGTGAAATCTATTTTATGTGAACAAGATGTTATAATTTTTACTTTATGCCTGTGCGGAATCAAGATGTTAGACGTTTTTGACAGAAAGACATTTGTATAGTCAAATTTTATTTTAAAAACAGTATTAATAACATTATTTAATTTTTTTTATCAATTGTGTTCGATTTAAAAAAAAACAACAACAGGCAAATATAAAAAGACATCTGATGCTTTCCCATAAACTGATATTAATTGAAATGATAAGCTTTCTCTTCTTATTAATCCGTAGCCACATATCGTGTAAAAACATTAATCGTTGTAATTTAAAAAGCACACCTTTCCTAGAATTTAGCGAAAATAACTCGTATATCACAAGTCAGTTTGAATTTCAAACTATCACGAGCATTGTAAATGCGTTTTATTTTATTTTTTCCTCCTGTAGGGGAAAAATCTTCGCATTGAATGATGGGTACAGCTGCCATTTTTTGAGGGCAAGAGGAAGGCAATCCTATACTGCTACTCATCGAAGTGCGCCGTTTTTGCCCGACTTGTTATTGTATAACGATGGTAACGAGTTGTTGCGCGTTTGGATGTATTGTATAACAATGGGATAAGTTCAGAGCCATGGCAGCCCTCAAAAGATGGCGGATATTCAATGTTTATGTTTTGATATTTCTCCCTATTAATGCGTGCTCCAAAATGTATAAAGCGTAATTTTGGTGTGATATTGGGGGGGGGGGGGGGTTTTTATATATATAAACTGAGGGTTCCAAAGGGATGAACCTAATTTTACGCATTAATTGAAACGGGAATTAGAAATAAAAAAAAATTAAAGTATCTTTTCACATCTTGTTCGTGTTCGTCATTGATGAAAAGCAAGCTGAAACAAAATGTGATGCAGTGTCGATATTTGGTCCCAGGACGGCTCGCACAGGACTATTAGTCCCAACAACCGTTGGTAAACCAGGAACGAACCAGGAACTTTCCATTTAAATTGTATAAAACTGGTAGAAAAAGGCGAAACGGGACGTTTTATAATAAAAATAACATAAAGCCTTAGCAGGTGATAATAGAAAACGTCAAAGAAGAATTAGATTGATATGTTGAAATGTTTGTAGTAATCTTAAGTTTTGTTTACAAGTGTTCGATGTGTCCTCCGCCTGCTGCACGGCACACATCTAGCCGATAATCAAATTCCTCCCATAGCCGCTGAAGCATATCTGGAGTCACTTCACGAATGGCGGCTGTTATCCGAGTTTTTAGCTCCTCCAGATTTGCCGGAAAGGGGGCACAAAAACTCGCTTTTTTTTCGTATCCCAAACAGTGAGGTCTGGGGATCGAGGTGGCCACAAAAAGGCTTTGTGTTGTGCGTTCGCCATTAACAGTAACTGACGGGACTTCCCTACGTCTTCCAGATGCACCCTAGAGACCTCTACCGGCATTGAGCAAAACCTTGACGTTTCCCTCTTTCAAATGGTGAGCGGCTCATTGACCTGCGAATGACGGTTGCCGGCATTTATTTTTTAACAGAGGAAATATACTCGCTATGTAAAAGTCAACATAGCCAAAAAGAATGCTGAGTACATGCACAGACATTGCATAACAAGAATTGTTCCTGCGCACCCTACCAGTCGTTTTACAAGTGGCCGCCACTATCACATCGTCTACAATGGAAGAACAGCGAGCTGCTATAAGGTTTCTTTTCGTAAAAGGCAAGAAACTGGCTGTAATTTGTGGGGAAATGGTAGAAGTTTACGGTGCCGAATGTCTGAACTATTCCAATGTGTGCAAATAGTGTAAAATGTTTGGGGATGGAAGATTTAGTTTTGCCAATAAACAGCGTTCTGGGCGGCCTTGACATTATCGAGTACAATAACAATATAGGAAACCGTCGCATTTCTTTAAAAGAAGCCAGTGAAACGTTTCACATATCCTTTGGATCTATATGGGATATGGTGCATGAGAAGTTTGGATACCGCAACAGAATGGCGTGCAGTCTGCAACATCTGCAGCGGTACAAAAAGGAGGAAAATGCGTAAACATTTTGTAAGCATGATGTGAAAACATCCACATTCTCCGATTCGCAAAATATTCAAAGTTTCTTCTTCAGCTCGGAAGATATACAAGGCATACAGTTTCTTGGGATATGCAAGGCATACAGCAGTGTTCTCCCAGAAAATTTTATCAGGTGGGTGGTAAGCTAAAATAACCGGGCGGACAAAAATGAAAACAAATAAAATATTATGCAATGTTGTGCAGTTCTTCGTGTATTCAGCCGGGCGGGGAGAACCCTGCATACAGTTTCTTAATATGCAAGTCAACGCCGCTACCTATTGTGAAACGTTGACTAAGCTGTGGCGTGCTATTCCGAATAAGCGACCAGAAAGAGGAAACTCTATTCGACTTCTTCATGACAATGCACGCCTGCATATGGTCAACGTCGTCAAAGCAAAACTGGTCCATTTCGGTTAGGAGGTTCTGGACCACCAGCTTACAGTCCGGACTTAGCGCCCTCGGACTACCACCTCTTTGGTCCCATGAAGAGATTTCTGGGTGGTCAGAGGTTAGAGACTGACGGGGAACTAAAATTTGCCGTGTGCCATTGGCTTTATTCATAGCCGACGGAGTTCTATGTGCAGCGTTGGGATAAATGCCTAAATCGTCAAAGCGCCTATGTGGAAAAGTAGATAAAGACGTGTTGTTTCAACTGCACTTAGTTGTTTACCTGTATGTTTTGTAATTTTGAAAAATAAACCAAATTTCATCAGATAATTATTTGAACTTTCATTTCTATGTTTTGCGTCTTTAAACTGAAATATGAACTTCACCATAATCCACGTAATTGATGACTTTCTCAAATAATTTATAAATTCACAAGTTACAAGAATTCCTTTCATCAAAGTTATATTTTCTCAGCATTATCATTGCATTCGAATACGCAGTTTTGCTATCAGAAACAAGTTTTAAGTAGATTCTTGGCATAAACGGCCTCGCGACCTCATCGGATGTTCGCGGTTAATATCATCAAGGTTCATTCAACTTCGCTGAAGGGATCATTAATGATGTTTTTAATGTGAATGTTCTAGTGTATTGCTTTTCAAAAACTATCATAAAGAAATGGCACTGATAAATGTTAAGAATTCTCTCTCGCTAATGTGTCTTTTCTTATCTCACTGCATTCAAGGGCAAAAGAAATAAAGAATGAAAGTGCCCTTTACTCAAAAGAAAAAAAATCAAAAAGCCCTTTTCATTTTTTTCATTTTATTTTCTCCTTGATTGAGTCTTTGTTGATAGTGTTATCAGTGCTACTCAAAATGGGCACTATCGTCTACCTGGGGGCGCTGGAAAGATTCGTAGGAGCGATAGTAACCTTAGGTTTAGTTGGGGGAGGGGGGGGGGGCGGTGAAATATGTACAGCACATAAAACAACTATAAACTGTGTTTAATGGCTTCGGATATGGAGAACAATTCAAATCTATTTGTAATTGTGATGTGTTTGAACATTTCCTTAACTTCTCTTTGTGTGAGGTTCATTCTCGTGAGGCGCTGCGGACCCAGAATGCCATTGACTATACTGTAGTTGTGTTATAAAGGCACTCTAGTTGGCTATAAACGTCTGGCTCCAAAATGTTTGAGAAACATCATGAACAGCCTTAGAGTCAGTGGATATACAGGGTGTCCAAAAAGTCTGGTAACATGGCAGATATCTCAAACCTGCCAGATAGGCGAGATCTGATGAGCGTAGATTATAGGTAATAGGGAGGGGGGGGAATTCATTGCCGCACTTAAATTTGACTTTGACCCCCAAATTTAAGGGAAAATATTAAGATAGAGAAAAATTTCCGATTGCTACTCTGTAGAGCAACAGCACATTCGTCTAAAAGCAATTTTTAATCACACCCTTCCCCTTGAAAGATTTTGAGAAAATGGACGAGAAACAGCCATTCAAGGTAAGGTTGGCTGAGGTTTCTAACACATTTGATTTGCAGTGAAGCACACCTCATCCAACCTGGCCACACCTGGGATGTGGCAACTTGAATTGCATATGTTGTTGCGCACTTCTGAACCAGATCAACGGACAAAATAAACGATGGAATTGTTATAATATATACAGTAATCTACTAAATTTAATACAGGGTGGACATAATCTTTCCCTGATCTCCATCTCAAACAATGGGTGGCGCTAATATTGGTTTTATTGAACAAGGTTTATAAAAAACAAGGTCTTTTATAGACCTTGATATTGAAAATGGCGTGTATGAGAGAGAGAGCTCCACGCGTCCTGAGTATCAACCTTGGGTAATTTATCAAAGAACGGTGCCCCGCCAGATTGGGCATTATCAGTTTGTGAATTCCTCGATTCAACGTTTCCCAATCAATGATTTGGAAGAGATGGTCCTACAGCATTGCTCCCGGACATAATAGCCTTAGGACCATCCTGTCGGGATATGTTAAGGATAAAAATGTTCCCGATGTGAACACATTAAAGGCAAGAATAGCGGATGCGATATTAACGATAACAGAAGACATGCTGGCAAATACGTGGCGAGAAATTGAATATCTTCTAGATATTCTCAGAGCTATGAAAGGTGCACATGTTGAAGTGTACTACTAACGATGGGAAGAAAATTTTTGAGATGAAGATCATAATAGAAAAAAATCGTATGTATCTATCTTAGGTTGTTTTTTTTTTTTTTTTCTCCAGGTAATGATTTCATGTTCACCCTGTAGATCAGAATTGGTTTTTCCGACAGGCCCATAGAGATTTATGAAATTCTGCAAAAAATATAAAAAGGGGGAAACAAATTGTGTTGAAATCTAAGACTTAACAAAAAAACCCCAGTAAAACATAAATAAACCTTAACATCGGGGTTGCATTTGCAGTTTAAGGATACTTATTTGAAAGATAATACGAAATTTGACTTTAGTCACGAAACTATTCGGGACAGAGGCTTAATTTGCGCGTTTCTGTTGTATGCAATGTGAAATCTTATTTTTTCAAAAAAAAACAACAAAAAAAACCCCATCAAAGTTTGAAGTAAAGATAAATTGTATGGTTTAGACCCACTTAATGATATAGACACCGATGTCCGAGAGCCCTAAGTCGTAGATCTTGTCGCTCTCGAGTCCATCGAGTTTTGGGTTCGAATCCCGCTGAGACCATGGATGTTGGTGTTTATTCCTTTATTAATACGCTTGGAAGACTAAGCAAAGCCTTAATAGGTTAAATTTCAAATAGATCCAAAATTTAACACCCTCGACACCGAAAAGTTAAACGAGGAATAGAAAAGAGAGAGGTATTGGTTTGTGTCTTAAGATTATTATGGCTAGCTAATTAGAACTTAAGGACTGTCATTGGATTCTTTTTTTTTTATAGACACGTTTGCCTATTAGATTTTATTTAATCAGAGCGCACAATTTTATCGTCTCTTCCTATTTACATATAAGAAGCGAAATTAATTTTGTAGAAGGCCACAGATTGTAATGCGTTAGTTAAGATAAAGAATTTTTTACTGTATAGCTATTTAATCCCTGTTTCAATAAATTATTTTGGCTAGTCGACATGTACAAAGAAAACTTGCTGAACGTGATCTAAGTGTTCGTAAGATGTGAAAACCGGTTGCTTATTTAAAAAGGCGATGCTCTATTTTCATCTGCAAGATTGAGGCACTTTACAAAAAGTTTGCCGGCCCCTGCTCTAACTCATCAACATTTAACAGGGTAAAAGTTAACTCTTGGTTTCGTCAGTAACCATATCACCAAGGCCCATTACTTGATAAACCGGCCCTAACCAACACCTCCTAGACAGAAGGCCTGATAACGGAAACGTCTTACTTTGTTACCACGGTCTATAGATATACATGGTCATCGAGCTTCGGCCATTTCCCATTGTTTCGAGAAGCTAAGGAAAACGGATCGCGGCAGGTGCCGCATAGATCGCACTAAGGCCGACCGTGACCTGCGATAGCGTTTTTCGTTGAAACTGAAAATGAAAGAGTTTCTATCTGCCAACAGGGCGGCGCTTCAGGCGCAGTTGGGCCGATTGTACATGCAGTACCACTGTTCAATAGACTTCCCGCCCTACCGGGAGCTAGGAACTTTAGCTTCATTTTAACAATGGAGCTCGATGACCATGAATATCTATAGACCGCGATTGTTACACATCATCATTAGTCGACCTAATTTAGGACTTGTTATTGGTAGAAATAGGATTAACAATGGTCGACTAATGATGATGTAACAATGTACGACGTTTCCGTTATCATGCCTTCTGTCTAGGTGATGTTGCCCTGACCAACACCACCTCTACTCAAAGCCTGAGCGCGAAAATTTCATACATTGTTACATCATCATACGGAGTCATGTTTAATCGTATTTCTACCAATAATAAGCCCTAAATTATGACTCCGCATGATGATGTAACAATGTATGAAATTTTCGCGCTCAGGCTTTGAGTAGAGGTGGTGTTGCCCTGACACGGAAAAGTCACTTGATCTTAGTAGTCCGACCAAGGGGGTCTAGGCTGAACTCATCGACAAGCTGTCGATCTCGACAAATCTAACCGTCGATAAGTGGCATATTACACATTTATACACAAGTTTACACACGTATGGCTAGATGATATACACTGATATACACGAGTTTCCACACATTTAGATATAATTTTACACATCTATCCATGTATAGACATAGATACATACATAAACACATACCTGTAGACACACTATATTATTATTTTCACAGTTCCAGTTTCGTAGCACAAGAGAGTACTTCATGTGTGTAAATATTTTTAAACAAGTTTTTGTTAATATTTTTAGAAAATGTGTATTCTTGAGCTATGTGTATTTAGCCTGCAGACCGGAAACGAAGGAAAAAAGATTTTAATAAGATATTTTTAAATTCTGAAATAACGATCGCCAAGTGCATAGTCGACTGCTCTTGAATTGTAGACAAGAATAAGGCAGTTGTCGATGGTCAAAGTCTACACTAGAAAATCGACGGTGTAGAGTCTGTACACTATAGACTCTGTAGACAAGTAGACAAGTCTAAACTGTAGACTCTGTAGACACTGTAGACAAGTCGTGTTCATGCTAGCTCGAATCGACAAATGCGTCATTAACCACGTGACCATCGACACTTGTCGACAGTCGACTGCTTGTCGATGAGCTCAGCCTAGACCCCCTTGATTGTTTTCAACAAACGAAAAAATACTAATTGTTAAAATCCAGGATGTTAACTTGCATATGATTATCAGTGGAAATTTTTATAGCATTTTGTAATGTCTGTTATTTTCTTAAAGACCATCGCTATTTCAAATCTGATTAAGTGCTCCTTTAAAAATATTTTATTCTCATAAAAACTTAAACAGGTATTTTTTTTATTAATCTATTTTTTTTTTTAATTTTTGCTATTTTTTCAGGTACAGAAATTCTAAGAATTATTCCTTGAAGATACGTTTCGATAGCATTTAGCGATGACTGTAGTAAGTAAACCCGTTAATCATTCATCGGCTGTGGGAGGAATTCAGAAAAAGAAAAAGAAACGAAAGAGACCAGCGCGGAAAAAGGTGGCAGAACAACAAAAAGTTGGTGATGAAGAGAAAGCCGTAAAACAGGATTCAGTTAACGAGACACAAAGCGGTTTGCATCAAGAAGGTAATAAAGTGCCATCGAAAAGTGTTAAAATTAACAAGGAAACCCTGGAAGAGCTACTGCAGAAATCGCCGAGTGAAATCCGTTATTTTTTACTGAATCCCGACAATAACATGAAAGCGGTCTTTGAATCGAAATCGCTGGAAAAAGTAATTATTTTTCTCATCCGAGTATTAGCTGATGCCCTACAACCAACAAACACCGATGCTCTTGTAGATGATGTCAAGAAAATGTTGCTAAAATCCAATTTATTTACCACTCAGTTTAGGTTAGTAATTGACAAGTGTCCTGATAAAGTTCTCCCGGCGTTGTTAAACGATACAGGATTGTTGTTTGTCACAAATGGTGTTATTTCAGCTCTACCTGATGTTTCAGCCAGGAGACGTCGTGGGTACATTCGGTTTTGTAATTATCTTGGTGAATTAAGAGCAAAACATTTTAAGAAGAACGACGAACTTTCCGTGGTCATAGCTGAGAAAATAGACGATATTTGTAATGTTGTTGAATGGGTTGCTTTAAACATTGATGCAGCTTCTGAGAAGAAGAAAGATTTAGTTGATATAAACAATTGCGAGTCTGATTTGTTGATGACTGAAATAACTGATCATTTTGCTAGTCTTTCTTTGACCGTTACAGAAGATCAGAAAAATGATGAAAAGGAATTGGCTGGGGAAAAGGACAGAGCCATGGATATGCATCAGGATGCTGGAGAACAAAATTTACTTATTGATGTACAAACAGAGTTGCGAAATAGTCCTTCAGAGATACAAGTTGTTGCTAACAAAAAAGATAATTTTGAGATGTTGGAGCAGCTACTAACAAAGCCACCAAGCGAAATCCGCTCTCTTTTAATGAATCCAAGCAAAAAGATGAAAAAATGTTTTAAATCGAACCTTGATCAAGAAATTCTTCTTTTAATTAAATTATTTGCTATAGCTTTACAACCAACAAACAACGTGGAGTCCTTAGACAAAATTAAACAAAATTTTTTAGGGACAAATTTATTCAAAGGGCAGCTTCCAGAGTTGATCGCAAAAGACCCTGCCAAAGCTCTCAAGTTGTTGAAGCGTACAGAATTATTGCGTGTCATGAATGCTGTTATTTCTGCTCTGCCTTCAGTTCCAAGTGAAAACCGCTCACACTTTGTTAAATTTTGTAAACAGCTCTCCAAATTAAAAAAAGTTTTGCCTTATGCAAGAAAAACGGGTGTCGTTGCCAAAATTGATCATATCATCCAAAAAGTTGAAAAAAGTCAAACTTTAATGAGTCAAAATAAGAAAAAGCAACCAAAAAAGAAGAAGAAAAATTTTCATATGAAAAGACCAAAGGACCTTCAGGATTTTAGAGATATGACCATTATTCCGACTGATGTAGAATTACTCTCTGGTAAAAAAGCATATCTTCGCAAAAATATAATTCAAGGAAGCTATTCAAACATCCATCATTATTTGGAAATTCATTTTCGTTTGATGAGAGAAGATTTGGTTTGGCCCATGAGAAGGGCCGTTCGGGAATACAGGAAGAACCACACGACCGTCAATCTGGCGCGGTTTGGAGATGTGCCCTTTTATCGTGATGTAGACATTTTTAAGGATAGAAATAACTTTTATTTAGTCGCATTTAGCACCGCCAAAAAATCGAATTGGGACAGAACCGAGAAATTTAAAAGCGGCACTTTGCTTTGCATGTCCAACGATGGTTTCCAGACGATCCATTTTGGTGTTGTAAAGATCTACGAAGACGACGATGATTTACCCGTTAATGAAACTGTGATCCAAATCGAAGATAAAAAAGCGAATCGACGATTTCAAGTTGAATTAGAGTGCAATAACACATTTATAGTATTCGAATCGCCAGCGTTTTTCGAAAGTTATTGTCACGTTTTGCATATTTTCCAAACGATGACACCAGGGGAACTTCCACTCGAAGATCAGATCGTTCGTGTGAAAAAGGAAAAAACGCCACCTGTGTATTTAAAAAAAACGAATAGTACCTATTCCTTGCCTGTCAGTGAAGCCGTAAATTGCGATGTACCTGTTTTAGACTTCGATAAGTGGCCCTCTGCTTCCGAACTGGGGTTAGATATTTCCCAAATGAAAGCTTTGCAGCATGCTCTGTCATCATCACTGGCTCTCATTCAAGGTCCACCTGGCACTGGAAAAACTTACATAGGACTAAAAATAATTCAGGCGTTATTAAACAATAAACATAAATGGCCCGCGAAATATCAAGTGCCTATTTTGATAGTGTGTTTCACAAATCACGCTCTGGATCAATTTTTGGAAGGTGTGTTGGAGTTTAACCAAAATCTAGTCCGCGTCGGTAGACAATCCGTAAGCGAAAAACTCGAAGAGTTTAACTTGACGCACTTGCGGGATTGCCACATTGAAAATTTACATAGGCTTCGCAACGAAATAGAGGGACTGAAAACTGAAATTGAGAAATACACCTCGTTCTTAACAAGTACAAAGACTCGTGTATTTCATGAATGTATGTTTACGTTATCTGAACCGGACAGCAGCATTCTGAAAGGGTTTCTAGATATTAGAGATAATTTTGAATCTAAATCGTCTCTATATGCTTGGCTGGGTATAACATTTGATAAAATGACAACTGATCCTAAATTGCTAGAATTTTTCGACTGCTATAAGGGCTTCTCCAGACCAAAATACATACCTTTTGATACAAGCGAGGGCATTGAAGCAAAGCAGTTGGATCAAGTGGAAACGCATTTCAATAAGTGTTCGAGAAAATTTAAAAAAACGCAAGATTATAAAGATTTAGAAAAGGCAGCGATTTTAAGAAGAGAGTTAGCTGTAAAAGAGTTGAAGAAGACTAATGTAATGTCGGAAACAGAGGTGGAAAATATTGATGATGTTTGGAAATTATCCATTGAAGATCGCTGGCGCCTGTATAGACGTTGGATGTCGTTCGTGGACACGGGAGTTGAAAAAGCCGTTTGTAACTTAGAAAATCAGATCAAAGAGAAAATGCAAATCTTAGAGCGAACGCCAAGAGATTTTACTTATTCGATACTGAAGGATGCAGATATCATTGGGATGACTACAACTGGAGCTTCGAGAAATCACCCTGTACTGAATAAAATTGGCTGTCGCATAGGTAATTTACTTTTAGAAGATTTAAGTAATTTTAAAATCATAAAATTTAAAATCTTATGTAGTTCGAAAGAACTTTACAAAAGGTTGGTTATGATCTATGGTAACGATTTGGAGGAGAAAGTATACGAAGAAAACGATCCTGTTTGGTGAGCTTGGTTGTGGACTATTGCCCTGCACCTCATCTTCCACTATAGAAGAGATGTTTGCGGAACGGCGAGGCCGATGTTGTTGTTCCATTCCTGTTTGCAGACTTTCCAGAGATCCTCAATAGTTGTTGGACGGCGTCGAGCAAGGGCTTGTTTCAATAATCCGAAGCCCCAGAAATCCATCGGGGATGCATCTGGCGACTTGACAGGGATATCATGAAAGAGTAAAACGTGTATTCCAGTTTCATATACCAAATCCAACATAAATTGAGCGGTCGAGTTAGACGTATGGCGGGAGGCTTTGTGTTGATGCAGCCAATCTTTGCTTTTGTCCTCTTCATACAATGAGGGGATTTCCTCGTGGAAAATTAAACTGATAACGTGCTGCTGATAGTTAAGGAATCCACTTTTCTGATTGTGAACTTGTCGTTGTACGAATATCCCGCAATCACCATAAATCACCTTTTGAAAAACTTGCCTTACATTCCTTCGACCACTTTTGACGTGACTTCTCTCCATGTGGACGGTAGAAAATCGCGGGGTTTGTTGCAATCATTGAGGTGAATGTAGGTTTCATCCAAAGTGACGACTTACTTCCATCGTTCTGGTGCAACGTAATCCTCATGGAGCCGCCGACATTTCCTCTTCCTTTTTGCGACGTGTTGTGGCAGCAGCTTGTGAACACGACTCTTGTGACGCTTTTCCAGTTGCAAATCTTTGTTTATTATTTTATTGACTGTAGCCTGTGAAGTTCCTACATTTCCTCTTTGGGTTGCTGGATTTTCACACTGGACAAGCTGCTTGACCTGTAGTGTTCGGCTTGTGGGAACTCGAGGATTTTGTTGTTTCTGGTCAGTTCCTTTTCCAGTCAGTACTGCCAAAACGCCTTTCTTTGAAACAGAATAGCATAATAGCTGAAATTAGCGTCGGAAAGTGAAGTAACATACCCTTCCCAGTAAGGTCCGATTATCAGAGGCATTTTTTCATGACATTTAATGCTTTCGAATGAAACAATGCGGATATAATAGCATCCTTTCACGTGCTTTCTGTCACGCGCACATGCACGTGCACCACAACATTCATGCAATAAATCGTTACCAAAGATCATAATTAACCTTCTGTATTTCTAGCAAATTCCAAAATATTCATAAGTGTTAAAATTTGACGACTGGAAGGAGCTTCTGGACCAATGTTAATGTTTGGTAGACCAATGTTTGTGTAGTTTTAATAAAAAAAAAAGCAAACCCAACGGTAATGGACGAAGAAATGACGGTAGTTTATTCAGAAAAAGTAGCTTTTCTTGGCAGTAGTAACTCTGTGCCTAACGTGATTTAAGTGCAAAAACGTCGCGTTAGCAGAAGCTGACATCATAGTTATCTAAGAAATCGCTGGTTGCATAAAGCTAGTATCCTGATAAATGACCTGGTGACTATGCAGGATAATGCAGGTGCCCTGGTGACAAAATCGTTTGTCCCTTGAGAATTCTGGTAGGGCCAAATGGCGAAACATGTAAAATTTTGATAGTGACATGTCTGGTGAATATGCAGGATGAGGGAGGACCTCGTACTCCAAGACGTTGGTTTCCCACATTTTTTCACTAAGGATAGGTGGTCTATCATAGAGAAGTATGGGAACCAAAGAACTGACGAGTGATAGTTATTTGTTTTTTAATTTCTAGTGTTAATCGTCTAGCTGACGGCAGTATACGTCAGTTGTGATTCTATGGTGAAATGTTACCTTGTTTTCAGATGCCTGAAGACTGTCGCTGGTTATATGGCAAGGTCGGCACTGAGCTCGGTTGTGGACGCTAGTGTTTCTTTGGCTTTCTGCCTAAACTGTACGGCGTCACACAACCATACGACCGGCTTCTGGCTTATAGTCGATGTCACTGTCATCGGCACTGAACTGTGGAAACAGCGACTTACGTACAGGGTTTAGCGACATTTGCAACCTTTTCATCCAAGTTTGAATTAGTGTAAAATCATTTAATCTCACATGGAGTTGCTCCTTAACGATATATTTCAAAATAAACTTACTCTTACAATTTCAGTTTTGGTTGAAGAAGCGGCCGAAGTGTTCGAAAGCCACATCATTGCATCTTTGAACCGGAAAACCTGCCATCTTATTTTAATAGGTAAAACATTTGGTTCATTTATTTAACTTTAATGCCGATCTCATTTAGAAAACATTTCGTCTATTGCCTTTTTTTTTTATATAAACTTAAGATTTTTAGATTCTGTAGCTTTAAATTGTATGATTAAAGAGGGAAATAGAACAAGGCTTCGATTAAGAGGACCGTACAGCTTCATCTTAGGCTGGAAGTTCCTGGAAAATCGAAAATAAATTTCCAGGCCTGGAAAGTTTTGGAAAATCAATGACTTAAGTTTTGGAAAAGTTTTGAAAAAGTGTTTTTTCAATAGATTTAATGTTTTCTTAATAATTATTATAAATGACATGAATATATTATTCTTAAAAATATAAAAGTTAAGGAAAATGTATTGAATTGCCTTGAAAAGTTTTGGAAAAGTCATTGAATTTTATCATTGATCAAGTGTACGATCCCTGATAGGGAAAGTGTTCACCCGAAAGATGATGTTTAAGAGGGCCGAATAAATGGAAGTCGCTTGGAGCAAGGTCAGGACTTTCCACTTGAAGTCCTCAGCATCTCAGTTGTCTTGTTGGCAGTAAGAGGATGATCACGGTCTTCTAGGATTACGAGGGCATATTGCTTATCATATAGACCTGACTTTGCTCCTCACGACTTGCATTTGTTCGGTCCTCTTAATCGAAGCGACGATGAAGCTGTACACCGTCTGGTTCAGACACCAGCCCAAAGAATTTTATCTTACTGGTTTCGAAGGGCTTGTGAAGCGATGGGACAAGTGCCTCAATGTACAGGGAGATTGTGCGGAGAAACAAAAGTAGTTTTCAAATCAATACTCGTATTTGTTTCATTTCTATGTCCATTTGTAACTTGCTTATTGACTTCACCTCGTATTTTGGTGACATGTTCTGCTAATGCTGTCCCGTTTATTCAGATTTCTAGTCTTTTTATTCACGTACAGCCTCATGGGATTTCATAAATGAACCCGACTTATGCAACGGGCCTATCTTTCCTCAATGTTGCCAGTATTTCTGATTTTATGGCCACATCAGTATGATACTTGATATTGAAGAATTTCCAAATCTTCTCAAGGGCTTTGGTCAGAATTTGGTTATATGGTTTACAAAGCCTTTTTTTAACAGATTATTCTGGATTGTAAGGATACTGTAACTGAATTTCCTGGGAATGATGCGATATCAAAGTTAAATAAGGTCATTTTGAACGGAGAGAAATACTTTTTTTGGTTAAAAACTCCTGGATTCGAATTGAGAGATTGTGTTCAATTACATACCGACGCTTATTGCGACCACCTTAAGAACTTAAGGTTTTACTCGTTACTGTTTTAGACAGTGATAAGCATTTCATGTCTTTCTGTGGAGATTTTTTTGAACTTTAAATCATTTTTTGTTTAATTTTATATAAGCCTAGCAATTACTGTATATTATCCTTTTTTTGTTTCAGGAGATCATCAACAACTGAGACCTCTTCCTGCCGTTAATCATTTAAAGAATTGTGAAATAAACGTGTCGCTGTTTGAACGACTCATGAAGAACGGCCTTCCCCATGTAACGTTGGAACAACAGCATCGAATGAGACCGGAAATTTCTGCGCTCGCTCGTAGTCAGTTTTATCCATCTCTTCGAGACCATCCTTCCGTTACCAGATACCCGCCGATTCGTGGTATAAGAGATAACGTGTACTACTTTAACCATTCGGCGCCAGAGTCAGTGGCTAAATTAGAAAGGCCGACTTTCAAAAACGATTTTGAAGCCGACTTCATTGTAAGTTTATATCGTTATCTACTCCAGCAGGGATATTCAGATGACCAAATCAGTATTTTGGTAACATACAATGGTCAATTGGCAGCAGTAGAGAAGCGCTTATGTGCTCAGTCCCTTTATACTGAGAATTTGCGAGTGTCGACAGTAGATAACTTCCAAGGAGAAGAAAGTGATATTATTTTGATATCTTTAGTTCGCAGCAATTCCACTGGTTCCATTGGTTTCCTTAGTGAAAGCAACAGGATAACGGTTGCTTTGACGAGAGCAAAGCAAGGTCTTTATGTACTCGGAAACTTTAACCATTTAGCTCAAAATAGTAAGCTTTGGAAAAAAATTGTTGATGAATCGAAATCTAAGCACATATTGGGCACTTCTTTTCCGATTGTTTGCCAGTTTCATCCTGATCATGTCCGTTATATGAAGGAAAGCAAGACATTCGCCAGTTCTGCACCCAACGGCCTTTGTAAACGACAATGTGGATGTGTTATGCAGTGTGGTCACTTTTGCAAGAAAAAGTGTCACCTTGGAAATCATGCTTGCAATCTGAATGAAAAACTGGTTCGTCTTCCTTGTGGGCACAAAACGGCTCGCCCTTGTGACAATGATTTAAAGAATTATTTATGTCGAGAAAGCGTAACGTATTTGTTTCAAAATTGTGGACATGCGATAACCGTAGAGTGCCAAGTCAAATTACAGGTTAATATCTGTCCTCGGTGCGCACCTTATTACATGTATCCATGCGATGACTAACGTACATTTGAGTAGGGCATCAATGGGTTTATTGATTAAAACATTCTTAAAGCTACGTGCAATACAAAGGCCTTAACTCCCAAGTGTTTTTCCTAGAATCAAATGTGTTAATTTTAAAATCTTTTAACTTTTATTCCTTTTTAAATTACCAAACATATTTCAAAATAATTTAATAGACTCCTATATTTCTTAATTAAATTATATAAACAGATTTAAATATATAGTTATATATATTTTTGATATAAATATTACCTTTCCCTGAATAAATTCGTATAAATAATTTTATTAATAATTTTATGTTGGATAAGTTTTCGTAATTCTATGTACAAATCAAACATCTGAAGAATATACACCTGACAAAAGTAATGTAATGACTTCTTGAAGAAATATAATGACTTCCTGAATTGTTGTGCGACCTATATACATATCGGCGCTCCAGTACATCCCAAAGGTACAGTCAAGTGTGTGATGATATTGACCACAAACCCGCAGAAGCAGACATAGGTCCGTTCCATGAAACTTCACAAGATACGCAGCATTTCATTGGTCCAGAATGTTCAGATGCTTATCGGGCGTTCAAGGCGGATGGCATAACCAGAGGTCCGAGGCCAAACTTGAAAAGCAAGGCCATACCTCTGAATTTGACTGTTGGGGTTATTCAATCTGATAAAGAGTTGTTTTCTAGGCATCCGCTAGATCCGCACCCGTCTACCTAACCGGTAAAAGGTGTAACGTGATTCATGATTTCATAACAGTTTTCCAGGACTCCAGATCTCTTTGTGCCCGCTTGTTGCACCACTGAAGTCGACGCTGTATTTGTTGGTTCAATATAAGAAGAGGTTTGCATATTGCAGCCCTACCATGGACACCTGTTGAGAGCCTCGGTTCTGAATGTTTTGGTGCAATTTGTGTTCCTGGAACTCTGAATGCAAATAATCAGCTGACAAATGGCGTTTTTTTTTGGGGGTCATGATGAGTTTGGTGTGTCGTCCACTTCGGGAAGCACTTCCATTGACCCTATGCACTTCCAATTCAATTTCTAATTCCATCGACCCCACGTACTTCCATCATATCGCTAATTGTTGATATCCCAATTTCTCAGCGATAGCATTTCCCTAGTATATGATTCCACTCACTTGGGAGTACTGTATACCAGATATTTATACCAGTTAATATTCCGGTTTTCATTTGGCATTGCTTTTTTGGAGGCTGTCAGGCAAGTTTTTTCCCAAGTAGATTATGATCAGTAGCCAATTTATGAGGCATATCACCTCCCAAGAAAGTGGATTGGCCCGGTTATGAGAGCATGTGACAGAAACCTGAGCGTTGCATTTGATGAAGTTGTTCTGATGCTGTGTGGATTAGTGATTGGGTAAACGATCAAGTATTCTAAAAACCATCAACGTTTGTAACAATTTGCACTATGAATCTCCTCTGTTGTTTGAAATCTTAGCCTCTTTGACTTGATTTTCATCATGGGAAGCAGAAGTCTGCAGTTGTCTTCTTGAATGAGTTTTTTCTATGCCTGGGGTGACCGTACATTCTGTGGAAATCCCCGACCTCATTAAAGGTAAGAATTTATAAAAATGGACTAATTTAAAATTTAAAGCCAATTTGAGGTCCAAGGGATCCACCTTCTTTTCGGGTTTCTCGAATAAGCTCCCATGCATAGGTTCGGCTTGAGTAATTAGATAAAGTTAAGATTTAAAAGGAGACTACTGAGCCAATGGTAAAAAACAGAATAACATTTTATTTAATAAAAGTTTATGAATAGTATGATATTACTGAATTCCATTAATTAACAAGGAGAGAATAATTGGAATAAGAATAACAGTTTCTTGTTCATCTTTCTCTCCGATCAGTCTGAATTTTGGATGAAATTTGAGAGGGGATGTACGAAAGTCCATTCGACCCGTCGCGACGGAGCTCTCGTAAATTAGCTCCCTGTCAAACAACACCGTCGTCCGGGACATCTGAAACCTTCTGACTAACGTTTACTTGTAGAAATTTTATCTCATCGATCTTAACTGTTCAAAGTCATAATAAGTTTTATAATATCTTGGAGTTCAAGAAATAAATGAATTGCTGAGCTAATGGAGTCGAATAAATTTGATTGAAGTAATAATCGGTTCGTAACAACGTGACAAATGCTCATCTTCTAAGTGGAATTCTAATAGATATTTTTATAATAATGTAACATTTAACTGGAATGAATTGAATAAATTGAAGTTCTATTTTTTAAGTCGATACAGATCTGAAGATTATAATAATATCATAAATCTAGGGGTTGGAGAATAAGCGACGGGTAAGTTCGAGAAAAGCGGTCACTATGACCTTTTCACCAATTCCTTTATGGACATGTTATTTATAATCTTTGGTAATCTTGATTTTCAATTATCACTCGAGATCATGTGTACTTACAGGGTGTTTCAGAAAGGACTCCCCAACTTTGAAATGACATAACTGTATAACAATGAGAGACAGAAAGGTGAAACAAGTGGTACGCTGGACAGACAGGTATGGAATTTCTGATACACGGGTTTGCAAAAATAGTTCCAATATTGACTAATAGATGGCGCTACAAGCAGATGAAGCTTGAAATAGTACAATTCATCTGTGAGGCATGTGTATCCATTTCAGTAGAGACATTGCAACGTGTGACTTCGAACTTTATCCTTCGGTTACGTCATGTTATTGCTGTGAAAGGTGGCCATATCGAAACCATTGTAATGTGATTGAACATCTTTTCATGTAGCACACTTTCATACACTATTTAAAGGACACTGCTTTGTGACTACAACGCCCTCTAATGTCCAATATTGGAACTATTTTTGCAAACCGGTGTATCAGAAATTCCATACCTGTCTGTCCAACATACCACTTGTTTCACCTTTCTGTCTCTCACTGTTATAAAGTTATGTCATTTCAAAGTTGGGGAGTCCTTTCTGAAACACCCTGTATAAAGGGCGATTCAAAAAAGGACTTCCACAATTTTAAAATCAAAATAGAAATTTATTCACATAGCATACAGAATCGGTTGAGGTGTCATCTTAAAATTGTTAGAGCAAAACAATCAATTTTTACTGACGTAGTTCCAAATGCAAGTCAAAACGGCTATTTTCCCACTGTGTGTTTTGGTTTCATGAAACGAACTCGCGACTACAGCTCAGAAATTTTCGTAACAGCGTTTCTTAAAGATTCGCCAAATAGGCCAACAATTTACTCTTGGCACAAACCTTTGTTGAGATTAGTTGTTCTGCTCGTGAGTTTCTGATACTGGTGTGGAACAACTCTGAGAGCTTTTGCCATAGAGCTAAGAAATCAAGTCTCGTGAGACCAGTATATCACAGCCGACCCTTTATTACGTCAACGTTTACACATAAAGCTTACAAACTTACCAGCTAGACAAAGATGACCAAGATGAAAGTTTTCATTACCAGCAAAACACGGGCACCGCCTCACTTCAGCATTGAAATTCCGCAACGGTGCACTGATCATGCAGGGTCAATTGCATGGCCAACTCGATCCCTCTCGAGTTTTTCTTATGGGGTTTCTTTACAAATCGAGTGAATGTTAAGTCTTTACCTGCTGATCAAGCAGAGCTGAGACTTTTGCGCCCCATTTTTAGAGGTGTGCCCGACGTACTGGCTCGAGTTTGGAATGATTTTGATTTCAAGTTGAATGTCTGCCATAATACGAATGGAAGTCGCATGGAATCAAAATGACTGATGAAAAAAAACGTGATGGTTTATTGTCGTAAAATGACACCTCAACTGATTCTGTACGTTATCCGAATAAATTTGTATTTGCTTGTAAAGTTGTAAAGTTCTTTTTGGATGTACAGGATGTTAACTTTTGGGGGAGAGAATGACAATCTAAAAAGAAGCAATTAATGTACAAATGTGGCCCGTTTCGCTTAAATACCTTTCAGTTCATACATATTTCTCTCTTCATTATGCTGAGTCACATAGCTTTTACTCGAATTGAATTAGAGTTACACACTATATTCTGTTGAACGAAAGTAAAATTGTTTGTTGGATAGAGTATACAGTAATTAATGAATTTCATATTCACCATTTCTCCATTTTAGCTGATTCTTCCCAATAAGTAACGAATTTTGATGATAAATAGCACAAGTAAGCAGATTGTCAAAAGAGGGATCTCAATCTTTTACTCTCGTATTTCCGGTTATCCCCTACAAGGGAGTCAATAACTCGTCAGTAAGAGAAGGAATGAAGAAAATAGAATACTGCTAAAAGTTTTCTACGGGTGCATCCATTTAATCCACTGTCTGCCAAACTGTGTGCCGCGATATCTCTGAAACTATTTCCAGGTGTTCATAAAACAATGACGTTAAAAAATTCAAATATTGATTTTGTCTTATCATTAAAATTTTCAATAAAAAAGATCAAAAATATTACTTCCTCTATTGAATTGAGATGAATGCTGTAATCTTTACTGGAATACTGTAAATGAATCAGCGTTCCTGTAAGGACAGGTCAGTCAAACGTTTAGAAAGCAAAACAGGTGAAAGTTAAATGTGCAATCGTTGGTTGCACATGTCTGTGTTCGCTAGATTAAACCAATAAAGCTAGGAGGATTCTAATTGACCTTTCTATGGCAAAAACTAATGTACGAGGGGCGTTCAAGTTTGACTTGGACTTGATTTTTTATAAAATCAGGAAACTACAAACACACAGACACACACCAGTTATTTCTCAAAGAACGCTCCTTGCTTCTCTACACATTTTCCCCTACGTTTTGGGAGCATCTGGATATCGGTTCTGTAGAAATTTTCAGGGCTGATGTCGAAACCACGTCAGAACAGCCTTTTTGACCTTCCTCATTGGAGCTGAACCTCTGCCCTCTCAAGAACTCTTTCAATGGTCCAAAAGTGATAGTCGCAAGGGGAGAGATCCGGCTGTATGGAGGTTGTGGCAAGATGTCCCATTTGAGTTCCGTCAGTGTGTCCATAGTCGATTTGGCTATGTGTGGTCTGGCATTGTCTTGCAGAAAACAAACACCACTGGTAAGGAGTCCTGGTCGCTTTTTCCTTAGTGCCGACTTCAAGGGCGTCCTAAAATGTCACAGTAGTAGTATGCATTTATGGTTCGACGTTCTTCCAGAAAATCGACATGAATGATACCCTTAATGTCTCAGAATACAGTCGCCATTAATTTCGTTGCCGACGGTGTCATCTTGAATTTCTTGGGTCGTGGTGAGTCACAGTTTCGCCACTCCATGCTCACACACTTGCTTTCAGAAGTATGGTGATGAATCCATGTCTCGTCGATGGAATAGATTCCTCAACACGCCTTAGGAAGCTGTCACCTTCCCTGTCCTATCGCTGCAGCAGCATGGAACAGATTCCACCCGGGTGGTTTTGTAATCCTCGAAAAGTTTCTTAGGGACCCATCTGGCACAGATCTTGTTGAATTTCAATTTATCGTGGATGATGGTCTTCACACTGCTAGTGCTGATGTTCAGTACTGGAGCCAGTTCTCGGACATGAACTCGCCTGTTGTCCCTTACCAGCTCATTTGTTCGTGCGATGATGGCATCATTGGCAGCAGTTGCTGGCCTTGCCTTATGAGGTTCATTTACCGGTGGATTCTCGCCCTCCTTCAAACTTTTGGTACCAAGCAAAGACGGATGATGGAGAAAACATGACTTGGTGAACTGTCTTTTAAGTCTCTGATGAATTTCAAATGCTTTCACACCTTCGTTGTGGAGAAAATTGATGATTATTCGTTGTTCCACTTTGGTCGACACATCGCTGTCCGCCATTTTGTTTAAACAAATAATCGGTTCATGGCAACCGGATGAGTGGTGATGCATTTGCATGACAGGCGGTAATTGCCATCCCAAGAATGAAAGTTTAGATTTTTACAACAATGAAATTTACAAAAAATAGAGTCCAGGTCAAATTTGAATGCACCTCGTAATTTGACTTTGTGAAAGGTCTTGCTACTGTGAAATAACTGCCCATGCCCATTGTTAAGAGTGTCCATTGTTCAGAGGATATTAAACTATTGTGTAAATTTTGGAAATTTAATTTTGGTGGGATTTTCGTTTGGGGTGCCGCAAAATAAATTCTCCTCGCCCCAAGTGTCATAAGATAAAAACGTTTGGCTGTGTGAATCGAAGTTAAGCCCCTAGACTCCCATCTTCTAATTAAGTCATACAGCTGTCGCATTTTAGTCACTGGATTAGATGCTCACCAGAATGTGAAAAGAAAATGCATTTTCACATAGTTTTTCAGTCACAAAAGAGACCGGTTCTTTTGCATGTAAGTTGCAAAGGGAGAGAAAAACATCAATCACCATATTGACTCTGTAAGCGATCTTATTCACCATACTCCGATCACGCAAACTAGGTTTATCTTTCAAACTGTCGGTAGCTCGTGGTTGATTCGGTTTTCCTTTATTCTGTCGATTCTGGTCACATCCTGTATTTATTCATATGTTAATCACGTTGCTTCCCCGTCCTGTTTTTCCTTCTCTCCAAATTCCTCATCTTCCTTTTTTCGCTCGTTTCCTTTTTTCGTCCATTTTCAGAAATCAAATCAAAAATTCTGAGAAATTAAAAACATTTTTTTTTGAAACTTAAGGAATTTTTACTAGATGCAATACAAAATTATAATTTGCAATTTTATTAATATTTTATTAGTTTAATAATAAAAACGCTTAAAATTTATAAAAATAATAATTTTTTTTTTTAATTGTGCCGAATGTTTAAAAAATTTTCCAATCAGCTAGACATTGACTTTCGGCTGAAATAGATTTTAAAATTAAAATTATATAGCATTTTAACCTCATCTATCGGATTTTTCTGCGGTTGCCATTAGCGTCAGCTCTTCCATGGCAACAAGATTACATTCGTGATTCGTCTTTTTAAAGGGACCTCCCCATCGTTTCCCCAGTCAGAGACAACTTTCGCTTTCGTTTTCATTTTCTTTATAACATCGTGATCAGAGATATTATTACAATATAGAATATATCATTAGTAAACGAGACAATGAGTCCTTTATCTTTCAAAGGCATACTCAACTCGATCGGCAGATAATAAGGTAGGTGAGAAATATTTCACATTAAGTTATTTACTTCGTACTTAATGCGAAAGCGAAAAAGAGACGATGTAACTCACTCATACATGAAATGCTATTTTCTCATATTCATTTAAAATTTCGTTGAATTAGGAAAAAGTGTAGCGCTTTGTAACGACAACACAATTTTTAATATACGATTACAAAATGAATCTCAGAAAAAAATTTTTTTTTGTTTAAGTAAGGTAAGGATAATCATGATAAGTTGTGAATAACTTATTTTTCAGTTTAATGTTAGCATTTGCTAATATAAGTATTGGTATTAAATATTTTTTCAATAGAATAGTTTTTTTTTTTGCTCGTTCACTGCGAAATTCTCAAATTCGAACTCGGAGGAGAATATTTTTATTACATATGTTATCTTCTTTCGAATAATATGAAAGAATTAATAAGTAGAATTAAAGAACAAGTGTTAAATGAGATTTAGGCTGATAATAATTATTATTATTTTACTGAGATTATATTTGCTTAAAATATCAAATTGTTAGCGAAAATTTTCTGCCAAAATTTTAACTGAATTCTTCTTCTTTTTTTTTTTTTATTATTCTTACAACATGTATTATGAATTTTACACGTGAACTTTAAAATATAACAGTCCTGTAACCTTGTAAACAGTGAGATAATCGATAATCTTGTCAATAGTGCCGCCTTGTTGACGTCTTTTTGGTCTCCATGAACAATAAAAAATAAAAACAATCAATTTTTAAAGCGTATTTTTGAAAGGTCACGTAAAAAAATTAATAACTAGAAATGAATCTCGAATGAGCTCTAGATTAAGGCAGGCCTTATCTCTTTGTGAATTTATATTGTTAGCATAAATTTCGTAATTAATTTTGTGATTTAATTACAGTGAAACCTGTAATTGTGGACCCTGTGTATACTGGAAACCTGTTCATAATGGAAAAATTTTAAAGTCCCAATATTGGGACTTAGGGTTTTCTGTAGAATTAATGTGGAACCTGTCTAACCTGGAAATGGAAACAATTTACCGTACACGTCTAACTGATTCAACACCTGCATAAATTTTTAGAAACTGTCAATGCTTTCCTCTCCCTATTGTCAAACATAACTAAGACTGCTCTACAAACCAAAACTAACACTGCTGTACAACCAAAGCTAAAACTACTGTACAAACCCCTCCTCTTTGAGCTTGTTTGATTGCTAATTGGTACTGCACTGTAGCTACATTATACTGTATGCACTAAGCAGCAGCAGTAGTGTTCTCAGTATACTGCAGCAACATGGCAAAAAACGTTAAACGTATTGATTTAACTTTAAAAGATAAGGTTAAAATCATAGACCTCATCGAAAATAAGCAGATGACTGCTGTGAAAGATTTGGAAAATTTTGCGCTAAATACTGGCAACGACACACTCTATGGACTAACACAAAAATGCAAACAGAATATTGAAAAAGAAATAGGCAAAAAAGTCATGAATAGTGTCCAATTGCCAATCAAAAATTTTTCAAAAATTTAGACATTGTAATAAGTAGAAATCATTCTAATGAAAAAACATAAAGTGTCAATGAATCACCAATAATACATTGTACGTAATTAAAAATAAAATTTTCATGATTTCTTATAAATACATGTACATTTGTAAGTATTTTTCGAGTCAACTGAATAATGTGGAAACCTGCCTATACTGGAAAAATTATCTGTTCCCAACGGTTTCCACAAGAGGCAGGTTTCAATGTATAATGGCTTGATTATGATTATTAAATGTTTTAACTTTCTATTAAAAATGTTCCTAACGATGGCGAGGAACATGCCGAGTTTAACGATTTCCACAGTTAATAGATTACAGGTTTTCTTATCGAGATGTCATCTGAACTATTTAAATTTGTTTTTCATTATTTGAAGCGAAGTGGTAGACAGGAGTCACTCTCGGCAAGATTAATTTTAGGAAATTACATTTTAATTTGAGATTTGTACCTACATTATACATTGAAACCATAAATTCTGTGTGATTTTTTTTTTGTTCGTCGCTACCTGCATTTTGGAAAATACCCTTGTATATAGTGATGTATCCACAAGCGCAACAGGGTAAAGCATTCTTCAGATATACAGTTATGTTTGCCCATTTAACTTTATTTTACCCCCCCCCCCCCAAAAAAAAAAAAAAAAACAGAACAAAAACTGTAAATAAACTGAATCTATTAATATTTTGTGATTTTGTATGTTACGAGGGTTATAGATCGTTTTAAAAACGGGGATAATAAAAGCTAAAACAAGTCAGGCAACCGAAATACCCAGGACCGATAGGATTTTAAAGCATTCGAGAATGAAAAGGAAAGCATTTGATTTCTAAAGAAGCCTTTCGTTGTTAAGAATTATATGAGGTTGCTAAGGAAGCCTCTGGCTGTTAAGAAAGGCGTAATTCTAAGGGAAATATATAGTTTAAACTGAATAAAACTACCTGAAAAGTTAAATGGAGAAAGTAGCAATCCTCTATAGATTAGAACATATACGAATCCTTTAATTTGTAAGCATTCCTATTTAATGAAATAAGCGTTAGTTGTTGAAGCGTTCTGTGTAAGGGTCAATTCTTTCTTCATAAACTATTGCCAACGCTTTTCTACGTAAGCATGTACCATTGAAGGAATGATTAGCTACTAGCTATTGTTAAAATTTGCCTACCACAAACTAACTATTGATAATATAAGGCGTAAGTAATTGCATGCCATATCTTAGCATAGAAAGTATCAAATGGACCATAATGGTTCCACGAAACCAGGTGTCTTTGAGCCAATTTTGAATATAATTAATTTTATTTTATATTCATTCATGACACGTCATTCCAAGTTGTTTGATATATTACATGCCAAATCTGAGCTTTGAAAGTTTTCACTGAACCATAATGGTTCCATGAAACCACATACCCTTGAACCAGTTCTGATGATATTGACCATCAAGGAAAACCATCACGTGTCTTCACTTAATTCACAAGCCTTTTCTCTGCTTTAGGTATGAGAGAACAGCATTTGGCAGTGCACAGGCCATTTATACATGGAATTGTATAGTGAAAAACTTGGTCCCCTATATTATTTGTGACCTTTTGAACCGGAAGTAGTTCACCGATTTTTTCCACCAACGAACTCAGTCTTTCGTTTTCCCTAAATTGTCGAATGGCGAAAACGAAAGTCGAAAATTCGGAAGCGTTCAAACGCTAGAGCATCAAAAGACAGATGACGGACGGACGGACGCACATTGTGAAAACATAAGTACCTATCGGTCCTAATAGCTCAATTTCTATCAGCCATCTTACACAGGCGCTGATTCCTTTCATCTTCGGTTTCATTTTCTGCATATACAAGGTGGTCGAACAGTTATCTATCTATCTTTTCCTCTTTTTACTTTTTCGGTAGCGAGGATGTTAAATAACCACTGGATTTATTTGAAATTTAATCTAGCAAAAGATCAGCCCAGTGAGGTATTGCTTGGTCTTCCAAGCCTGTTAGTCCATGCCCTCAGCGGAATTCGAACCCGCGACTCGCTGGTCTCGACCGGGACAAGACCTGCGCCTGAACGCTCTCGGCCTCCGAGAACTATCTGTTAATACAAACAAATAGAAACCATAGATGGGTTATCTGTTGGTGACGATTCCATGACCTGGTTATGAAAATTAGGACACACTCAAAATTTATCTCGTATAAACCGTAACAGGTAGAGGCCGTTTTCCAGTTACAAATTTCTTCCGCATCCAATTATGAACACAATAAAAACAATGTATCATGATCTGATCATTCAAAGTGAACCGGAAACCTTTCTACGTGTTTGGATGTCTGTTCTGATAAAGCCGAGGTGCAGCTGCAGCATTCTTATTAGTAACACCAATGCACATGACCATAGTAGTCATTTCCTTAACTGTGTACTCAGCTATTGTACTGTATCAATGAATCACACATGCGTGAATGTGGCTTATTATGCCAATTGAACAGAGATGGCATCACAAACAAAAGACTTTCATGTATAGCGTGACTCTTACGATATGCGCATCCCAGGAAACGCATTTTCAAACCCGATTCTCGTTAAAACATTTAGATTGTATGATTAGAAAGCTATTTGTCGGACTTGTCGTTTTCAAGCTTCTTTACATCTCATCATTATTTGCATTTCTGCAGACAGAATTATTTAATCATTATTTACATCTCTTCTTACCGAAATCTCAAACTGAGTCGGTCAATAATTTTGTCCCATACTGTTCAGCTAATACATGCTAGCTTGGATAGTAAAGTGGTCATTATTATCCAGACTATACTCAATATATAAGGGTCATTCAAATGTGCGTTGTGTATACTGTTTGAATATTTGACGCGGCGGACGGTGGACGGCAAGAATGTATACACCGAGTTGGGAGAAACAGCACATCATGTGTTCAGTTGACACGAAACATCGTTTTTCCAATCTATCATGGGTACGTAAACTTCAATTCTTGTGTAAAAAAAAAAAAAGCAGCCAACCAGTGAAAAATTTTCAGCACAGATAAAATGCATACCGATTAATAATGCGGATTTTATAATCAAAGAAAATACGATAATTTCAAGAGAAACATTAAAAGTGCTTTATTCAAAATAATGTACATCGCTAGCTGCACATTTCCCCCATCTTTCAGGTAATTTGTGGATACCGTCCCAATAGAAAACACTTTTCTTGTTTTGAGGCAAACCATTCAGTGACCCACATTTTCCACTGCTTCGTACGTTTTGAAGTGCTGCTCAGAAAGTGCGTGTGCCATCGATCGGAACAAGTGGTAATCTGAAGGCGAATACGGCGATTGGGTTATACTTCCCAGGCAAGATCTTTTAACGTGTCTTTAACCGTTTTTGACATGTGCGATGGTGGGTTATCATGAAGCAAAATTACTTTGCCGTGCCTTCTGACCCATGCTGGTCGATTGATGATCAAAAAGTGGTTCAAATTGATTACTTATTATCGTCGGTAGCGATGACTATTAACGGTTTCACCTGGTTTTAGAAGCTCATAAAAGAACACACTTTCTTGATCCCGTCAAACGCGTGGATTTTTGTCTCTTTTAAAGCGTTTAAACCAGCGTTCACAAGTATCTTGAGATGGAGCATGTTAACCAAAAGCTTCCCGAGTATACGATAAATTTATGCAGCACTTTTTTAATAATAATAATAATAATAATAATAATAATAATAATAATAATAATAATGTAACGAATCGAGAAAGATAGATCGTCCCAATAGACCGAGGTCCACAACGGGTAGTAAAACAGGGGGAAAAAAAAAAGGAAGATTAAAAAAGAGAAAGCTTCTTTTCTGAAAAAAAAATCCAATATCGAAAAATAACATTGTTAGTCAAAATAAGAATGAACTTAAAAGCAGGTTTAGAATGAACTAAATTAGTTCGACATTTACCATTAAAACAACAGCAGATCTGTAGGTTTCTTTTGGAACCTGATATACGAAACCTTATAAGTTCAAGGGTATGTAAAGGTCCATTTAAGATAGATAAAAAAAATATTAATTGTCACTTTGGCAATAATAGTTTTAAGATTAAAATTATTAAAAAAGTGAGATAAATAGTGATTAGACAGAAAATTGTTTTTAAAAACTAAAAAATTTTTCAGTTTCCTTTCTAATATCTGGAATTTTTAAAAAGTGTCGGAAAAGTTTCTGGGTTAATAAAAAAAACATCGTAAAGCCTTTTCATCATACCGAGTCTCTTACATACCAAAAGAAAGAGTATAATGGAAGTGTATACTAAATCTTTTATGGTTTCCCTATGAATCAAGGTATAGCTCTCAATGGTGTAATCATATAAGAGCCTAGCTGTAGCACGAGATTATGCCACACAACAGAATTTGTTCAAATTCACAACTGGACCATTATTCTTAATCCAATCACAAAGCGATGTACGAATGCCATTCATACATACACAATCACGGTCCTAATAGGGGCAATTAATTTTATATCGTCAGCATAGAATAAGAATTCTGGCAAAGTTCCTTGACTGCTAAGAATAATATCCGCCATTTAGATATTAAACAAGGGGGGGGTCCCAAGGGTGAACCCTGAGGAACACTTTTTATTTTTGCCACAAGTGAAGAATCTGATATTCTTACTAATTCAAAAGTTCTATTTTTCAAAAGAGAGGCAAACCATTTTAGTGCAAGGTTTGACAATCCCACACATGTTAGTTTGGTAATCGATAACTCTATACAAGATGTATCTGAAACCCTGTCACAAACTTTTAGAGGAGGTAGTATGGATTATTCTGAGCAAAAAAGTTCATATGAACATGGGTTCGAATTTGAACGATAACAGAGTTATGAACAGAAATAAAAATGCCGCCACTAAGATCAGTAAGTTAATAACTCGGGTTCTATAACACCTAGGATAATGAAGTTTGGAAGAATAATAGGGTACATAAAATTGTGTACACTGTTAAAATTTGATTGAATTCCAAATTAGGTATTCTCCTATCCGGATAGTAAACCAGATAACGCAGTAAGTGTGCCAAATTAGTTGCAGTGGAGTGTCGAGTAAAGCCATTTGTTCTATGGGAAGAGTATTATCAATAACAGTAGATATATGTTTCGCTACCCAGCTTTCCAATAATTAGCTTTAATTTAAACCATCTTAATTCAAGATAAAAGTAATGACTTACCACTTCCCGCAAATGTTCTTTTTTGGCACGAACTTCCACATGTTTAAGCGTAAAAATATCTATGATGTTAACATCTGCAGATAATTTGACATATGAATTTTGATGCTTGTTGTAATACAACAAAATAGCATACATATCAAATCGGATGTACTATATATCAACATATGTGTAATTCCATCTATTGAAAAAAAGTCCACACTAAGGAGTACATTCTTTCTATTTTTCAATTGCCATGGCGGACATAACAGTTTTCGAATTGGAAAGGTATCCGTTAGATGAGATACTGTTCTTGCCTTATACATTTATCTACGAAAGATTCATATCTTGTACTTGTGTGCAAACCCACTAAAAACACATCGTTGTTATATGGCTACCTCTTGGTAGTTGTAATCACTGCTAATACCGTGTATATTGCGATTTGCGATTTACTTTTACTGTGTATTTTTTAGTTGTGTTTCAGTTTAGTAAATATTATATTATTCTTTTACTTGCAGTTAAACAACTGAAAAGTTTCTGAAGAAACAACTACTCTTGATGTTTGAACAAAAGTGCAACATTCAACCATGACCTTAACAGAAAATGAACACGATAATAGTTTATCAATTATCGAAGGGAATGAAAATACAAAAGAAAAAGAGTACAAGAATTCAGAAAAAAACGAAAAACTGACTCGTTCCCAAAATGATTCCATTGAACTTAATGAAAAAATTATAGCACAAGAAAAATTGGTCCAAGAAGAACATGAAGAAGAAAACAAAACACAGTTTAAAACTGGCCTCTCAAAAGAAGTCAGTAAAGAGAAATTGGAAAAAATACTTGAGAAATCACCGTGTGAAATCCGTTCTTACCTTTTGCATCCTGCTAATAATATAAAACCTATTATTGATTCACAAACACTTAAACATGAAATTATTTATCTCGTAAGAATGTTTGCTATTGCAATAGCGCCTACCGTTTCTAAGGACTCTGACGATATTAATGATGTCAAGAGAATGATATTAGCATCAAACCTATTCGGAAGTCAGTTTTTACTATTAGTCAGGACATGCCCAGTTCATGTTCTTCCTTCATTACTAAACGAGATAGGATTGCTCTGTATTATGAATAGTATCGTTGATGCTTTATCTTTGGTTCCACGGAAGAAACGTCGCTTCTTTCTTCGATTTTGTAAGAAGTTGTACAAGACAGGTGTAAAATGTAACCTACATGAAGATCTCCTGAGAAATATCGATGATGTTTGTAGAAATGCTGTAACACGCGCCGAATCAATTCTACTAAGCAATAAAACTGAAGAAAATTTAACCAAAAACAAAAAAACCAAACGGAAAGGCAAATTTAACTTTCGAGATACCAGCATAACTCCGAATGAGCACGAATTATTGTATGAAGACGCACCAGAGCTGCGTAAAAATATCATTCAGGGCACATTTGAAAGTACTGATGATTATTTAGAAACTCATTTTTGTTTAATGCGGGAAGATTTCGTATGGCCAATTAGAAAAGCTGTTCGGGAATACAGGCTTAACCACAAGAAAGCGGGTCAATCTGTATTTGGAAATGTCACCTTTTACCACGGTATCAACTTAACCAGAGAAATGACATTGACTAACAAAATGCATTACATTATTACATTTGATAATTCTAAAGAAAAGAACTGGAACAGGACTGAAAAGTTTAAAACGGGCACTATGCTTTGCATGTCCGTGGACGACTTCAAAACAATCCATTTTGGCGTCGTCATCTTATTAGAAGATGAAGATTTGCCTCTTGAAAAAGCTGCAATATATTTTGAAGGTGAAAAAAAACATTATAAAAGTTTTTCTGCCATTGTCAAAAATAAAAGTAATTTTCTAATATTCGAATCACCTGCATTTTACGAACCCTATTTCCGTGTACTGAAAGTGTATAAAAGTCTTCAACCAGAAACCTTTCCTTTTGAAGAACATATTGTTAATGTAAAGAGGGAAATTGGGCCACCTGATTACTTAAAAGAAGATACTAGATACTGCTTAGCTGTTGATGAAAATTTAAGTTCTGATGAAACATATAACTTTCCAGTTATGGATTTTAAAGAATGGCCTTCCTCTTCCGACTTAGGATTAGACATTTCCCAACTCAAAGCTTTGCAACACGCACTTTCATCTTCATTAGCTCTCATTCAAGGCCCACCTGGCACCGGAAAAACTTACGTAGGATTGAAAATAATTCAAACATTATTGAACAATAAGAGCACATGGGAGAAAGATGACCAAAAACCCATTCTAATAGTGTGCTACACAAATCACGCCCTGGATCAGTTCCTTGAAGGTGTGCTTGAATTCAACCAAAACATTGTCCGAATCGGTAGTCAATCAGTAAGCGAGAAACTTAGAGAATTTAACTTAAAATATCTATATGAAGAATACACTAAAAATATTCCTTGCCCTGAAACAGATGAACTGAAAGTTGAATTAGACCATAACCAGTTGCTCTTAACAAAACAAGCGACTCATATTTTCCACGAAAACATGCTTGATTTACCTGAACCAGACAACGTGCTTCTGGAAAGTTTGAAAGATTGCAGCGAAAAATTCGAAGCTAAATCGTCTTTATGCGCTTGGCTAGGGTTGACATTTGACAAGTCGGTTACCTATCCAGATTTGATTAAGTTCCTTGACATCAGTAAAAACATCAACAAACCAATTGAATATAACGTCCTTGACCCCAATGATGGTATAGAAGTTTGTAAATTGAAAGAGGTGGAAAGCTACTTCAAATATTCGAAGAAATTTATGAAAACGCAGCATTATAAAGACTTAAAAGGAAAAGCAACCCGAAATGCAAAAACGGCCGAAAAAGAACTGATAAAAACTGACATCATGTCGGAAGAAGAAGTGAAAAATGTTAACGACCTGTGGGGTTTAGATTCAAAGGACCGATGGCGCCTTTATCGTCGATGGACGAGACTTTTTAGTCAAGCTATTGAGGAAACTATTGCTGTATTGGAAATGAACATAAAAATAAAAACACCTTACTTGGCGCATGACACAGATGAAACCATTCTCGCCATTTTAAAAGAAGCAGATGTAATCGGAATGACGACAACCGTAGCTGCAAGAAAATATCCCCTTTTGCGAAAAATTGGCTGTAAAATCGGTAGGTGCAATTTGGCGATATAAGAATTGCAGAAATATTATTTATAATGAAAAATTTTGTAGCCTATGACAAATTTTCTTACGAGTATCTTATCGGAGAACAAATCGAATTTCCAAGTTCCTTCCTCTTCTCCCTAAGTTGGATTTCTTAACTTTCTCCTACCCCCTTCCTATTTCAATTATTTTATGCTATCAATTTTTTTATATGCTAATGTACAGTATATGTAAGCTTATTTATATCTACATTTTATCTTCCAGTTTTAGTTGAAGAAGCAGCTGAGGTTTTTGAAAGTCACATAATTGCGTCATTAAATCCGAAGATTAGACATCTTATTTTAATAGGTGAATGTTTTATTTATTTCTTGGTAATTTTAATTCTTGTATACATTTGGTAATGCAGGGTTGTTATAATTAAAGTGACACCATTTAGACCCTTCTAGCGGCCATTCTGGTAATCAGATTTTGACGAAACTTGAGATATATGTTATACAGACCATGAGGAAGAGAATTTTGCAATAAAAATATGGCGCAGGTCATGTAAGAAACTGAGAAATTTACTCAATCAGAGACGTTATGAAAATGAGATGTAAAATTAGAAAAGCTTTAAAATGATAGTGAAATTAAATTTCTAAGGAAAACAAGTGAAGCTACCTGTAAATTTTTCACTTCTGGATCTCTTAATATACTTGTGTGAAAGTATTGTGACGATATTCCTCAGATGGTAGAAGCTCATCAGGAGCTTAATTATTTTCAGATGGCAAAAGACGAATACAATGTGAAAAACATACACCTGTAAAGTCATTTTTCACGATGGCTTTAGCTAAAAAGAATCGAGCTTTATTGGTGAAGTTGTTTTACCAGAACTGCAATAATGCTTCTGCTGCACTAAGAGAATATCGACGTTTGAAAAACTTGCCAAATGGGCCTATGTCCATTAATGGTTTAAAAAAGATGATTAAGAAATTTGAAGAAACTGGTGAGTTGGGTGTGCAGCCAGGGAGAGGAAGGAAACGAATTGCAAATGAGACTCTGGAAGACGCTGCTACTGCTGTAGTGGAGAGTGCTTCAAGTTCCCAATATTCTTCAGCAAGTGCTCGAGCCGTATCACGTGATTTGTCTATTCCGTGGTCTACGGTACAAAAAATTTTTGCGTTCCATTTTAAAGTGGTATCCATACAAGATCCAGGTGGTTCAAAAGTTGCTTCGTGAAGATCCGTAAAAACGCACTGATTTTGCTTGCCAGTTTCTGGCTAGAATAGCCGTCGATAATGCATGGCCATGGAACATTTTGTGGTCAGATGCATCGCATTTCACACTAGACAGAGCAGTGAATGCTCAAAACTGTCGCATCTGGGGTACTGAAAAGCCGATGGTTGTGCATGAAAAGCTTTTGCACTCTGATTACGTGACTGCATGGTGCGGATTCACTTCACATTTCATTCTTGGCCCCTTTTTCTTTGAAGAGAACACTCCTCAAGGCACTAAACGATGTTCAATCACTGGTGCTCGTTACTGCAAACTTCTGCACCAGAAAGTCATTCCTGCTTTACAAGAAAGACAATGTTTAGACACTACTGTCTTTATGCAAGATGATGCAACACCCCACATTGCACGACAAGTGAAGGAACTACTTCATGCTCGTTTTGGAGATGATCGGATGATTTCGAGAATTTTTCAACTGCATGGCCTCCTCGTTCACCGGACTTAAACCTTGTGACTTCTGGTTGTGGGGATATTTGAAAGATAACGTCTATGGAGGAAAAATACGGGCTGTCCCGGAATTGAAAGCAAGCCATGTCAGTGCGATTCCTCAGAAAACCCTGCGCTCTACTGTGGAACATGCAATAATGCGCTTTGAACATGTCATTGACACAAATGGAATGCACATTGAACAAATGCTCTGATTTTATAAATTTCTCTGCTTCTAGCTTGTTTTTGTTATTATTCATGCGCCATATCTTGACGTAGCGGTCAAAATGTGAACTAATTTTTTTTATTACAAAATTCTCTTCCCCATTGTCTGTATAACATATCTCTCAAGTTTCGTCAAAATCTGATTACCACTTTAATTATAACCACCCTGTATTTATAATAGATAAACGTTTTAGAAATCCCAATTTTTAAAGATTTTTATCTTGTTCTCAAACAAATGCTTCAGCAAATACAGTAGTTTGCAAAAAAAAAGATCTAAAATATAAATGTGAAAAAAAATTGCTGGAATCGAGACGCGTAATTTTGTCCAGCGAGAACGGAGCAGCAAGTGCGATAAAAGGACCCAAAGACATTGAGAATTTTTAATCCGTTTGAGTACTCACCATCGGCCACATTCACGAATCGTGATATACTCAAATGAAAGCGGGAGTGAGCACAGTAGGAATAAACCCATCAAAACAAATGCAGCTCACCGGAGTTCATCGCATGTCTCAGGGGCAAACTTGTCATCGGGAGATCGGGAAAAACCCCCGTGGGCGGAAGAGTTATGCGGCTGCTTTGAATAAAATTTTAAAATGTAAAATAAAAATATATAATTTATATTTACAGTCGAATTAAGCTACCTGTACTATTTATGCCCATGAGATAAAATATAAACAATCGGCCGCTGCCTTTGGCCATAGGTTAAGAGCTCATCACTGCTCGTTTGAGTCGGGATTTTCCTGGTAAAATTTAGTTCGCCAGTCCCTTTTTGGTATCATTCCATGCACGTGATCAAAACGGATAATAACACGCTATTCTTTCGAACATTAACGCCGCATCTTCCGTATCTAAACCTCTTCAACCATGAGCTTTCTTTATTGCGTGATCGCCTCTCGGCGGTTCAGGGGTTGCGTGATCGCCTCTGATGCCCGAGGACGCGGGTTCGATCCCGGCCGAAGATTTTTTCAGGGGGAAAATCCTGAGATCACGCACTTCCTTCGGAAGGGAAGTAAAGCCGTTGGTCCCGTGTAGTCGTTTTCCGGCTGCACGTTAAAGAACCCTTGTGAGGCAAAATTTGCGGCCCCTATAACGCCGTCCTAAAATGACCATGACAGTTGAAAAGGACGTTAATACCAAACAAATCAAACCAAACCTTTGTCTCATCCAACGATTGGTTACGATCTCTAAAACATTGCTCACATTTGAATCTGCTTCCTACCTGAAATAAACATTAGATGATCTTAGAACTTATACAGGTTGTAACAAAAAGGTACGGCCAAACTTTCAGGAAACCATTCCTCACAGGCACAGAACGTACCAGCATAACACTTGAAACTTTCTTACATGAAATGTTCTAAATGCTCTCTTGGTTACATCGGGTTAGAATGTAGTTGTAATTCTTTGATTCACCGCCAATGCTGTTTCCCATAAGTAATGTAATTATGAAGAGTTCTAACATGGAAACAAAGCGTTTCCGGATCCATGTCCATACAACATATTTTCTTCCTCCACTATAAGAAATGTTTCCTAAAAGTATTGGCCGTACCTTTTTGTTACACCCTGTATGCACTTTCTATCTGCGTAAATAAAAAAAATTGCTATCACTTCGGTACCAATAACATTGAATAATTTTGGTATAACAAGTATCCAGGACCTCAAAGGGATACGAATTCGCAGTCCAACAGATTCGAGAAAAGGAAAGCTCGCTCTCTCTCTCTCTCTCTCTCTGGTCTTTGGATCATCCATTCTAAATATGAATTAAAAATTAAATAAATCATTGGAGAATTTCTTCCCAAATAAAGAAATTTTCAACAAATATATTTGATAATCGATTTTGGATTTTGGAGGATCAGTGTCAAAGTCTTTTTTTAATTCTACATCAGAAAAATGATGTAGTGCGGTTAAGAAACGAAAATGTAAGAGAATCAGTCCTCTTTCATAATACAATATTTTAATTTCTTTCCTTTCTAGGAGATCATCAGCAATTAAGACCTCTCCCAGCCGCTCCTGAAATAAGCAAACGTTATAAACTAGACGTGTCTCTGTTTGAACGACTTGTGAAGAACAAGCTGCCTCATGTAACGTTGGAACAGCAGCATCGCATGCGACCAGAGATTTCTTCGCTCGCACGAAATCGGTTTTACCCTTCACTTCGAGACCATCCTTCAGTTTGCATGTACTTACCTGTTCGTGGAATGGGAAGTAATGTGTATTACTTAAATCATTCTTCTCCTGAATCATTAGCTCCTTCAGAAAGACCAACTTATAAAAACGATTTTGAAGCAGAATTCATCGTGCATCTTTTCCGATATCTCTTGCAACAAGGATACACAGGAGATCAAATTTGCATTCTGACAATGTATTCAGGTCAAATGACAGCAATAGAACAGCTTTTAGCTAGCTCTTCTATTTTTTCAGAGAGCCGAGTGACAACAGTAGATAATTTCCAAGGAGAAGAAAGCGATATAATTCTACTCTCTTTAGTTCGAAGCAATTCTAGGAATTCCATTGGTTTCCTAAGTGAATGCAACAGGATAACAGTCGCCTTGACAAGAGCCAAGCTAGGTCTCTATGTAGTTGGAAATTTTGATCATTTAGCGGAACGCTGTAAACATTGGAAAAGAATAGTGAAAGAATTGAATGCCAAGCAGTATTTAGGTAATGAATTACCAGTTGCATGTCAAATTCATCCGAATAATATTCGTTATATAAAAGAAGGCAAGGACTTTGAAAAATTCGCTCCAAATGGCCTTTGCCCAAAAGTATGTGCCCAGATTCTACCATGTGGTCACAAATGTGATAAGATGTGCCATATAGGAAACCACGTATGCAATAAAAGTAATAAAGGTCTTCGTGTTCGTCTTCGCTGTGGCCATGAAGCAATCCCTCCTTGCGATCAAAATTTCGAAAACTATGTATGTCGAGAAAGTTCAACGTGGATGTTCCAAAACTGTGGCCATACCATTACGGTAGAATGTCATATGAAAATCCAAGGCATCAACTGTCTCCGGTGCACACCTTATTTGACATAAATGTAAAAATGAAGGTCTAAATGGAGAATTTGTTTAATATCGATGAAATCCAAAATCAAGATTACTATAGAAAGTGGCTTGCAAATAAAATAAAATACGAAACCTTCAGTGTTACTTTCATCGTTGACAAAAAAAAATATATGCCTTCGCAATACGTATCCAAAATTGTATAACTGTCTTTCACGTGGATTAATTTTTCCCTTTCATGTCGCCAACTTTTCCATTACCATCATCACCAACTGGACTCGTTTTATGACTCACGATGAATCAGTTTCATTATTGAACAGTGTATGAATGAAATAATAGAAAACGCATACTACTTATTCATTGCTAGTGAGAAATAAAAAGTTCCCATCAAGAATAATGTTGGAACCGACATTCTTGTTTGGCACAATAAATTGCCAGGGTCATACAAAGGAATTTGGGAGCCCAGTTAATATGGGGACTCAGATCAGCCCGTGAATAAGGCCTCTTCGCAGCAAGAGTATATACTACTTCCCTCATCAACTGAAAACTATTTGTGCCACGTGTTGTCTTTGTTGAGCCAGCCTATGCTCGCGTGCTAAGGTGTAACTTTGGAGTTCCAGAATTACCTAAAGGCTATAGTAAACTACCGAACTCAGTTTTCTTCGCATGAACAAAGTACCCAGGCCATTTCAAGGGAAAAAGCTGAACACTAACTGACAAGTATCCAGTTAGTCATGTATCCTTCGCCGGACATTCTCCAGACTCATGTGCGACCATCAGATAGCGAGATTCTTGTTCTTTACGCCCAGTTACATTTTAACCTTTTGAGCACTGGTCATCAACTCTTCCATGGCAGTCCATCTGTTTCAACTCCCGCTGAACAGTTCTGGTAATAAAGATGATTTCAGATGCTTGTCCAAATTTCGAAGGGATTCTGGCAGGAGAAGCAAACCGATTATTCTGGACAGTACTCTACAGCACACATCGATCTTGTCAGTGAATTCATAAGGTCTACCTCATAAGGTTTAATACCGCGCTGTTTTACAGTCGTTGCCCCTTCACGCTTCTTCTGTACAATGGCATTTACACGCACAAATTATCACAAACTGACTTCCCATCTAAGTCAAAGTCGCCGAGTTCCATGTTTACGATCCATTTTGTGAAAACTGACCTTGGTTGAAGTTTTAAAATTTATACAGATCGATTTACGCTGTCTCTAAGGCCGTCAACGGAACTTTTATTTTCTAATATCATTCACTTATGGTAATTTCTGAATAAAGCAGTGATTCTATGTCTTGCAGGATTTAAAAGGAAAAAAAATCTAAATCCTAAGGAATTTCCTCCTCAACGTAGGGAATGTTCTTTATCAAAAGCGATCAGTGAATCGGAAATGTAGTAGATGCAAAATTCAGTCAGATCAATTACACACTCGTTGAGGTAAACTGAATGATTAACGACAGGGGTTAACTTTAAAGATATCGGATGAAAAAACCCGGAAGATAAAGATAGGCAAACCTACCACCATGTTATCATGAAGGATACCTTCACCTCCCGCCTTTCTCCTTTATTCTTTGAAATTACTATAAAAATTAATTCACGAACAAAACGAATTTGAACAACAGTCTGCAGATAAAGGGGGTTTAAGAAAGCAGCTCCGGTTTTAATCGACCCATCTCAGTGCATGTAAATACATTACACTTGTAATACAGCTTTAATAAGCCATTACTATCCGAGGCTGCAGAATGCCCATGGTATCATAATTGCTTTGCAAGCATTAAAGCATCATGGTATTTCTGAAATGCCATAACGTTTTAATGAACTGCTCTTTAATCATTTATTAGTTTCTAATGATGCCAACAGCTTGAGTAAAGAGCCTGATACAAACGCATACGTTAGAAGGATTAACAAATTAGGAAACGTAACGAATAATGTAACGATAGAATTTTTGTAATTGAAATTTTATCACGTAACTGGGAAATAAAAACACTTATTGAGCGGTAAATCAATATGAAGTAAAATTTAACTGGTTAAAGATAAGAGTGCCTATAGTCGAATGAGGAAACGTGAACGAAACTAAATGTGAAAAGAAAAGAATAAAACAGGGGAGAAATGAACAAATTACAGAACACTACAATTTTTTTTGTAACAAATGAGCAAAACTGTTAAGAATCACTTTTAAATCTATCTACCATACATACCTGTGGCAATAAACATATCGTTAAACAAGGTTAAAAATAATATCGTACAAGTGTCCAAAGAGCGTTTCTTTCGTAGTACAAACTTACTTATTTTAACTTTGGAACGCAACCAATAAGTAATTTTGCATTCTTAATCTCTTTCTAATAAAGAAAAAAGTTCAAAACTATTATCCTAGAGTTCTAATTGCATATATTTTCTTTGACATACTGTCTTGAAATGTGTGAAGGTCGTTCAATAAGTAATGCATCTTGTTTTCTCCTCAAACAGGTTTAAGTTTTAATTACATCGCACAAATATATTTTTTCACTCTCTCCTTGCCAATATATGGCTTTATGATGCAAGTTTGTTCCTCAGCCTCTACTTTCTTCCAACTGATTTGCCTTGAATTTTTAAACGCTTATGAACACTGTAATGGTCTTATTTTCTGCCAAAGAAATTCTGTTACTGCTCTTTGCTTGTGACAAATCACTCAGATTCCCATTTTGAAAACTAACTGTTTCACTGCTACCTGGCAGAAGATTAAACTACGAGATGCTACGGAGAAGTTAAAGGATGCTGAATATAAAATATTTTTATTTGTTTACTAAAAATTAGATAAAGGAAAATATTACTGAATATGCTGCATTACTTATTGAATGTTCTTTGTAACTGAACTTTGATAATGAAAAAATAAAAAAAAAATCAGTTAAAGAGGGTTGCTACTCAATTTTTTCCTCTTGGAAACTATTTAAAATATATAAAAATTTCTAATAATATACACGTTTTTCCCCGCATAATACTCATGAACTTACACCGAAGCAAAACAAGTACCTTTTGATGTAGCCATGTCCTCATTGGCCTACCCCATCATCTTCAGACCAAAATTTTTTTTACATAAAATTTGAATTTGTGCGGGTTATACAAGGGTACGGGATATTTTCGAGAAAATACGGTAGGCCATTCTTGACATGAAAATCAGAGTAAGCCAGATCGGAACTATACCATATTTTCGTGGAAATACCCCGTACCCTTGTATAACCCGCACATATTCAAATTTTATGTACAAAAAATTTTGGAAACCCTGACCCCTGTACACCCCACAGGATATCCAATATACAGGACTCTTGAATATATATCTTGAAAGAGATCGTCAAAATCATGCCACTGCAACGGCAGTCTTTTGTTTCCTATTCAATTTGGTACATGCAGGTATGGTCACTTCTAATGATACAAAACAAAAAGGCCTCCCCTTCAGACTCAAAATGAACCAACATTTCTGAATAAGAATTTTCCCTTTAAAATATGTCAGCTGAGACTTTCAAGGAACCAATCTTTTGCAAACCTTTATGTACAAAAGCTTCAATAATTGAAATCTAAATTTTTGGACGATTACAATACTTTCTCTATTATGAGAAAGTAAAAATTTGTTGAAGAATGCCCATGATAACTTAAAAAAAAAAAAGTAATTTCCACTCGTGAATCTACCTTCACCATTGTGCAAATAATTGAAACAAACAATTTCAAGTCTTGCAAAAATCCTTTTTGCTTTGTGGAAGCAAGTAAATGTCATCTCTAAGAATTTTTTTCCTCTTACGACCACATTTTCCTTTACGTTTAGGAGAAACCATTCCGGTTGCTACACACAGCCACTAGTTGCTACACTTACGAACCGCTGAAGCAATCTCTTGATACATCTTAACTGTGTGTTCGTGCAGAGTTATGATCTTCATACGTTTCCTAGGTGTCACCATAATCATAGAAAGGTGACACCCTTCTATTGATTATGGTGTCACATTCATCTCAAACGCTGGTCGAATCACATCTGCGTTTCTAAAATCTGGTGAAATACTGCAGCTACTGACATAATGATTGATACTGACTTTTCGTGTTTGAATACAGGATTATGCGTAATGTAGAAAACATGCTTTGTTTTAATTAATTAATACAAGGGTGTATGACGTATCTACACCCAACTGAAGCAATACTGATATTTAAATAATGCTATGAAGATTTTGTATTTAATGGCCAATATAAGTTATGAATCATTCAAAAAAGTAACTGCTTAGTCACGAAATCAAGATATTCAATGCAAATCTTTCACAATACACCCACTCACCAAAAGTCATGGCACACCTGTCTAATAATGTGTTGAGCCCCCTCTGGCCCGGATAACGGTGCGACCTGTCGTGGAAGTGAGTCTACCAGTCCCCAGAACACATGCACAGGCACTATAAGCCATGCCACCTCGACTGCACTCCGTAACGATGCTGCATTTACCAATTGTGTTGGGGACGACCTGACAGATCATTCGATGACGTCCCACAAATGTTCAATGGGATTTGGCCCGCATGGTGATTTGGCCTGCTGTTGCCCTTCGGTCAGCAGTTGCAAGCCGGGTAACCCGGCAAACACCTCTGGCATCAATGAGGCGTGGGCGGCCTGTCCGCTGTCCAACATGGGTTGTAACCTCTTGTTGGATGTACTCTCGACAGACCCTTGCAACGGTTGTGCGGGAAAATTGCAGGGTGTTGGCTACATCTGATATTGAGGCATCCCCCGTTCAAATGCAAATAGCTCTCGGCGTGTTGCCATTTCTGCAGCTAGTTTTGCTTACAATGATTGTATGATATCAAGGAGTCTTGTGCACCTGCATTCCGAGAATGGAAGCAGCAGGATCTGTCTCATTACGGACAGGGAACCTGATTGGAGGGGTGTGCCAGGACTTCTTCTTGGTAAGAAATACCGTAATAATTAATAATTGACTGAGATAAAATTCAACGATAAATTTAGATTGTTAATCTTATAATTGAATATTTTTGTTTTAACAATTGTTAATTTTTAATACTGGATAGTGTATTTAAAACAATTTTTAACAATTAAAATATACTCTAGTGCCAGGCACGAAAGAAAAAGAAAACTGGAGCCTGTGTAAATGAAAGAAACTCATTCTACCAATCAGAAACGGACAGGAATCGGAGCATTACTTACTACTGATGCCAGGAATTAATAATACCCTGTTTCCAGTCCGTTTCTGATTGGTTGAAAGAGTTTTTTTCATTTACATATGCGCTAGTTTCCTTTTTCTTATATGCCGGGCACTATAATAATTAGCTTTCATGCAGATAATAAAGCAAAACAACTCGTTAATTTCAGTGAATAAATAACACATTTTTATAATTGTGCATGGGAGCAATATCTTGCAATATATGCCTCGTTTTCAAAGCAGTTCGATTGTGGCACCACGCAAGCTTGCAATAGGTTCATTATCAAAATAAACTATACAAGACAACTAGCATAATTCAACCAAGCACAGGACACCTGAGGAATTAGTTAAAAACTAGTGACATTTAATCCAATGCAAAGAATACAAAGATTTCTGGATTGAATTACAAATTAACAAAAACATTATGTACATTTCCAGTAAAAACTTGTTCAGAATGTATAAGTTCTCCCCCTACTTAAAAACAATATTAAACAATTTACACAATCCACAGTTTTTACATGGCTATTTATCCATCTAAATATATAAACTTACACAATTAACAAAGAAATTTCCTGTCAAAATTGAAATCAAACTTCAATATTTTTCCTTTATCGCAACAAGTGGCTCTTAAATATAAAAGAATGATAAATATAGCTTGTCTTTTTTTAAATTATATAAACATTTCCATTAAAACAGCAATATTAACAGCTTTGAGATCTCAAACAATTTACATAAAAATTAATTTAATTTTTTTTTACAAGGTCATTATCAAGTATTACTTAACATCAGGAAACAACCAAAGGGAAAGGGATTCCTCCCACCCAATCTACGCCATAGAATCTTATGTTAAAACAACTTGTAAACATTATACTGAATGCTTAATTATTATTATTATTACACGTTTTGCTTTGTACATCTTTATCGCATATAATAAATATTTTACTTGATGCTTCTTTAATAAGTTTTGCTTCTGCATATCTTAATCCAAAGGTAGTTAAGATACCTTTAAAGAAATGTATTTAAAAAAAAAAATTATCTAGAGACTGAAGATGAAGTTATTGTAATCAGGAAAAGTTCCATTTGGAACCATTTTACTAAATAGTAGCATATTTTTTCAATCCTCGCATCTTTTTCTTTATTTTAATGCATATATTAAATTATAAGTTGCCCAAGATAGTTAAAGAGCACATCACTTACAAAAATAAACGATGTATTGAAATGGACATTTGCAAAAATAAAAAGAAAATTTAACACAAACTTTTTACGTGTTTTTAAATTCAACTTAAAAAAAAAAAAACCCTACAAAATACAATATTTATTCACACTTACTTTATTGAAGGAATACATTTGTTTGTAAGAAAATTTTTATACTTAAAAAAGTTCAAGAAAAATTCTCTTCTTTAGCTTGCAACCCTGCACAATGAATTTAAAGCATTTTTATTAAATGTTCTGTTAAACTTTTTATATTAATTAAAAAAGAAAACGTTATCATGTAAACGGAATTGAGAGAAAGTAACGGTCAGAATGCGTTATCAACAAAGATTATGCAACCAAACTACAATTCCAAACTGAATGAAGTTTCAGAAGCACATCTTTTCCATTTTAACAAGATTCGCAAGAAAGAATAGTTAGATGAATATCGGAAGGTGTGTTAAGAAAGACTTAAAACTAGGGACGATGATTCATGCAAAATCTCCACAGCACATAATCTTCGACTGTTAAAAGTTAATTGGTTAAACATATCAAAGTGCATTAAAGGCAGATCCATCATAACTGGGTGACGGTTTTTAGGAATTAATCTTCGGCAATTTAGTCCTCACTAGGTATATTAAGAGGAAAACTACAATCAGTAATATAGGTGAGAATTCGGAATGTTATGATATTTTGAGCTTACATTCATGGAGGGTTTTGTGCAAGAACAGTTCTTTATTGATCTAAAGAACATGCTAAATCAAATAGCTTAAAGGGCTAAAACCAAAATGTCAATGCTAATGAAGAAAAAAGAAGACATAACTCATACGCACAAAATAAGAAAATGCATTTAATGCAGATCCATCGCAAGAGATGACAATGTTAGGAAATCTTCAGAGGGGTTTAATCAGCACTAATAACACATTAAGAGGAAAGCCAGAATCAGTTATATGTTAATGAATATGGTCTAAAATAATGATCACATAAAAGTAATCACAAAGTAAGACTTTAGGCAAAGATAAACTCAAGAGTTGCAGAAAATTAAAAGACATGCTAAAAGTAAATATTTGCAAAAAAATAAAAAAAATAAAAAATTACAAAGAAACACCAACCACATGAATTTAAAAAGAAAAGACTGTCTCTTTTTCCTAAAGCTTAAAACTTTTCCAAAAAAATATAACTTAAAATTAATGCAAAACATTAAAAATAAGTGCTAAAATTTTAGAATTTAAAAAAACATTTAAAAATAACATAAGACCCATTATAAACAAAACCCAAATCAATAAAATCAAAACGTCAAAATCTAATTTTCTAGATTATGCATATCGTGGGTGAACACGAGACCATACCATTCCAACTACCTCTATTTCATGCATCCAAAGTGCAGGTAAATATCTTGCCGTGCCGAAGACAAAGGCTGTATTTCTTACTTTGAACTACCGAAGATTCCCAGTATGGAAATGAAAATATAAACGATATCCAGATACAACTGCAAGGCACCCACAATATATTCTTCCGGAGAAAGTTCTTCTCGGCGCCCTCCCATTATTTTTTGAGTGTCATAAGCAAGGAACTGAAAAACGAAAGGAAAAAAACATTAAGATATAAAAAATTATGACTGGAAAATTGGTCTAGGAGGATTTTTTCACACCATACCTCCCAGATATATAATAATCAAATAGAGAAAAATATAAGGGTCATACAAATGAAAACGAAAATTTGTGTGGGAAAAAAAAAACGACGTGTAGGATCGTGATTTTTTGTTTTCAACAATTGCGAAACCCCGTGTGCAGATTGACAATAGGTTGCAAGTGTTGCATCACATGAGAAAGAACAATAGCTCGCGCTTCGAACTCAGTACGTGATCGCCTCGTCCAAACAACAAAATGAACTTTCAACCATTCAACCAATCGCAAACAGCACAGGGAAGGTGATGTTGACCGTGTTTTTTGATCGCAAGAGCCCAATTTTACTGGACTTTCTTGAAAAAGGCACCACAGTTAACGCAGCACGATTTGGGGAAACCTTGAAGGCACTGCACATAGCCATTAAAATGCAAGCATCCTGGACTTAAAATGATGTCGGGTTTTTTTTTTTGTTTTTTTTTTTTTCAATTGAAAAATGGAAAGAAAAATTCTGTGACCCGTATTCGAACCAGGAACCTCGACTATCATGGCCGATGCCTCTACCAATTGGGCTATCGCAGACACCACGGACAGCCAAGCTGTCTCAAGGTGTCTTAAAGACAACCAAGTTGTCACGGTTGAAAGCCCAATGGGAGACGGTAACCTGGTCCACAGATCGAGAATTTCTCCACTCCAAACCATCAGAAAGTTGCTGAACTCACAAGTAAATAATAATAATTATTAAATGGAGATACGTCGCCAAGCATAGGTAATGATTTTTCAATTGAAAAATGGAAGGAAAAATTCTGCGACCTGGATTCGAACCTATGCTTGGAGACGTATCTCCAGTTAATAATTATTATTATTTACTAATGATGTCGGGTTAAATTCGCGTTTGAAGAAAAAAAAAAAAGAATTTTTTTTGATCGGTGCCATTTTGTGGATACAAAATTTAACTGTCTAATTAATCACATCTAAATAAATAACTGCTAGAAAGCGATTCACCTTGATCTGGTGGCAAATGCATGAATAGTCAGAAATTACAACTACTAATCAACACTAAGATCGGGCACGTGATCTTCGCACACGTAGTGAATAGAATAATGAAAATTACTGTAGTTGAATAACAGGATAACGTCTTTTGTGTAGTCTGGTTTAATAATGTATTAAATGTACAGATATTTTAATACCATGTACACCAAAACTTGTTTTTTAATCTGGTTTTCTGTAACTATTGTAATTTTTAATCCTGGACAGTGATATTCATCAAATTTCGTACTTGCGATTAGTAGCACTGTCCAGTTGTGTGAGATTTGATGGTTGTGGAACAAGCTGGCAAGGTGTATTCTTCTTCATTTTCTTGAAACCAGTCCTGCACAATACAAGCACTCGTGGCAAGGTACATTGTCTTGTTGGAAGATACACTCTCCATTGGAATATGCCATCAACATGATAGGATGAAGTTGATCAGCAACGATACATTTTTATTGTTGAGCTATTCAGACATTGTTCCACATAAATTAAAGGGCCCAAATCATGTCAGGAAGTAGTCAGACTGTCGCTTTGGTGCAAATAAGGTGCGTCCCATAATGATAAGGCCACCTCAAGAATTGCTTGTTTAATGAAAACAACAACAGTTTGTATTAAATATATTATTTTATTCAAATCCTGCAAACATTGTTAAGACAACAAAAAGAAAAAACTTTAGCCATACATTACAACAATAGAGAAAAAAATTAAAATGAAATTTTCACAGTAAATTTCTGTCCCATAAAGTTAAGGCCACTTAGGGGGCAGGTGTAGCTCGGTTGTCTCGCCTTTCTTAACGTATTGGTGGAGTTAAGCAACCTTGAGCGCGGTTAATTACAGGTTGGGTGACCGCCTGGGAACGTCCATCGCCCCCCGTGCTTCGGAGGGCACGTTAAGCCGTCGGTCCCGGCTGCTACTGTTTCCTGTGGCAGTCGTTAATTGGGGATAGTAAAATAGACTCATAGAGTCGCAGTGCTCTGGTTTCTAGTATAACCACTTCGTTTCTTGTATAACCACTTCGGTTTCTCGTATAACCACTTCGGTTTTCTCGTATAACCACTTCGGTTTCGTGTTAAACCACCCCTTACAGTTCATTAAGCATTAAGGCCACTTACAATTAATGCCAACAGGTGGAACAATAATCCAATTGCAAATGGCGCACTATTTGAAAAACCATCTGTAGATAGTTTAAAAGAAATATCCAGCAAATGGGAAAAGGCAAACCTTTAACAGACCTTGAGAAAGGTACAATTCGTAAAATCAGCCAAAAATCTGAAAGATCTAGATGTGTAATCTCTAATTACCTCAAGCTTGATAAAGATTATGGCACAAAGAAATCATCAGGTCGCCCTTCAAAGGTTACACAACGTGCAAAGCGTCTAATTGTACGTGAGGTAATACAGAACTCAACTTCTTTTCACAAAATAGCTGCATTAGATAATGTAGCAGTATCGAAATCTACAGTTGGCAGGGTAATACTTTCATGTGACTACCTGAAATTCACAAAACGAAAGGCTGCACCATCGGTGAAAAGTTTACAGTGGGCACAGGAGCGCATGAGTTGGACTGAAGTCTGGAATGGTAAATTTTCAGACATGAGAAAAAATTCAACCTGGATGGCCCTGATGGTTGGCAATACCATTGGCAAGATTTGCGTAAGGAAAAAGCCATATTTTCCAAAAGACAACAAGGAGGTGGCTCCGTGATGGTATGGGCTGGATTTAGTCAGTTTTGGTAAAACACGTATTGGTTTAGTCAGTGGAAGAATGAAAGCAGTTGACTACCAGAAATTGCTGGCTAATTTTCTCCTGCCATTTATGGATTCAACCTCGGACAAAATAACTTTTTTCCAGCAGGATAATGCCCCTGTCCACAATGCAAAAACTACATTTGAATGGTTTCTGGCAAATGGGGTGCCTGTGATGGATTGACCTGCCATGTCTCCAGAATTAAATCCAATGGAAAACATGTGGGGAATGCTGGCTAGAGCTGTTTATGAAGGTGGGCGATAATATTCAACAACAAATGATTTGAAGCAAGCCATCATTCAGAAGTGGGAGGATATCACTATTGAAACTTGTGCGAAGCTTGCACAAACAATGCCACAACGTATTTTTAAGGTCATTAAGAACAATAGTGGCCCCATAGGATACTGAAGTTGTTTTCTATGCCAAAGGGAATGTGGTAGAAAACTTTTTGTTGGCATTAATTGTAAGTGGCCTTAACTTTATGGGACAGAAATTTACTGGGCAAATTTCATTTTAATTTTTTTCTCCATTGTTGTAATGTATGGCTAAAGTTTTTTCTTTTTGTTGTCTTAACAATGTTTGCAGGATTTGAATAAAATAATATATTTAATACAAACTGTTGTTGTTTTCATTAAACAAGCAATTCTTGAGGTGGCCTTATCTTTATGGGACGCACCTTAAATGCCACAACTGGCTTTGGGGGAGGGGGGAATAAACGCGGCACTTCATGTAGGTGTGGTCGGCTGTGACGTACATCAAAAGTTTGCAGACGTACATCTTATGTGTGGGTACCTTGAATATATGGCATTCTGGGCGTGAAGGCGTGGTTTTCCATGTATCTAATTTGATTCATTTCTATCCATAGAAAAAGAAAATCAAGTGGATTTACCGTATTTACCCGAATATAACGCGAGGGTTTTTTTCAAATTCGGAGGTGAAAAAAGGGGAGGCCATATTAGATTCGCGTATTTTGAAAAATAAACAACTGCGTGCATGCCGGAGAATTAGAGAGGGTTCGGTTTTACCCATGTTAAAGCTAGCGAATGACAAGTAAAGATTCGCACATATGAAAAATTATTTCTTTAAACTTAGTACATCTTAGTTTAGGTATAGATTAAAGAAAACATCGAAAGAATTGTTTTTTTTAATCTGTGTTTTAGGTGTTTTTCTTATTATTGTCCTTTTCTCGTGAGATTAAATGGAGTAGGCGCTTATTTTAGCGATTTCCCGTTAGAACGAGATGTTTGCGAGACTTGGCTTTTTGCCACTGTACTAGGCCTAATGTGCGCGGTCAAAGCGGGCATTCAAACATATCGATGGTGAACTAAACAGGGTCGTATTAGATTTGAAAAAATGCCTTCCAAAAAGTAGGGTCGTATTAGATTCGAGGTCGTGTTATATTCAGGTAAATACGGTAAATAATCATGAGAATATTGAAAAAATAGACGTCGGTTGAAATCTGAGAATATTTTTTCCCATGAAAACGACCAAAAAACAGGGGTATCGGTTTAAATTCGACGTCTGGATCTATTAGAGTAAATACGGTACTTCATAATCTGTAAATACAGGGCAAGTCAAAACGATGGACCAGATTTCTGACATTTATTCTGTGATGTCTAATGAACATATTTTAATGTGAGACATGTGCTTCGAAAGGTTAACTTTCACAGTTTCGTTTCCACACAATGTTTTCACTTTCTACCACTAAGAGTCAGCAGCAAGCAGTTAAAGAAAATGGTGTTAACTGGAGAACAGAGATTGTTCTGTGTGCTTGACCCCTTGTGATTTCTTCCTGTGTGGGTTTGTAAAGGATCATGTGTATGTATTACCACTGCCAACAATAGTGGATGACCTCTTACCCACATCAATGCAGCCATTGCTGGAATTGACTGAGACATGCTACGGAAGGTTTGGAAGGAGATAAGACTAATGATTGGTGTCGGGTTATGCAAGATGCTCACATAGAACACCTGTGATTTGATGTACGTGTTTGAAGTAAACTTTAAACATTTACCTTTCGTAGCACATGTCTCACAGTACCATATGTTCATTAGATTCACAGTAAACTTCTGAAATCGGGTCCATCATTTTGGCTTGTTCTGTACTTAACTCTCAACTTATTTACTATTAGCTTACCAAGCAGAAAAGCAATGCAATCAAGGCAGAATAAACGAGATATACAATTCTATCCCTCCAGAAAATGGCGATAATTCCGAAAATAAACATGACCATCGTGCATACAAAAAGAAATCCGCTACATAAGGTAAAGTCAAACTAGAAAAACAAAAATTATATGGAAATTAATTTTCAACAAAGATGTGAAATTGACTGTCTCAGTTATATCTAAAAAAAATATAAGCAGAGTAAAAAGAAAACTGGACTAATCAAAACATTTTTTTTTTTTTTATGAAAATCAAATTTCTACTAATAATAAAAATCTAAAAAAAATTACCTTAGTTTGAATAGCAAATAAACTTATTCCCAAACAAACAGCAGCACAAATTCCAATAGCATAGAAAACTATTTTTGTATCATAATAGCTCGATATCATAGCTGTCATGTAGGACATAGCTAAAGTCTAAAATACAAAATAAATAAAAAAAAAAAAAAAAAAAAATTAATTCCACTGCAAGAATTTTACTCTGAACCAATAATTTGTAATAAATGATCTGCAAAAGAAGATACTTACAAATATCACAAGCATGATAACATTGCAGGGATAGTTACGTCTGTAAAAAAGAATTTTTTTGTTTCAGCCTCGTCTTTTTAAATGTAAAGAATTAATAAAATCATACTAAAAAAAATCTATGTTCCTGTTAAATAAAATGTTTTCTGCTTTTTTACTTTGTTTAAGAACAAGAATTTCAATTGAAATTAATAAAGAAAAACAGAAGCTAGGTTGCAGGTAACTGCACTGATTACCATCTGGCACCAAATTTTCTACACAAATGGACTACAAAGGCTATGTAGTAGGTCCATGCAAAATGTAAGAGATGGTGCCAGAGAACAGTTTGTAAGTGCTATAAGTGATTTATAACTTTCGAAGTGGCCATACGGCTTCTTGAGGTCACTACTCCAGAAATAAAAAATTGTGATGGACGATAGATGGGTGAAGGTCCATGATGCTAAGGTTATAGGCATCTCAAATAACCGCGTGACTCATACCCGCACAAAGCATCCAAGTGCGAACTCTTGAAAGGGAAGCTTGGAAGCTGTTCCATTGTAATCCAGAGGAATTTCTCAATTGTTTTGGAAAAATGTATGAAACATGGATTCATCACTATCAGCCTGAGGCCAAGGGACAGACAAAACCACAGATAGCAAAAACAGGAAAATTTATAGCCACAGTCTTCTGAGATGCTCGTGGCATAACCTTCACAGACTTCTTGGAAAAGGGCGAAACAATTACTAGAATGTTATTAAGAGTCTTTGCTGGTTCGTTTAAATAAAGGAAAAATAATCACGCTTTAAAGAATCATTTAATGAACCTTTGCACCATGATCACTCTTCTACAACTGTGACCCCAAGTTTTTTCGATTTGCACTATAAAGTCCTTCTGCATCCCCTCTCTCTGCAGGTTTGGCTCCCTTCAAACTACTACCAGTTTCCAAACTTGAAAAAAATCGCTGGCAAAAAGAGAGAAATTCATCAAATGATGAAGTGTTGCCAAATGGATTCTCATTCTGAAGAGTTGGATAAATCATGTGCAATTAATTGAATGATCCCCTTGAATCGAGTTTAAAAATCAAGCAAATAGAAATTAGGTTTCTATGCATGAGACTAAATGATTTCATCTAAAATTGACATATGGAAACCATCCTGAAGATCAGTCTTAAAACTTACCTGACAGAAGAGCAACAAACAAGGGTAATGTAGGTGACAAGGAATGTTCCACTAATTGATAGAAGATAAAAAAAAATAAATAAGTATAAAAAAAAAAATACAAAATTTTATAATCATTTCAAAAAATGGAAGAGAATCTTAAAGGAATTTCCTGTATGTTAGACCTAGAAATATTAAACGAGATCGATTAAAGAGTAAAAAATAAGAAAGAACCCCAATTCATGGAGGTGTAAATGAAATAGTCAAAACAGTGGGAATTTCTTTCTTATTTTCAACTTTTAATTTCCAGTCAATTATAATACATATAAATGTTTTAAGAAGTTCTACAACTTCTGGAAAAAAGTTTTCGCATTTCACTAAATAATCCTTTATCATTCTACAAAAGGTTTATTTTGTTTTTAATATGAATCTCTACATTTTTTATTCTGTTGTCTTAACGAAAAGATTTTTTGCTTCCAAATATGTCATTTATTTGTCTTACACCATTATTACTGTAAAATTTACTTGGAAAAAGTTTTCTTATTACTGCAGGGTTGGAACAAAGTTTTCGTAAAACTTTTTTTTTTAAACACCTTCTTCAAGTAAAATGTGAATAGTCCAAAACGACAGAAAATTTAGATAAATAGCATTAATTTGCATATACAGCTTGATCCAAAGTCAGGAAAAACTTTAAAACTCAATAATTCGCACACAAATGGAAGGAAAAAAATTCCCTTTGCACAACGATTGAAATGAGGACTGATTTTTTTTTTTTTGCCAGGTAAACAAATTAATGCTAGAATAGTTCGGCTTCTTACCAACAGATGCCGTTGTCAGGTTACAGACATCAGTTTATCCATATTTTCAATGGTAAGATGCCGGATTAACAATCTGTTTACAAATGTTCAATGTGCCATCCATCATTCAGTGTGCTGCTGTTTTTATACAGTCTGCATAAACTGATGTCCGTACCTGACAGTGCCATCTGTTGGCCCCTGGAAAAAAAAATATCAGACTTCATTTCAATCATTTCTATACAAACAGAATCTTTTTATCTGCATTCGCGTGCGATTACTGCTTTTAAAGTTTTTACTGACTTTTGGATCACTTGCATTACTAGTATAAAAAGAGGCAATATTGAGTTGTGGTGCAAATAAATCATGGCGGCCATAAGAGATAACAGCGACACTTTTTTAAAATAAAAATTGTTGAACTGAGGAATGAAGTAAACAGATGTTTCTCAGCTACTTAATTGTCCTTTAATTACCATAAACTACATCTTGAGGAAGTTTCAAGAAAGAGGAACTGTGGAAGTCCAACTAAAGAATCAAAGAGGGATGATCGAAAGTTATGATCAATTTGCAAAAAGATGAGAAAGAAGCCTTTAAAGCAAATTAATACTGAATGGTCAAAGTCAGGTGTCGACGTTTGTGATGGTATACAATAAAACTCTTTGAACTCTCTATTCCATTATTTATTAGCATCAAATTTTATATGTCGGACTTTTTTTACCAAAAATTTTGCTGTCGGAAAAGTTGGTCCTTCAATATTTTCCCCATATTTAAATGTCAGGCGAAACTTTTTATTCTCATTTTTAACTTTTTCAGAAACTTTTTGACAGCAATGTCCAAATACTTCAAAATACGCCAGTACACAATAATATTTGTACTACAACTATCTTTCAACTTCCAAAAATGGAACAAAATTTGAATGTTCACTGAAACGATTACTAAAAAGATAATGTTTTCAAAAGGATATACGATCCCTAATAAGCCTAAAGATAAATTACATTTGATTGTACCGTATTTGCAGTAGCCTATTACATGTACAGTAATTATCCCAAAAACGTAAGGATTTTTCGGTCCAGACAATAAATTTTAAGGTATATTTTAGCTCTTTATTACAACATTTGGTTCCCGCACTTAGCATGACCTGACAGCCAACGAACGAAATTATCGCAAACGGCCAACAAGTTAAAAACAAGTTTTTACGTCACAAGCTCTGCCCAGTCGGCTGCTGCTATGGCATTAGGCTTATTTTATCGGCAAAATTATGAAGAATTCTCGAGAACAACGTTATCGCACCAAGTAACCATGATGCACTGCACATCAATAATGGCGGCCTGCTGATGAGTTTAAATGTGCAAGCATGTTAAAAATTTATTTTTTATGAGAATCGGCACGAGAACTACTATAAAAGCTGTCGAAACTCAAAAGATATTTTATATTAAAAACTTTAATATTTGTACAAATTTATGAATTCATTTTATTGAAAGTTTAAGCCCATAAACATTTTTGTAAAATTCTAATTTTAACGAGGCTGAAGAAAAAACATTCGAAGGCCTTAATATACATGCTTATGGATACGTTCGATCAGTATTTTTCCGTAAAATACGTATTACAAAATTATTTTCCGTCCGTCCCGCTTTCAAATTTTAATTATTTCAGAAAAAATAATCACAAACCATATAAAATTTTCAGCAATGGTGATCTAGATGACTTTAGATAGGCAGCAATGTCAAGTATCGAAAAGGTTTTGTTCCTAATTTTAAGAAGCATTCAAATTAATATAAAATACCAAATTTTTATATATAAATAATAAATCTAAAATACATATATAATTTATACATCAAAATTTCGCAAATTTTAACACTACCTCCATTTTCATCTATATAACGAAATGATTTTGCCGATCCATTGCGTTTCGCTATACGGAGGTTCTACTGTATAACAAAACTAAAATTAAACCATTCTTTACAAGAAAAAGTTCAATGAGCAAAACAGCATTTCCAATAAGCTTAAGATGCATGGAATCGTGTAATCTTAGTGATGAATGTCGTGTCTGGACAATTTGTCTGGAGGTCTTCCCCTCACCTGTTTGATGCTACATGTTCACAATTCAAATTCCCTCAGAGTTTGCAGATTTGGGCTTGCATGTCATATAAAGGGCCAGGCAAGTTGCATATTCTGAAGACCACAATGAATGCCGATGTGTACTGTTCCGTTTTATAAAATTGTTTATTGTTTACAATCGAAGATCAGTTTGCTTCATGTCACAAAGCAAAGTCCATCCATTTGGCAGAATAGGACATTGAAGTGTTGAAATGCCGACAAGCTCACCGGATCTTAATCCGATAAAGAATGTATGGTGTCAGTTGAAAAAAACTGGCCACTGAAAAAAACAAACAAAAAACCCACCAATAAAGAGGAACTTAAAGCTGCTATCATCCAAAATTGGTCTGAAATTGCTGCGAACATCTGTCGGAAATTGATTGAATCCATGCTACGATGACTTCTGCAGTTATTAAAGACAAAGGAAGAACAACAAACTATTAGTAAGGAATTTATTTTCGCGTTCCATATGTGTATGGGAAATTTTTTTCCAACCCTGCTTTAATACGAAAAATTTTTTCCAGGTACCTTTCACAATAATAATGCTGTAAGACAAATAATTCAACATATTTGAAGACAAAGCTTTTTCGTTAATAAACAATAGAACAAAAAACATATATTGGATTTTAAAATCAATGTAAAAATTCATATTAGTGACAAAATAAACGTTTTGTAAAATGATAAAACGTTCACTAAAATACAAAAAACTTTTTTCCAAAGGCTGTATAGTAAAAATACTTGTCAGGTTAAATTATAAAGGACTGCAAATCCTCTTCTCAAGATTCCGATTTACTCCAAAATCTTTCATTTTGTTCTGAAAAAGCTTCAGATCCCTCTCCAAATAAGCTTAAATAATTCAAACCCCCTTCCCCAGCAGTAAAATCCTGCATGTGGACCAAATTTCCTTAAATGTAGTTCTTATTGCATGCAAACAGACATTAAAAAATATTCTAATAAACTTACTAAGAAACATAATATAACCAAGGATTTGTCCGAACAAACTTCTTGGTGTTATCTCTGCAAGGAAAACAAAAAACATTAATAAATATGTGAAAATAACTCAAATAGATTAACTTGTCTGATCCTCTATATTGCAATGTACAGTCTATTCCAAAAGCGTTTTCACTTAGGTGAACGATGTTGGGCTTCCTTGCAATACATTAAACCATTGAGATTAATCGTTTCAGAAAAGCAGTTGAGTTCGAATCACGTTGGAAGATGCCATTTATTTTTTCTTAGCAATAGGGACTGGGAGGTGTAATGAATGACGTCGAACTGTTTTAATTGAAATATGATTTTGAGCCTTTATTAGGAAAGTTTTTCTTTATTATTAATAAGTCAATGTATATTATTATTATTTTAGCACAAAAACACTATAATAACGTGAAAACTACATGAGGAAGTAAGCGATAAATTGTCAAAGCACGCTCAACAATAAAACTGCGAATACACGAATTAAATCATTAGATAAGATTCATTATTTTACACATGTTGTTTTGTATAGTGTATACAGTTATAATTTTATAACGTCCATTTTACAATACAATGGTTTATTAATGTTTAGATAAAATCGATTTTCATCCTTTCGGACATCAGTATTTCCAGTTGAAATGTTTAAATGTCTTATAACAATGTCTTATACTTTTTAAATTTTGAACAATACTTCTTCTATTCATTGTTTTTTGGTTATATTGTTGTCATTATTTGGTTATAGTATTATTAGTATTTATCTTATTTATACATTGTAGTTTTATTAACATAAAATATAGTATTATCTTATCTTATAAATATGTTTAATTACATAGTTCTTGTATTCTTTTGTTTTTGCTTAATAGTTCTTTTATTTTCTCCTCCTTCAGTATTTGGTTGAATAATAAATTACTATCTAATAATTCGGCATTATTTAAAATCTTTTGTGGATAAAATTTATTTAGCATAAAAATAATAAAATTTTCGATGATTATTATTTCTCTCTTATTATTAATTTTGTAGACTAGTTTGCATGTTTCTTCGTAATTCCTGGTTTTATGCTTGCTTAATAAAATGTGTTCTGCATATTTGGAGTTTTTTAGTGCATTAGAAATTTAGAAACTAGATTCAAAGAACATATATATTATATCAAAAATGATATAACGAGTTAGCGTAGCCTTGATGGAAGCGCGTTTTCTTTTAGGATCCATTGTGTTTGATGAAGCCAGCAAGTTGAATCAGTAGGAGATGCGTAGAAACAAGCTGGCGGAATGGCAGGAAACAAACGATGGCAGGAAGACGAGTCAGCGATGTGCTAACGACAGCATGGAGCGACGAGACAGTCACAAACACGACGAACAATCAGTACACTGAAGTGGAGGAAAGAAACATCACGATGTTTTCTCAGCAAAAACACACATTCAAAGTTCGAAGGACCAGAAGAATCAACAACTGAGATCATGAAAGCGAGGCACTCGAGAGAGATAACTTCGATAGTTGCAAATATTATCCGGCTCGAAGGACCAAAATGTTTGTGTTAATTATGATGAGAGATTTAAGAAAGTTTGTACCTGCGATTCATGAACTCATTGGTGTTGAATTTGGCGAAAGAAACGATGGCAAACGCAGTGAAATGCGAGAGCAAAAAACGTACGATGTTTATTCGATGAAAGCTACAGTAAGAAGGGAAAAGAACAAGTAATGCCACCTGGTGGCAAAACTGAAAAATAGCAAAATACCTAAATCCTAAACAATAATGTATAAATCTATTATGGTATTTCATAGGGAATAGCTACCAATCTTGGGAAGTAAAACATCTTCCGAGTTTATGCTTAAAAAAAATTATCGGCAAAAGTTATATTCTCAACCATGACAGGAATAAATAATATATACATTATATTTTTAACAATACCATATCTAATATATGAAAAAAACATATATTTATGCACTATACAATAGGGTATATCGTAATGGCTTTCGTTATCTTATAAAATATACATGTAAATGGCGGCATGAGCAATTTCAGTATCAAAATATTAGAGAATTTAAAAAGTAAAAAGTAAAAATGTCAATGTTCGAAATACAGAAAAAATAAATAAATAAATAAACTAAATAGTTAGTTATTGATGAAAATAAAGAAAATTCGACGGCTTGGATTCATACCAGGAAACAGGTTTCATTCCTATTTTCATCAATAATTTAAACATCAGAGGTTTTACGTAGGATAAACCCTCATCGAACATTTTTGGGATATTCTTAAATATTTATTGCTTTGTTTTTAATAAGTACATTAAATATTTCATCTGCAAAGTCTATCTTACTGAAACAAAAAGCAGTGATTAATCTTTTCAGTGAAAAATATTGTAATTCGCCCACACAATTCAAAACCTCATCCTTATTTCCAATCTGGACGGTCAAGTCCATTTTAAACTTCTACCATGTTCGTTCAACTACTACACTTTATAACAGATCAACTTCGCTTAGCTCAACTCCTGCCAAGCAAGTGAAAACGCTTTTGGAATGAACTGTACATGCAGATAAAAGCATTAAGCACAAATACACCTGAAAGGGAATAACTGATAATGTCTACTAATTTGGCATTCAACTTCCACTAGGAGAAGGAAAAAATAACATACCAAAACCCTCTTCCTGGTTAGAAAAATTGCACTTATCAACATTGTAAATGCAACCTTTTTAATTTGTTGCATATACATAAACATTGCAATATCCATACCCTAATCTAACCCACATCACATTTGCTAGTGCAGATGGATCCATTTTCGCAAAGCTGGTGGTGCACACACAAACATTTGTTTATTCGGCAGTTGTCTCGTTGGGCATCGTTCCCTGTATAGCCTCTGAGCAGCTAGTCCGTTTTCGTTCACTGCCCCATACATCATATGGATATTTCCAAGATCTGCATTTGTAAATCCCAGTAGAGAAATGACGTCTTTACTCAGAGACGTTATTGACTGGCACGCTTAAACGCATCATTTCTGGATATACAGGTATTGGACATTGAAACTGAAACACCTGGTAGAAATCCAAAATCTTTATTTAATAAGGTGTTGGGGCACCGTGGGCAGCCAGCACAGCAGCAACACGTCTTGGGAAGGATCGGTAGAGGTCCTGCACAGTTTGCACCCCAGACCATTACTGATCCACCTCCGTGTTTGACTGTGGGTGCCAAGCAGTCTGGGTTGTAGGCATCAGAGGGGCTCCTCCAGACGAATACCCTCCCTGTTGTTTGGAAGACAGTGTAGCTGGACTCATCCGAGAATATGACGCGTTTGAGGTCATCCAACGTCCAGGTTTTATGCGTCCGGCACCACTGAACCCGCTTGGAGGCATTTGTACTACTGATGAAAGGCTTCGGTATAGCAACCCTGCCATGGATGTTGGATTTATGCAGGTAACGACGGATTGTCTTCGTGCACACAGGTTCCTGGAGGTGTGCATTCATTTCTGCAGTGATTTCTGCTGCGGTGGTTTTCCGCTTTCGTGCAACAATCCTGGTCAATGTCCTGACGTCTCTTTCCAACAACTTCCGTTTTTCCCTGCAGTTGCTCCTCCTGGACGTGGTTCGTCCTTCCTGTTCATATGCACACGTCACCCTGGATACTGTAGCACATGAGACATCACAAAGTGTGGCAGTTTTGGACACAGATGCACCTGCTAGACGCGCCCCAACAATCTGCCCTCTTTTGAAGTCGGATATGTCTCCCATTATAGCGCTCTGCACAGACAATTTGAAGCTTACTATCGAACTTTTCTACTGGAGTGACTACCAAGACCTCTGACACGTGATTCATTGATATGCATACGATTAATTACCTAGCAGAAGGTTCTATTCAGCCCTGGGGGTAACCAGTGCTATTTGCGAAGGTTGTTTCAGTTTCAATGTCCAATACCTGTACATTCTATGACAGAAAATGCTTATTTTGGTACCCTCTTCCACCCTTTAAAATTTTCGCCAGATATTCGCCGAGCACCATGTAGAAAGCTTTACATTATGGACGTAATAAACTCGCTTTATGGAATACAAACGTTTTTAAAAACAAACGTTTCTAAACAAACGTAGTTTTTAAAAACAGATTATTAAAATTAGCTAATAGCCTTCCAGGAAAAATAACCATTTCCTTAATCTATCATTTCAGTTTATTAATTAATTCGGTAATATTTGTAAATTTTGCGGGGCCAGCATCATGTGAAACGAGGGCAAGGCTATCGAGTGATATGTTGCGTTGGTGAGGGGTATGTATCGCAGTGCTTTATAATTTTAAATAAAAATCATATTCATGGATGCTTACCTCATCTTATAAATTATTTCGAGATGAATAATTGTACAGCAAAATCAAGATTTTGTGCTTAATAACAGTGCTGTAACTGCAATCTTTGGCAACAGTCGTTAATGATTATGCTTCCCCTCTCACCACCATGGTTTTTGAACTTTTCATATCCAGAGCACTGCCGCGCAACGCTATTGCTTCCAAGATATGCTTGCCCACAAACAAAGAGTTCTCTTGTGCACCTTCGTTTATTTCCATTGTTAGAAATGTCAATTAATATTTTATTGTGATAAAATGCAATACAATTTAATTTTAAATATTTTTTTCAAATCAATTTTGACTGAAAATTCTGAAATTTACTTATAAGTGCGTCTTTCAGTTATATTTAAATAAAGGAAATGCAAAATGAAAATTAATTCACTTACTCAAAAATGAAAAGCGCAATGAATCCCAGTGTGACCAGCAACTGACACATCAAAATTAAATATACCTGGAAACATTATGAAAAATGTGTTAATCAAACATTTCAATGATTTAGATTTTACTCTGTAACCACAAAAATTCTTGCCGGCTTTAATTCCGGAAAACAAAATGACGTACACAAAAATAGCATATTGCTAGTCCCCAAAGTAATCCCCATTGGCATCTAGCACCATCTGCCAACATGTCTCCAGTTGATCAATCCCCTGGTTGTAAAACTTGCCAGTCTTGGACTCAAAGAAGTCCGTGAGTGCCTTTCTGTGTCATTGGTATAGGATTTTCCACGAAGATAGTTGTCCAAAGAATGGAAAAGGTGATAATCCGTTGGAGCAAGATCTGGTGAGTAAGATGGGTGACAAAAAGTTTCCCAGCCAAGTCACTCTATCGTTTCCCTGACCACCCGTACCACATGTGGCCAAGCATTGTCATGAAGGAAGAGTACCCCTTTGATTTACCAATGCTGGCTCCTTCTGCTGCAATGCCTGTTGCACACGTTCCAACTGCTAGGAGTACAGGTCCCCAGTGATGGTTTGACCAGTTGATAGCAGCTCGTAGTGAACCATTTGGCGTCTAGTCCACCAGACACAGTAGACTACAGGGTTCATCAGAAATGGCAAATTCTCCTGACCTGAATTTCTGGAACCAATGCTTTGCGGTGCGTTCATTCACAGCATCTATCCCCAAACGCCAGACACATTAGGCGACTCGATGGTGCTGCTGACAAGCCCACCTTGAAGTCATAAAGCGAACAACACCTAACCATCTCCTTCAATACCTCCATTTGTCTTCACTTCTGCACGAGATGTGATTGATGTGAAGGCCCAACAGCCCTGTATTTATACAGGCTAACCTTCCTGCTCCCCCCTGACAAATTTTGGACCACACAGTACACTCATTTGCATATCTTCACTCCCTTTTAAGGCAACATAAAAATGGCAAGAACTTTTGTGGTTACCTAGTATATCATTATCAAAAATGTATCAGTTTTGTTTCATATAATGAATTGGATATTATGGATAATTTATTCTTTAAGAAATTAGATACATTAACGCCCAATTAGGTCCAGTATGGTCAAAAGACCGATGAGTAGAACCTAGTGGGCGTCATTAATGCAAAAATTACATGTAATAAAAAACAATGCATGGTTAGTAATTGAACTGTTAATTTTTTTTCTTCTCTTTTTTGGGGTGTTATTTTATTTATTATTTATAATTTATGGGCATTCCAACAACAAAAAAGACAAAAAAAAAAAAAATAAAAAAAAATTACAAATCGTGAAATATCGTTGGTTAAATTTAAATTTAAATACATGGCTTAATTCAGATTACTGAACAGAGAGCAACAACAGAGGTTGTTTATCAGAAATATTTATACATAAACTTTTATTGCAAATTCCCTTAATTAGTTGAGTTACAAACATATATTAGTAGATATGAGGCGTTTTAAAAGCTTTCTAAATAATGTATAAGAAGTTGTTGACCTGATCTAATAGGTAAATAGGACCACATTTTTGGACCCTTATAGGAAACGCAACGATGGAGGTAACCTCGTTTTAGTAACGGAAGATGTATATCGGGTGCAATTCTAGTGAAATAGTTGTGATTATCCTGCTTAAAATTTATTACGAGAGGGGTTGTCACTATTAGGATGGAATTTATAGCTTTATATACAAAGGCGCATAGTTGAAACCTTACTAACTGGTAAATAGTCAAAATTTGAAGCTCTTGGAACAGATGCGAAACTGAAAAAGATTTGGGAAATTTAAATAATGTTCGCAAAAACCATTTTTGTAACTTTAAAATTCGTTTCAAATTGTATGAGGTGGTTGATCGCCAGAAAATTATTCCGTAGCACAATGATGAATGAATCCGAGAAAATTAAAGAAGTAGAAGGATGTTGTACGGGAGATATTGTAGTCTGGAGATTATTCCTTGCTTTTTATTAAGATTAGTTATGAGTGAATCTATATGTGACTCCCAAGTAAGGTCAGGCGATAGTACCAAACCTAAGTACTTAACCGTATTTAATGCTGATACTAAATGATTGTCATAAAAAACCATAGGAGTATCTGGAATATTCTATTTATTCCATTGAAAAAAAAGAACATCAAATTTGTTTTTTCTATATTAACCTTCAAAGAATTCGTTATTAACCTTCTAATAATGAATTAGAGAATAACAGAGTAGCATCATCTGCATAAAAAATAGATAGTACTGGAGATAAAACAGTAGGGAGGACATTAATAAATAAATTAAACAACAGGGGTGACAAAATCAATCCTTGGAAGACAGGGACCCCCCCGACTTTTTAGTATAATCGGAGAAGAAGAACCTGAACCTGCATGAGATAAATAGTATTGTCGATTAGTTAATAAGCTAGTCAACCAAGATAAAAGAGGGCCATGATGTTATAAAATGTGGACAATTTATGTAAAAGTAAGGGTATTGAGATGTTGTCAAACGCTTTAGAATAGTCCACAAATATCGCCGCCACAAAGTTATTTTTAGCCGTCTCAGATGAGGCATATTCTATAAGCTCAAAACAAGCAGTTTCTACACTCTGTTTCGGGACAAACCCATGTTGATATGGATTAATCAGATTTTGGGAGAAGATAAAATTGAGAAAGGCGTATATAAAATATTTTTTCTAGTATTTTTGCAAATATTGACAGAGTTGAAACAGGGCGATAGTTCGTATATTCTTTTGGATCTCCTTTTTTAAAAATTGGGTAAATTCTGGTCAATTTTTACAAATACAGATGATCCAGAATTTCAACATAACAATCGAGCCTTTTTCGGTGAAGTGAAACATTAAAATATTCAAGAAATATTTTTATGAGGGTTTTGAACTTAGGTATGCGATATTTTCCTACCGTTAAAATATTTCAATTACAGAATAATTTATGTCTTTTATAGCACCGTATTTTATCGAAAGCCATTTTCCCTTGCAGTTGCATCTCTCGACAAATTACAAACTGGTTCCTTGAAAATTTTAGAGCCCTACTAGCCAATCTGATCCGACTCACCATCAGCAGAATGACTCCAAGAATGTTCCTGAAGTCATCACTTCACTTGTTGACATCGCTCCAATCTTGTCTCTTAAAGCTCTCTCAGACATTTGTCTCATCTTCTTTGCCAGAGATTAACAATCCCCCAACAAGGCATCTATTCCCCCTTTCTTCAAATTGTTCATTTTCCCTTGAATTCTCCTTCAAAAATCAGTCCTGTAGGTGTAAGATTTCCTCGTCAAAGCTTTCTCCTTGTACACTTTCCTTATGTCCTACTGGAACAACATCACCCTAGAATAGTTTTTTAGCGGCTTGCAGTTCATCTGAGGCTCACTGCTCAGGAGCAATTCAACCACAACCTGGATGCCGTGATCAGAAGATAGGTACGAGGTGCAGAGCTGGTGATGTTCTGGCAAGGATCTGACAGTCTCCACGAGACTGCTCTCTCATGACTCGGGAATAAGCTATATGACTGCATGACAAATATTCAACAGTCTTCCACCAGGCACTCGGAAGATGTGACTACCAGAGGAGAAACCAGTCACAAAAGTTCCATTTATCAGTGTTGTGGACAAACAAAGGCACGTTTAAAAACAACAGGGAGATGAACATCCATAATGCGCATTATGAAGAGCAGGAAAATCCTCATTGGTTCTGTGAGGTAGACAACCAACATGCATGCAATGATGGCTACAGAAACAAAGGGCATTATGGCGTGCTCGAAGGCAATCGGGCACTGAATGTCTGAAAGGGGCACTGAATGCAGCTAAATTCTTACTTTAAAGTTAATAAAAGTACATGGGCATTTCAGTGACCTACATTTATATTTTTAAGGCATAATACTAACTTCGGAATCTGTATGAGATTAAGGGCACGTTAAGGCTTTCTAATTTCTTCTAGGCTAACCTCTTCCTTACTTTGTGATGCCACAAAAAGACGTCATCTGGTGGTGCAGTCCTTAATAGTTTTTAAAGTATATTTTTCAACAATTTATGCACTATTTTTCCAAGATAAAATTGAGAATAATGATTGCATTAAGATTTTTAAAGTTTATACCTTATACAGTTGATCTGTATTATCTCTCAAGATTTTCTTAATGCTAATTTAAATGTGAAAGCTTATTGAGGAAAGTAAAGCGACCACAGGAAACCACCGCACAAGAATACAAAAGGCTCGACTTGTAAACGTGGAGGAAAAAAAAAAGCACAAGGACTAACTTGATGCAGTTAGTTAATATTTTAAATAAATGTATTTAGTATAAGGGTTGATCAAATGAAAAGGTACGAAACGTCATAACAACGGAATCGTTTCTAAAGTACAGATGGCACGATGGGAGAACGTAGCGAGACATGTAGGGGTGCGAGTGGAATCGGCCACGCGGACGGGAGCATGCGGAGGAACGCGCATGCACAGGAGAGAACAGAGGCTCCGATACAGAGCGGCGTCCAAGTGACGCGGCAGTGCGTGTTCGGACAGGATGGCGTTCGTATTGCCCAATTCGACTGTTGAGGAGCAGCGAGGCGTCATCCGATTTCTGACAGCGGAAGGTGTTAAACCGGCCCAAATTCATCACCGGATGGTGAACGTTTATGGGGAAGACTGTGTGTCTGGCAAATCAGTGAGGAAATGGAGTGCCCGTTTTTGTGCAGGCCGTGAGAATTTGCTTGATGACCCGCGACCAGGCCAGACGAACACTGTCATCACGGCCGATCTCATCGACAAGGTGGACGGCCTAGTGAAAAGTGAACGACGTGTCACATTGCGAATGTTGGCGGAACAGATGGATGTCAGCTTCGGAACAATGTGGACAATTGTTCATGACCAGTTGCGGTATCGGAAGGTGTGTGCGCAGTGGGGTCCGAAGCATCTTACCGACCAGCAAAAGGAGCTGCATATGGGGCTAGCCATTCAACATCTGTGCCGTTATCATGAAGATCCCGCTTTCCTGGAGCGGATCATCACAGGTGATGAGAGCTGGTGCCATCACTACGAGCCAGAGACAAAGTGGGACAGCATGCAGTGGAAGCATTCATCGTTACCTCCACCGAAAAAGTTCAAAGCCATGACTGGCTACTTACCGTGTTTTTCGATGTGCAAGGTCCGCTACTTGTGGAATTCCTTGAACACAGAAGAACCGTTAACTCCGAAGTGTACTGTGGGACACTCCGACGCCTACGCAGGTCCATCAAGAACAAACGACCGGGCCTACTCACGGAGAGTGTGGTTCTGCTCCATGATAACGCTCGTCCACACGCCTCCAGGGTCACACAAGCGGAACTGGCCGCGTTCAAGTGGGAGCAGCTAGGCCATCCGCCCTACAGTCCGGACTGCTCCCCCTGTGATTTTCATGTGTTTGGTCCACTGAAGAAGCATCTGAAAGGCAAGCTCTTCACCTCGGACGATGAACTCAAGGACGCTGTGCAGGACTGGGTCTCGTCACGGCCAAAGGAATTCTGGGAAAAAGGAATCCTTCGGCTCGTTCATCAATGGGATCGATGTGCTCAGGCCAATGGAGGATACTTTGAATAAAGTATTCATTTACACCGACACTGTCATTTCGTACCTTTTCGTTTGATCAACCCTTGTAGTTTAATTAAAATGTTTAGGCTTGAAATCACTCACGTCACAATGATAAGCTCCAATGAATACTTAAGCCGCACATTGTTGGCATTTATTGGATTCAGTTTCTTGTGTTTGTGCAGCGCTGAGGGGCAGCGTGGCGGGACAAGGGGCAGCATGGCGCTGCACCATGCTGATTTTGCCTGGCAGCATCACTGGCTTGGAGCGTTAAAATGCAGTGTGGCGTTATGGAAGATTACAATATCATCTAATATATCTTCCAGGGTAATCTAAACAGGATAGTTTATGTGATGTTCTGGAAAACAAGTTGCCCGAGTTTCTTGAAGATCTGCCCTTAGCGATGAGGATTGGCATTTGGTTTCAGTAGACTGGCTGCCCCACACATTATCGTAAATTACATGAGAAGTTGTCGATATCGTCTTTCCCCTGAAATGGACTGGTAGGGCCAGACCCATAGCACGGCCCCCTTTGTCTCCAGACCTTATTCTCCTTAATTTTTTCCTCTGGAAACAGCCTAAAAGAAATTGTGTACCAAGAACAGCCAATAAAGAGGGAGGAGGATATGCAGGACTGAATAAGAAGAATATGCACAAAGAAGAGGCCCTCTTGGCATTTTTTACTCCTTTTTGATGAAAAATTAAATTTTAATAATGAAATAATGAAGCCTACCTTTCTAATAAATGCTCTTCTTATGGCCTTGTCTGAAAAGGAGCTTGCAAACATTGTCTCAGATGATATTGGGAATCTGTCATCAGGTTTGTAGGCATTAGTATTCGATGTATCGTAAGGACTTTCAGGATAGGGTGTGTATGGCGGTGGGTTTACTACGTTTGGTTGAAATCCTACAATAAATAAAAACAAATTTAAACATATTCAAAGACAATCTTTAATAAATATCATAACTTTATAGTGTAACAATATGAAAGCGAACCACTTCAAGGTGTTAACTTATTAATTTCCATCTATTTTTTTTCCTGATATGAAAAATGGATCATTTAATGGTCATTTGTAAATTTTTTCAAAAGATACTAGCCCTATGTTGTATTGTAAATGTAGTTGTTATATAAATACAGTGCTGTCAAGTCGACTATTAGCAATCATGTGACATGTCTTATAACGTGATTATGGCTACACGACAGGATTTGAACGCGGAATGATAGTTGTAGCATGGAACATTCCGTTTATGAAGTGGTGCTGGCATTCAACATTCCTGGATCCACAGTGTAGGGTGTACAGAGAGTACCTTTTTTTACAGTACAGTGGCTGACCACAACTGCCAAATGCTTGTGAGCAGTGAAATCTGAGCAGAATGATTCTTCGTATCAGATACACGTCACTAGGTCAATTAAAGGCCACATTAGATGAGGACCATACTAAAAATGTGAAATCTGGCACTGGCTAAATATGGCAGCAGAAGACCAACCATAGGCTGTCGGAGGGTGTGCCTTGCCTGGACGCTTGAGAATGTTCATTGGATCTTAGATGACTTGAAACACATAGCTTGTCTAATGAGTCACAATTTAAGAAACATGTGACCAAAGAGAAAAATGGCAGCGGTACATGTCCAGCTGTAGACGATAATTACTCAGGCCAGAGGTAAGAAGGGCTCTCCTTTGAACTGGTGAGATTCTAGAATTTTCTTTCGTGACTTGGGCTCCAAATTTGGAGTTTGGAAATTCAAAAGAAATTCTTTTGTCATTTTGTGTTGGTTCATTACATTAAAAGGGGAAATATTAACAAAGTTGCTAAAGGAATCCTATTAAACTTTATAGGAACAATTCTGAATGATTACTTCTGAGGAAGTTAGATCAGAGAATTAAAATCAATCAGAACTCAATAGTTTCAAGAATGGTTTCGATAGCATCATAATCAGCGTTAGATCAAACTCTTATTCCTGTGGATGCTTACAATGAAGAAGAATCGGGAGAAGCTTTACTTGCCCACAATCAAAATACATAAAACACCACAACTCATTATTCTCATAAGAAAAAAAAGCTCATCAAACAAAAAATTAGTCACCCCCTTGTATTTTAGATAAGCTACATGTACAGGGTGATTATAATTAAAGTTACGATTTCAGAAATCGATAATTTGAAAATTACTTGTCAGAATGACCTGATATTTTAGCAGAACAATCGTGAGGCAATGGAATTTTGTTTGGCGAAGGAAAAAAATAGTTCCAAAATCTGCCGATAGATGGCGCTGGCAGGGTAATGTCAGGGGAAGAGCCAAAAATGGATTCGTGAAACACAGGAATGCTGTTAGCCAAAAGGAAACAACAAAGTTTTGGGGGTTTACGAACAAGGCGGAGGGCATATCGAATATCGAACAACTTTTCTCTTAATCATCAGTAAGATGTCCGTTCCATGAAGCTGTTTTTTTTTGGCATTATCACTGTTGTCGCTGTAAACAGGTATTCTCTTTTTTTTCGATAATAAATTTTTCGTAAACCCCTGAACTCTATTGTTTCCTTTTGGCTAACAACATTCCTGTGTTTCACGAATCCATTTTTGGTTTTTCCCCCTGACACTACCCTGCCAGCGCCATCTATCGACAGAATTTGGAATTATTTTTTTTCCTTCGCCAAACAAAATTCCATTGCCTCATGATTGTTCTGCTAAAATATCAGGTCATTCTGACGAGTAGTTTTAAAATTATCGATTTTTGAAATCGTAACTTTAATTATAATCACCCTGTAAATAACTTTGGCACAGATGGATGCAACTACAATAGATATAGTCAATAAATTACTCTGTAAGTAATGTGTTTGTTAATAACGACAGATGGGTGACATGAAATAATACCATGTAATATGTAGATATCATGGGTTGAAAGAAAGATATCAGTGGGTGGCAAAAGAGCATGACTGCATTTGGTCATGCCAAAAGACAAAATATACTGGAAGTAACCAATATTATGGGCATTTAGAACAGTAGCTCGGAAAAGACCTATGTTGAATGCTACACAGGGGCCAAGAGCCGTCGCCACTGGGCCAACTGAACAAGTTATCTGGTCAGATGAGTCTCATTTTTGTTTATACTCGAATTCGCCAAGTTCATTGCTGATCAAATGAAGCCTTCAATGAACTGTGTACAAGGAGTGCTTCAACAAGGAAGTGATCTGTGATGTTTTAGGGGTCTTTTACATTCATAAAATTGGGCTGCTTGTGTGAATTTGAGCATCTCAACAGATTTGGGTCTCTACATTCCTTTATGTTCACGCACAAAGACTAGCCTCAAAAATCACCAGATTTGAAACCTATCAAGAATCTGTGGGATCACTTAAACCAGAAGGTGTAACATTGTTTAAGCCATCCTGCCAATTTAGGCAAGCTCTGGGATCAGCTGGAGCAAGCATGGCTGGAGACTGATCCATAATACATTTAGCCCATAGTAGAACTGCTGTCAATCCAAAATGCAACCATAATTCAAGCAAAGAGAGGCGTTACTCGCTATTAACAAGGGTGACTTAACTTTTTTGTTTGGTGAGCTTATAATAACTATTAAAACATTACCTAGTTTAACTTTCATATAAAAATGTATTATTTCTACTTTAATATAACCTTTAAGTGAAAAAGAAACATTAGAAAGTTAATATGCATAACAAAAACAACCTGCATTCGTTCCACCAGCATTGTAACTTGGTTGCTGAGGTGGATTGATAAATCCTGCCTGGGGAGGGTATCCTGGTTGTGCTGGGTATGTAGGATAAGAAAAGTCTTGCTGTGGAGCAAATGGAGCTTGAGCTGGATAACCTGGTTGAGAAGGGTAGCCGGTTTGAGGCGGATATCCAGGCTGAGGAGGATACCCAGGCTGCGGTGGGTAACCAGGCTGAATGGGATAGCCAGGCTGGGGAGGATATCCCTCTTGATTAGGATAGCCCTGACTAGACATTATCTTCCTCCTAAAATAAATACCATAAGCAAATTTAAAAAAAATATATTACATTCCATACAAAATAAAGTAAAGAATTTAATATAAATGTAAAACAAATAATATTTAAAGAGGCTCGTTTGTTTAAGAGGCAACCTCAAAAAATATTTTTAGTGAAAAAGGACATGACATGACCTGTCTAGATTTCTATTGTTGCTACAAACTGCATAAAGCATTTGATTATCACTTGATGAGCAGTCACATAGGCATTTGAAATTCGAAAGTGAAAAGAATAACTGCCTTTCATCTTCCACATCAAAATTACCAATTCTCAGACTTATTCAATGCATATATGTTGACGCGCATACAGTCATCACATAGTAACAAATCAGACTGAATCTTTACGAAGAATCGTGGATTTGCCCAATAATCAATCAATCCGTGGTTGGTAAAACAAAAATATAATCTGAACAAGTACTCCTGAATCATGGATTAGGTGATTCTAGTTTTAATCCCTGGTTGGTGAATACGGCCATCAAGTACAAGATGACCATTCCTTCCGGAATCGATTTGATTTTATTAATTAATTAAATTTAAAAAAAAATCAATTAATCTCCAAACTTTCTACATAAATGAAATAAAATAAATATTTAGATGATATTTTTGTTTGAATTATCCAAATCCAAGACAGCAAAACAGTCATTAAAGACTACAAAATAGTAACTACAGTTTACACTGTAACCATGGAAGAGTTTTCCAAAGATAATCGTCATATCTATAATAACATCAACATTTCTATATATGTGTATATCACTCAGTAGGCCTAAGATAGGTAAATTTACCTAAAGAGATCATTTGAGGGTTTTTTTTTTTTTGTTTTTTTTTTAAACCAGAGGAATTTAAGCATGGCTCTTGTGTTTTGAAATCGTCACTTCATTGGTATGTTTAGCTTAAAGACATGATACAGTAAAGAAAAATGTTGTTATACTCCTGTTCACATCAACGGTACGGTAAATGCCTCAGACAATGACAAATTTGCATCAATCGTGCAACACAACCAAGTAAAAACCCTTTCATGGAAATGGTGTAGTTAGGTATCGAAATTGCATTAGCCATCTAAACCAGCGATGCATCCATAGAACATTACTGAGTTTTCATTTTGGCTATTGTAAATCTCTTTTGGTTTGCTTGACCAGAACTGAAGGTGCAGGAAACTTTTAAACAAAATGATGAATAGAGACTTTCAGGTTTTGAACCTAAAAATCTAGATCATTACATTTTATAACTTGTCAAAGATAGCAACTCATTCATATGCAGCACTTCCCAAGCAAAATTTTTTTCTCTGTAAACTGTCTGAACTTATTCTTGAATGTTCTGAATCGATATACTCTATCACATCTCTTCGTTGTGAACTCTTAAATATTAAATGAGTTCTCTGAAAATGTTAATGTTGTTCGTATTGTTGTTCATATCATCCCACATCTCTTCCCCAAAAAGCGCATTTCCACAATTTGCTATTCAGGGTGTTTATGAACTCTTAAATATTAAAATCTGATTGCAGGGTGTTGTCTCTACTGTTGTTTATCAAGTTCCCAGAAAATGGCATTGAGTTGAAAACCCTGCACGGTATAAGCAAAAAAACTTAAGAAAACAAATTTCTTTTTAAAGATTTTTTTTTTAAAGAAAGCTTTATATCTCCACTAGATGATATGCCCGGTGTTGCTCGGGCTATTTGTTTGACGTGTATATTCACTTTGGAAAAACAAAAAGAATTCTTTAAAATGGTCGCACTGGAATTTTGTGTCCAATTGGGTTTGCCCAGGAACATTCGACATTGCATCCTTAACATTTTAGAATATCAAAGAAGGGTTGTAAATATTGAATTATTTCTGTCTATATTAAAAATACTTCATAGATGAGAGTTGAGGAATTCTGTTAAGCCTGATCAATATCCCTCATCAACATGGAACCGTTTCAATAGAGTTGTATTTAGTCAGAGAGCGTGGAATCATGGTCTGAATGTGGTTGTTTATATTGACAGTATCAGTTTTAGCAGCAAGGACTGCTCTCCCACACAATCAGTTGAGATCTTTATAATTTTCTAATAAGTTTAGAGAAACATTATCTATAACTTCTCTAAAGGAAGTATTACATTACAAAAAACATATGAAAAATAAATTTTCTCCAGTTATTAGCTCATTAGGGAAAGTGCCTTCACTTTTCACCAAAAGCATGAGAAGTTGTATTCTCTTATTTGTTTTAGAATAATTTCTTATCTCTCTAAAGATTTTAATAAAAAAATAATGATTTTTATTTATTTATTTATTTATTACTTTTTATAACTATCCCCCTTAAAACGTGAGTCATTAAGGCAAGCAACAATGTAACCTTTATTGTTTTCAACAAATGAAAAAATACTGATTGCTAAAGTCCAAGATGGAAACAATGAAGATTAGACCAATTGTTTCAAATTCTAGACCAATCAGAAAGCCGAATGCCAGCCACACACATCTCAGTTTTATATATAAGATGACTATACGTGTTATTCTTATACAAATGAACACATAAGTAAAAGAAGCCCCATAAGCATGCGCTACAGCTATAATGCATTTCAAACATTATTTTTGCTGGTCCACTATTTGCCTTGGGGACAAAACCTTTGCTGAAATATGGGATATAACATGCTCTATACACCTGTGAAGTTTCAGGATAATTTGTCAAGTATTTTTCTACATACTCGACGAACCGTCTAAAATTGAAAGTGTCCACTTTCAATTGAGCAGTCAGTGTAGATTGATGTAGAAATTTTTAAAAATTTATTAACAAAATTACTGTAAATTTATACATTGAAAATGTAAATATTGTGTTCAACTTAAAATAATCATGACAACAAGCCGATTCTTTAATAAAATGGCCCTGGATGTTTTCTTCGCTATTTATACGCTATGGCAGCCATTTTGTTCTTTAAATTTTCATTGCCCCATGGATAGAACGAATTCGATTTTTGAGCCCATTTTTGGGAATAAATTTGTCTTATGCAGGAGTATAAATGGTAATTTTCAAACTCATTACACATTTCATCAATAAGATAAAAGACTGACAGACCATTTACAATGTGCATCTTGACTAAACATTTCTGATTGGCTAATTTCATACTTCCTGGACCACACCCATGTTTATCTTATTTTAAAGACTACACTCAAAACTGCAATGCAAGCCCAAGACAAATTCAAACGTTCTTTTCAGCAGTGGACTAAAGTGTACTACCTAAATACCTAAAGGACAACTGGGAGTTCGAAACAGCAAATTTTCTCAAAGCATAAATTTGTCCGATTTATGAATTTATAAATTCCCATAAAGTTGTCCGATTTATAAATTCCCATAGTGATGACATCAAAAGCATTTTGTGTTTTTACGAGCATGAAGTCATCCATTAGTGTGATAAAAGCCATTATGTTAAATAGTCAACAAAGCAGTTACCAGATGGGTAATCTCCATCATTCAAATTCAGTCCCGAGGAGAACATTTTAAATCAAATAACCGAATGAACAATTCTGTGAGGATGTTGTTCTCTGTACTGTTTTTAATAACAAAATTAAGAGAGGCCTTACAGTACAACATTTTAGTTTTTAAAAAAAAACAACTAGTTTCGGCTTTATTCCCGCCTTCTTCAGGGTACAAAGCCGAAACTAGTTGGGTTTTTTTTAAAAAAACTAAGATGTTGTACTGTAAGGCCTCTTTTAATTTTGTGAATGAACACTTGCTTCTATCAGCAAAATATTTTAAACTTCCAAAATTAACAGAAGCGAGCTAAAGTGAACTTCCAAAATCACTGTAAACTTGTAGTGCACTGAAGGAACTAAGGCCTTGTTCATGTCGATCCGGCAAATGATCTTAGTCAGAGTGCAAGCAAAGCTTATGTCCATGAATACATGCGAGCAGCAAGCATTTAAAAGCTGTTCAACTTTTGCCAGTTTACAGATTTTATCCACCATTATCAAGCATTGGAACACGTGTCCTTGATTGCGAGTTCATCCAATGACACACAATAAATTGATTTGTCCAATTTGGCCTTTTGTTTGAGTCACTGGACATCACAGAGCTTCAATTCAATTAAAATTTCCATCAACTTAGGTCGATGTGATCAGGCTCTTTCAATCTGTGGATATACAGAGTGATCCAAAAGTTAGGAATACTTTAAAACTCAATAATTTGCATACGAATGCAGATAAAAAGATTCTTTAAAAAATAAATCATTAGATGGCCAGTGAGGGTTTTTAATTGTACGCCAACCTCAGTTGTTCAAATTAATGATGAAAAACAGGAAAGAAAATTCCGCAGCCTGGATTTGAACCAGGAACCTTTGGCTCAGACCGCCAATGCGCCAACCAATTGCGCCACTGCGGCCATGAAAGCGAACCGCTATTTACATGACCTTAGGGCTTGGCTGGAGCAGTTACCTAGTCAGCAGGCCGGGACTATCTTTCTTAAGGCATAAATTCTTTAAAGAATAAATCATTAGATGGTCAGTGATTGTGTTTGCACAGAAACGAATGAAATGAAGCCAGATTTTTCCCAGAAAAAAAAATTAATGCTAGAATTGTTCGGTTTTTGATCAACAGATGGCTTTGTCAGGTTACAGTCATCAGTTTATACACATTTTTAGACTGTAAAAAAAAGAGCAGCACTCGCTGCAAACGCTATTTCGGAAGCGGATAGTGATAGTTCCATCTCACCGATAGTTAATCCAGTATCTTACCGCTGGTTTATTATCAATATTCAGGGGCATTTTTCCTTAATATTAAGTCAAAAAGTTTTGATTGATATATAAGAGCATGCTGAAAAGTTATGCCTCCTAATTTTTTGTATTAATGCAGTTCAGAGTAACAGCTATCACGCATCCTTAGTTAACTTTCCGGCTTCACTGATGCAAGCTTCATATTTTGCTACTAGAGAGCTCTGAATTATAGCCGGAAACAATTATGGACAGTGCATGAAGCAGAGTATAATAGTCTTTAATTGTCACCGATCGACATTGATTGGAGACTGAAAGCTATTTATGGCAATCAATGCATCTACATAACTAATATGCGGCATTGGTCATAACAAATCTTGTGCCAGTCTCAATTTATATGATAAATGACTAAGTGGAAGGCTGCGTATTGCACCTGATGACACTCTTTGGAATTGTGTTCATGAAATCGTCGCATAATGCATGAACATCTGTGTGGTTTATCAAGAAAACGTATGCAGACAATAATTGCAAAATTGGAATTCGGAATCTTTGTGCATGATGGATCCTGCAAATGCTCCTTCTTGACATGAAAAAGAAGAAATTGGACATTAGTGTTATGAATATGATGGCAGTGCATTCTTAAACAACATTGTCACAGTTAACGAAAGCTGGGTACACCACTTCGATCCTGAAAATAAGAGATATCAATGAAGATAAGGTGTGCTTCGTGGTATTTATCAAGCTTCATAGCATATTTAAAAATTTGTAATTCAAAACCTAAATCTGTGAAAAGACATAAATGCCAAATGAAATTTCCAATAGTGGTGTGTCAGTCTTGGTGATGTGAATGGAAGCATATACTCTGCTTCAGTGTAAATTAATACACCGCCCACGAGATTATACACCAATTAATTTAATTATAGTTATGTATTGATGATGATTAATATTAAGAGGGTGCAATATACTAAGAGGGAAACTCAGAATGCAGTGTAAACAGAAGCGAGGCTGTGGTTTCGCATTCTACAGAAACTGGTCATCTATTGGGAGAAATGCTCTCAATCTGTGTGATTATGTGGAAAAATAACTATATACGAGGCATGTTTTTTAAGTAAGTACCGTTTTGGAATTAAAAAAAGACGTGCAAAGATATCGCAATAATTTTATTTTTACATGAAAGCCTGTACCTTAATCTACTTTTCTACATAATTTCCGTGAATATTGAGGCACTTGTCATAACGTGGCACCAGTTTTTGAATACCCTCCTCATAAAATTCTGCCGCCTGACTTGTTAACCACTGTATCACAAATGTTTTGACTTCGTTATCGTCTTGAAGACGCTGACCACCCAGGTGTTTCTTCAAGTGCAGGAACAAATGGTAGTCGCTGGGCGCCAGATCAGGGCTGTATGGAGGATGATCTAGAGTTTCCCATTTAAAAGATTTGATGAGATCTTTGGTCCGATTAGCCACATGTGGACGGGCATTGTCATGCAGCAAAACGATACCCTTACTCAACTTGCCACGTCTTTTGTTCTGGATTGCACGACGCAGATTGTTCAATGTCTCACAATAAGACGCTGCATTGATTGTCTCATTACGAGGCAGAAACTCCACTAGCAATACTCCTTTTCTGTCCCAAAAAACTGTGCACATGATTTTCCGGGCAGAAATTGTTTGCTTAAACTTCACTTTTTTGGGTGATGATGAATGTCGCCATTCCATGGATTGTTGTTTCGATTCTGGTGTGACATAGGCCACCCATGTTTCGTCACCAGTAACAATTTGGTCTAAAAAATCTTCACCTTCATTGTGGTACCGCTCAAGGAAAGTCAATGCACTGCCTAAACGTTGGGTTTTGTGCAAATCCGTCAACATTTTTGGAACCCAACGTGAACACAATTTCCGGTAATTCAAGTTATCGGTCACAATGCGATACAAAACACTACGAGAATATTGAGGAAAGCAGTCGCACAATGATGAAATTGTAAAGCGTCTGTTTTCTCTCACCTTTTCGTCCACTTTCTGCACCAAATCTTCATTAACGACCGAAGGACGCCCACTCCGTTCTTCATCATGCACATTTGTGCGGCCATCTTTAAATGCTCTCACCCATTTCCTTACCATTCCATCACTCAATGTTTTGTCCGTACACTTCACAGATCTCACGATGAATATCGATCGGTTTTACGCCTTTAGCACTAAGAAATCGTATAACAGCCCGTACTTCACAATCGGCAGGACTCACGATTGTCGGAGGCATCTTAAACACTCAGTAAACAACGTATACAATGAAGAATCAGACTGTAATGGCGTCAGTGCGTAGACAAGAGATGTAGTTAACCAGCGCGCATGCGCGGAACGCCGACCGTAGCGCTGCGGCGGCGGAATCGCAAAACGGTACTTACTTAAAAAACATGCCTCGTAGTTATGAACTGTAAGGTTATAGAAAGTTACTAGTTTTTGTTTTACTCAAATAAGTATACCCATTTTGTTTCAATAAAAATTTAGGAGACAATACTTTTTGATTTATTTATTTATTTACTTCCTGGAGGCTAAAGTGAAAGTACATTGATTTTTTTTTTCAATTCTCTCAAAAAAAAATGAAATTGTTATCCCATAGAAATACATGTCGCTATCCTCACGTGATTTTTTTAGCTCTTGCAACCAAAGATGCGAGCGAAAGTTATGAGAGCCAATCAGATTCAAGCACAAGATAATTGGTTAGAACAGGTAAGACAGCTACCTAGCCATTGTTCTTCTCACATAATCATAAACATTCAAAACCATCTCTCTAGCATAGCTGAGAACTGCTTGGCCTTTGCGACTAATTCTAACTTTCACTTTTCACAAGGTGAGATCAACTGCACCCATCATGAAATAAATCACTTGTGCTGCTGCTCGACTTGTGCAATTGATAAGATAACGATTCTAATTGGCACCTTCTAATAAAATGTACTCACAAGAAGCATTCTGTTAGTTTAAGGGGACAGTCACCTATGAAATACAATCTAATTTTGAGTCAAAATTTTGAATTTTTTGAAATTATATACTAGAACCTTCAAACTTTCTACTTTCGATCTGTGCAAGTGGTTTTCTCAAAATCGTGCATTTTCATCTCCAAAAACGGTTTATATTAGACACTTGTAAAATGTCATAAACCTCATCTCTATAGGAAAATAATAATAAGAAAAGTGTGTGTGTGTGTGTGTGTGTGTGTTACAATATTAGCAAACTCTGATTTCATTTTTCTCAAGTTCAGTTTTTTCATCAAATGTGATTCTATATTTTAAAAAAAATCTCAAATTCTAATAGATTTTCATAAACTTGGGCAGACTGTTTAATTTTTCAATACAATAATTAGATAAAAAGTTATGATCTCCAATCCTCTATGGTGCAATCGTAAATTAAGATATTTACATTGCAAAAATAAAAATGGTGTATACAAAATCTTCCTAGCTCTATTAGCTAAATTTAAAAATTAATTTAAAGCCAAAAAAGCACTTCTTTTGTAACTCACTAACTATTGCAGATATAAGGATAAACTCTGTGTCTTTTTGAAGATAATTTCTGTATCTTTCAAATTTCAAAATTTTATTTAATTTCATGCATAAATAGAAAGGTTGTTTTAATTTTAAAAATTCTGCCTTCTTCGCAGGCAACTCCCCTTAAGATTTAGCATATTTAAAATATTGGGAATCTCAAAGCAGTAACCCTGAAAATCAGATTCAGATTTAAGTCGAACCGACCTAACTCAAGTTCTTCCACGGGTTGTCTTTAAAGGGCAAAGACACCAAAAATATTGCTATCGAGATAATAAATAATCAGGATGAATGAAGCATAAAAAAAAAAAGCAAACAAGTTTTTCTTGGAAAAATTACAAATATTTTAAGAAAGAGGCAAGAAATAAGCGAAATGGGGGTCCCTTCCATTCACAAACATTAACTGCATGTGATGTCATCTTAGCCAAACTGAGGCCGATGATATTTATAGGCCTGTAAATCTCGTCGGAGCCTGTGCCTGTGAATCACGCCACAGCATGTAAATCTCGTCGGGACTGTGCCTGTGAATCGCGCCACAGCATAATTCTCGTTGGCCTCAGTTTGGCTAAGCTGATGTCATAAGCAATGCTCTTGCGGGAGTCTTTGACAAAATTCAAAATGAATTTACATTACATTAATGAAGCAGTGATGGCTACAGAAACAAAGGGCAGGATGACACGCTCGAAGGCAATGGGGCACTGAATGTCTGAAAGGGGCACTGAATGAGCTACATTCTTACTTTAAAATTAATAAAAGTACCTACACTTATATTTTTAAGGCATAATCCTAACTTCAGAATCTGTATGCGATTAGGGCACATTAAGGCTTTCTAATTTCTTCTAGGCTAATCTCTTCTTTACTTTGTGATGCCACAAAAAGAAGTCATCTGATGGCACAGTCCTCAATAGTTCTTAAAGTATGTTTTTCAACAATTTATGCACTATTTTTGCAGGATAAAATTGCGACTAATGATTGCCTTAAGATTTTAAAACTTTATACCTTACACATTAATCTGTATTATCCCTCAACATTTTATTAATGCTAATTTAAACGTGAAAGCTTATTGAGGAATACTTCTTCTCGCGGATGAAGCGGTTTGTTTTGACAGTAAAGCCACCATAGGAAACCACCACACACGAATACAAAAGGCTCGACTTGTCAGCATGGAGAATAAAAAAAAGCACAAGGAGTAACGCGATGAACAGCTCGTCATGGCTACCAACTAAACTGATGCAGTTAGTTAATATTTTAAATGAATGTACTTAGTAGTTTAATTAAAACATTTAGGCTTTAAATCACTCACGCCACAATGACAAGCTCCAATGAACACTTAAGCCGCACATTGTTGGCATTTATTGAATCCAATTTCTTGCGTTTGTTTAGCGCTGAGGGGTAGTGTGGGTGGGGCGAGGGCAGCGTGGCGGGGTTGAAGGGCAGCATGGCGCTGCACCACGCTGATTTTGCCAAGCGACATCACTGCGGAAGCTTAGTTTAGTTTAGTTAAGAGAATAAAATGCATCCATCTGGGGCTAGTATGGCCAGAGGCTGACGAGTTAGATCCCAAGACTGGTAATGATGACTGCTGTAAGATGGTCACAACAGCCGGGATTGACAGTTTTACCTGCCCTCCGAAGCACGGAGGTGTGAAGATCGTATGTCACTACAGTCTGTTTCATAAGAGAAGTCCGTTGAAATTGACCAATCAGATTAAACCACTTATTGGCTAGTTACTCCTGGTGCCATTCGACGTCATTCTGTTAGCTGAAATGTAGGTATTTTAATGCTAAAAAGTTTCAGAATAACGTACCTCACTATAATGTACACATCACATTAACGGACCAATTTTACGTTGCCTTGGTTAAATTATCACTTCATTACAACATACATCGTTCGAATGTTTTGCTCTGATTGGTCAATACAGCCCATGCGAAAGTTGCAACCGGGCTAATTAAGCAGAGTTCACATTTCATTGGTTGGTCAGTGTAGCACATATAAACCCAGAAATCTCTGCATGAAGGACTCTTGGAAAGCTTCACTTGACGGACGATTGTCCATCTTCAATACGGTAAGATCATACCATCATGTGTTTATTTATTTTAATTTTAGCTTTAAGTAAATGTGCATGTAACAGGGTGACTAACAACCAGGAAAATCGCAAAGGTAAGAGATTTTTATGTAACCGGGAAAAGTCAGGGAATTTTTTGTAACCGTGTAAGTCGGAGCAACATTTCAACAATTCACAGAAAGATTACAAATCATAATGGCAGAAAAAAGGGAAAAGAAACAGTTTTCAGTAAAGGAAAAGCTGAATATAAAAAGTTTACGTGCACCAGAATCATTTCACTTCACAATGTCAGATATGGAGGACTTTTTGGGGAGGCAAGTTATGGAAAGAAAGCAGATGGTCATTACAGATTTTTTTTTTTTAAATTAACCAACTGTAATAGTACATGTATTTGTATTGAATAAAATAAAATGCTACACTTCATCTATTCTTATGTTTTTCTATGCATATATGCATTGTTCGTAAGCATAAAACAGTTCCTTGATAAATGTTGATCTGCAACGCTTTTTAAATGTCGGCACATTTCCTAGTTGAACGTGAACATGAAACGTGTAATGTAAATAAAAACTGATGAGGAAAAAGTGCCCTTTTCTTAAAATTTAATTGAATTATTAAAAACTGCATCTGTTAGCTATATGTATTTTTAAATCTTGGAAGAAGAGAGGCAATCACTAGATAATCATTATAATCGCTACATTTACAGGCACAAAGTTTACTCAGCTTAACTTAGACCAGATTAAAATAATCCAAAAGAATCTACGGTTTACATGCATATAAGTATAATGCAAGTCATTTTGTGTCATGGTTGGGCTAATTCATACATTGAGGGCGTTAAGGTCATGAATAATTTATATAAACTATATGCAAGTCCTTAGTTTATAGCTTTGATTCCCAGATCGTGCATTTTTTTTCCTGGAAAAATTTTCTTTACCATTTCCCGCTTTCAAGTTAAGTCACTAGCATTCAAGTTAAGTCAACTACTTCATGGGTTGACTAAAACCGAAACTTCTTCGCGCTATAACATTCAACATTAAAGCTGGGGAATCCCATTAAAAATAATGAAGTTAAGCAATCATCAACCTCTGGAGTATCAATTAAAAAAATGTATTTTCAATTCTTATCTATTGCGAACGATTTGATTTATCTATTTTCTTTATCATGCAGGAAATAAAACCGCATTACAGATTTTAAGTACGTTACTAGCAATTTTTAACATTTGTTCCCTCAAGGAAAAATATATTAATATTATTGGCAATAACCTTACCTGATCAATACATTTAATTAAACATTGTATATTACTTGATCAAAACATCTGATTATTATTGTTATTATTATTATTATTATTATTAAAGAACGAGAAAATGAGTCGGCTTAATGTTATATCATTGACAATTACATGACGCAATTGTTTATATGCAGGTTGCATGATGATTCTGATTAAAGTATCAAAATTCAGTAATCATACTTACTACAAACAATCTGTACACACGAAAATTAAATGGAATTCTTTGGCTGTCAACTCGGTTTTAACGATTCGTCGAGCGTATTCAGTCCACACAGCTTTCAGCACAGGAACATTCGCTTCGTGGAAATCGAGCACATACGCCGTCAACTACAAAATCAGTAGCTCCGCAGTAAAAGATAAATACACGAAAAAAGGAAACTTTTTCTCTCTAAAAACAAAATTTATATTTATGAAAAAAGAAAAATGAAAATTTAAATCATTTAATAATTTTTGTTATAGTTATTTTTCATCATGTTGCTGCTATTTCTTATGAATAATCCCTGGGCGTGCATTTCTATCTTGTCCGCGGCTGCTGTATTATGAGCGTGTTCGTTGGCGTCACGAATCTCACGGTTTTTACTCTTTGGCTTTGCTGTATAGCAGACTCTTGAGTCTTGACTCAAATCTGTAATTTTCTCGTCTGCTTCTCATCTATCCTTCATCTCGATTCTATCTCTTTATTATATCCTGTACGAAAGATATTTTTTTAATCAAATTACTTTTTTGTCTTCTGCCAACTTTGCTTCGGAAAGACCGAGGAGAAAGACGAAACTGTACAATGTTTTTTTTTTTCTTAATTTCTTAATGGTAGATCACAGTTTAATATTAGGGAAATTAAAATCAAATGAACTAATGGTTTCTATCATCAATTATTTTTCATTTCGTCCAATTATAAAAAAAGAAAGACAGTTTTAGGAATTGGCATTGATAAAGCAAGGAGAGTTGGCGGTCGCAAAGCCAGGATAAGTTCGCAGGATTACCAAGCGTGGATTATCGAACCGAATACGTCATTGCACCACAATCGGAAAAATGTCACGCCTAAGGAGGAGCGATTCTGGGAATTTTGTGACAAGATAAGGAGCTATATGTAAAGCAAAGTAATGTCACAGATATTTTTATGGTCGTTATATACGAGAAATATATTTGATACAGGTGACAACTTTGGGTTCAATATTCCCAATTCCGTGACAATAATTGAAACTCAGCAATGAATGTAATTATCAACCATTGGCATAGTAACATTTTTGTTCGGGGGTGGTGTGGAGTCAAATACATACTTGAGAAAATTATGTGACAAAAATGCACCAAATACCAGTTCCATCTTTCCAAAGTTTCTCGGTTTACGTCTTACTTTTACCAATAATGAAGCATTTGCACAAACTCAGTACACAAACTTCACTGGGTGATAGGTGATAACATAATGAACATTTTTTTTTTTTACCAAAGAATGGATGGTCCAAAGTTCACCATTAAATCGCTGCAGGGAAAAAATTTACCAACAATTAGTTAACAATTTTATTGACAGTGACTGTTCAAAGGAGCTACCACGAACAACAACACAGGCCTGACATCACCGTGACATTGATTGGCAAACAATTTCAAAAATGCCTGTCACCTGCAACCGCAATTCTGGCAACTAAGTCCTCATCATCTGAGTTAACAGGAGTCTCATAAACTTGACTCATGTGTCCCCAGAAAAGTAATCCAGAGATGACAAATCAGGAGACCTAGGTGGCCAAGCAACAGGTCCGTGCTTCTGCTAATCCATTGACCCCCAAAAGTTGTTAATTCATGCATAATTCAACTGATAATGGGTTAAGTATTTCCAACATTTTTCTTGTAGCAATTTAATGGTGAAGTTTGGAACATCCATTCTATGATAAAAAATGTTGAGTACGTAAAACCTATCACCTTGTGGAGTTTGTGCACCGAGTTCAAAAACACCCTGTAAAATTTTATTTAACTTAGGGTGGGGGAGGGGCAGTCCCCCTTCCCCTGCTACGCCCATGTTGTCAACATGTCACACTTGAATGTATGATTGTAGGAGCATCTTTTCCTTATCAGCTATAGAAATTAGGTAGGTTCGGGATTTGGTAGGGCCGTGCTTATTCGGCAAACGTAAATGTCACAGCCTCGAAGGTCCTAAAGGTAAATGTAAACATTCCTCTTCGTTCAGGTAGTATATAGTACAGTAGATACGCCTGATAACTGAAGTCATAAATATTTTATTTTACAAACTTTAAGGCACATCAATCTTATTCCCTTAAAAATACTCTTCATTTATAGCACTATTTTTGTCCCATCTCCGTTTCCATTGTTCTAAACGTTCCTGGAAGTCCTCAGAAGTCAGGCTTTTCAGCTGTAATCTCACATTTTATGGTCTCCATATCGTCCCAGAAACTCGCGGTCAATTACTGCTGAATGTGCAGGTGCAATTTTCTCAACCGCAGATGTTTTCTTAGAATCGTGTCCATAGATGATTTTCCCAAATTCAGGTCACCAGCAATCATCCGGACAGTGAATCGGCGATCGGAAACACAAGAGACCAAACACGTTCGAGGTTTTCATCAATACAGTAGGTCGACTGTCGGCTGGCCTTGCTTGCATCACCCATACAGTCTTCACATCCCTCACTGAAACGCTTGATCCTCCTGAAAAGAGCTCTTTTCTTCGGTGCGTTATGTTCATAAGCAGTTCTCAACATTTCATGAATTCCCTGAGATTTTCCCAAGTTTCAATCTCCGTCGTCGACAAGAGCAAAAAACATGGTGCCACAAAAATATCCCACCTCTAGCTTACGGTCTGGCGGTTAAAGATGTTCCATGACTCCCCCGCCAACAGAGCAATCAGTGTGCTTGCCAAACATAACCTCAAGATCACGCTAGAAGTTCAGTTCACCTATTTATTGGATAGATCACGCATACGAATTATTCATAACAGCTGGTTTTATAATACTCACTGGAATATGCATGGTTATTCAGATGCAGAACGCGTTCAGTATATCTACCTTGGCGTATAACCTCTACTAGACTGACCCTCATGTTTGATGACCAGGACTCAATTCCTCTAGCAATCTCTTGTAAAAATATCGCGATGGCCGCTCGTAGTTTTATATTAAACCGCCTTGAAACGAGATTATAAATGGAGACTGGCTGGTTCATGTAAGACGGAGCCTGTCTTCTTACAGCAAACGTTACTTTGGATTGTCTGCATAACATTTTGGATTCCGTGTGATGTCCCATCGATACCCAGAATGTTTTCAGGGCGTTTCAACGTGCTTGCCAGCTAAACACTAGTGAGGAGAATCAAGAGCATGCACGTTTATGTCTTGATCAAATACCCAAAATATTTTATGCTAACCAAGGATGGTTTTTCAGGGAGAAGGGAGTTAAAATATTTATCTTTTTTTATCAATATTTTTGAAGGAAGATAGTAGTCTTCTTTTTACCCAGTAAAGTGGAATGGGTAAACAAGATAACGCATGAACCATGAAAATGGAATAAGAGTAGGTGCATGAAGTGAAGTATAAGATTACAAAAGGGAAGTTGATGAGTCTCGTTTGCAGACTGAGAATTTGGAAGAAAAGCATAAAAAATGTATGATGTTTCTTGCCAGCATCATAAAAGTGGGCGAGGAAGTGCTGAAACAACAAAAAAATTGTAGCTTGTGGATGCTAGCAGAAGTTGTGATTAACGTCGTCACGGCCCTGCTTCCTTCCTCGTCATTTCCAGGTTGGTTAGTCAACGTAGGAATGTTCTCGCTGGAAATTTTATCCATAGATAAAGGCAGATCAACGATATTCAGACATCTTAGCTGATCAAGTTCTTTCAAGCCTGATCATTAGAATATGGATCTTGTATTGCACACTTGGAAATAAATAAATGGTTAGGGTCTTTCTTGCAATACTTAATCTTTAATACGGTAGAACGACATTTTCAAAGTCAAAAGATTACAAGAATTTGAAATTAACAATATAATTTAACAGTAATGCAATAATGCATTTACAACAATTGAATAATTTTATAACAAAATCAACATGGAACAATTAGAAAGTTTTAAAACAATAAAGAAAAATCAAAATCTATTATTATTGAATAATCAAACCGCATCCGACGCCGATACTTGTTATTTAGGATTTAAAAATTCATACTTAATTTTGTTTTATTATTACCATTTATAAGATATCGCAGAATCTGAGAATTCTTAATTCAACTTAGTGACATCGTATCAAATGAAAGAGGAAGGGGACTCAATCTGCTAAAAAAAACGGCCACATATACCACCCAAATTGCCCGAACGGGAAAAGAGAGTTCATGGTGCAAATCCCACTTTGCAATTTTCTCAAGACATGCATACCTTCTGTAAAAACATTAGATTTTTGGAAATAAACTGTAGATATGGATTGCCATGGTCAGCAGCTGTTGGCAAAATATTGATCGCCTAAACGAATGCTGGAAGCCGATTGACATGATGTAAGGAACGCCAAGTCTGAAGTGTAGAGCAGTGGACAGGAATTCAATGGAGAGATGTATCGAGATTCCACTTTATAATTCTGAAAGTCACTGCATGGTATGGCTGATATAAGACACTAGCAGAGGTACCCGGCGTTGCCCGGGATAATTACACTTGTAGGTAAATAGAACAATCTCAAAAAATTAATTTATAGCTCCAAATTGTTTAAATAATAGCTGAATCAATACAACACAGAGCAAAGGGACTATCCATTCTTCGAAAAATACGAAAAACAGGAATTCTAGGTGATATACCGGGACTTTATCTATTCTTTTCTTTATTTATTCTTTAGACTCAAGTTTTTCTTGCCCTTGACGTAGAAGCTCTTATACGCTCTTGCTATATTCGACACTCCCATTGTTCAAATGTTTCAAATGCCGGTATAACCTTTTCTGTTTTAGTTGCAGAGTTTCTCTGTCCAATACTCGTTCTTTCTCTTTCCTTTCCAGGCACATAAATTTTTACCAGTCATCTGGTCGTTTGATAGGGATCTCAAGGGAGACACACGTGACTCCTTTGCCTCATCAATATACGCTGCCTTATTAACAGATGAGAATGCTAAAATATTTTAGTGTTTTTGTTTTCTATAATCAAGCCTCTGTTACATTTCTCTGAGAAGTAGGTCTCCTACAAAAACGGTACGTGATGACTGCATCATCATTTTATGCTCATTATCAATAATTCTTGGAAACGAACGTTCATTCATCGCATTATCATCATCTCAGTTTCCAAAATATACAATTTCCCACAGAATGTAGTCAAAATGTATTTTTAGGAAATGTTTGGATCTGATGTGCTACCAAATAAGCTAGGTGATGTTGATCCCGGCGTGGAACAGACTTTTGTTTGGAATAAATTTTGAAATATCTTAAAAATAAACACGTGAAAACGCTTAGAATTAATACAGTAAAAATTGTTAATGAAAATTTGAAACATTTTTTTAAAGGCTCACAATGGATGGACCTCTCCAAGGATGCCACTGCTAGTCTAAATAATTTCTTACTCACATAATCTTACTTTAGATGTACACTTGATGTTCGTAGATTTCCCTTTCTTCTCTCGACGTCTTGAATCAAAACTTGGCCATTCATCTCTTTGTGTAGTCTAGCGATCGCCGATTCTTCTATTGACATGCTTACCATTTGCTCAATACAGCACGGAGCTAAAGGAGTGCTTCCTCTGTCGTCTTTCCACTCTTTCCCAATAGTCTGCTAACTCTCCATTATCGCCAGTTACTGATCATTTTTAAATATTTTCAAGAAATTGTTACTTACTAAGAACTCTCTTTTCTAGGAAAAGCCTGAATAACAGGAATTCTATGTATTGTTACAAATTGAAATTTATCGATATTGCACAAACTTTGCCTTTCATTGTAGGTCATGAGATATATCTCATTGGTGCATTGCGTGTTGACACCATTGTTGATATCTATTGTTGCACAAACTTTTCCTTGCATTGTTGGTCATGAGATATATATTGTGGTCCATGCAAAGTGTCTGTGAATTGCAGAGCATCACCAGATATTTTAAGTTTTTCTTGCCCTTAACGTAGAAGCTCTTATATCCTCTTGCTCTTTTCGAAACTCCCGTTGTTCAGATGTTTCAAACGCCCGTAGAGCTTTTACTGTTTTAGTTGCTGAGTTTCTCCGACCAATACTCGTTCTTTCTCTTTCCTTTCCAGACACATAATTATTTGCCAATCGTCTGGACGTTTGACAGGAGGTCAAGGGAGACACGCCTGACTCCTATGCCTAATCAATAGACGCTGCCTTAATAATGTTCTGTCACTGCATTTTCACTTTATGCTCATTATCAATAATTCTTGGAAACGAACGTTCAGTCATCGCATTATCAGCATCTCAGTTTCCAAAATATACACTGTCCCACAGAATATAATCAAAATATTTTCAAGAAATTGTTAAGTACTAAGAACTCTCTTTTCTAAGAAAAGCCTGATCATTGCACAAACTTTGCCTTTCATTGTTGGTCATGAGATATATATTGTTGGTCCGTGCTGAGTATTTGAGAATTGCGTGTTGATACCATTGTTGATACCTATTGTTGCTCAAACTTTGCCTTGCATTGTTGGTCATGAGATATTTCTCAGTAATATGCCCTGTCATAACCATGAATATCAATTTTTTATCGATAATTATTATTTTTCCGAAATCTGAGGTAGACAGTGACCTTCCTCATGCTTTGAGGGTTAAGTATGCAAAATTTCATCAAGATCGGAATAAAACTGTAGATTTGCATAAGAAACAAACAAACAAACAAACAAACAAACCCACAAACAAACAAACCCACAAACAAACAAACCCACAAACAAACATCCTTCTTTATATATATATAGAAAGATAGATGAAGACCAGTTACTTTAATATTTTATGATCCTGACACTGAAGTTGACTAGACAGGGCTTCTTTGTTTCAGATTTGCTTGAGTTTATTAATCTTTTAGAAAGAAAATCATGCATGCTATAAACTATCCGAACATTGTGGGCAAATACGAACTTCTTATCTCTAACAGTGCCAAACTACTCGGATCGTAACATAGGGTTTTGTGGGAGGCTATGGCCTGGTGGGCTTCCACTGAACAGAACTTCGGGGAAGTTAAACAACATCAGGCACGGCTAGTCACTGGATGAGCGTCCATCAGTGAGATACGATCTTCACCCCGCCGGCTGCTGAGACCATCTTACAGCAGTCGTTAATCCAGGTCCATCTAGGGACCCAACTCGTCGGCCTCTGGCCATACAGGCCCTGGATGGACGTATTGGATTACAATCAATAAATTAAAAAAATTAAAAAAAAATTAAAGTTGGATTGACCAGCCCAGAGATCTGATCCGAATCTGCTCAAACATTAAAGAGTTGAAGTGGTTCTTCCGATAAGTGCACTTCAAGCTCCCCCATACAAACAAGGCCGAATAGAAGGTTATGTTAATTATGGAATGGAAGATTATATTATATGATTATTATAAAAGTCTAATGGAGCTTGAACTACAAAGAATTAGAGGCCGTCTTAATAAACCAAAGTTTTCAGCATAAAATTTAAAAAATGTAATAACATCTTTTGTTGTCTAAATACAGACGTCTGGATATAAATAGTAAATTATTAAGATGATGTTTAAATCATAATTTCTTAGATTAATTAAGAAAAAAATAGTATAACTGAAGTTCCTCTCATTTCTTTTCCTGAAGGGATATCTCCTTGGACATTGCTTTTATAATCAAAAATCGATATTACAAGTTTGCGAAAAGGTGCTAATATCCTTTGAGTAAAATCTCATACGTATATTCTATGAGTTTAAATTTGAGGTTTCTGACTTAACAAAAAATTTGCAAAATTTTAGCCTTTAGAATCAATAATTAAGTGCGCTAACAAGGTTATCATACGTATATTGTTTGTGATCATAAACGATTTCGTGTCTTTAGTATACTATATACAAGTTTAATATTACAATTTTTATTATGATTTTTTTTGTTTTTAAATATTATCCGCAATATTAATCTCCCTCTTCCATCTGTTTCTTTATAAACTGTATGCCTTTAAAACAGATTTTTTATAACATCTGTTCTACTCTTTCGCCTGAGAGCTTTGTCCGCGATATCCCAGCAGGTAGTCGAAAATCTAAAAATACATTTAGCTTTTAAAGGAGAAAACTGCGTTTAGATTTAATTATTCTTTAGATATCGAAGAGAAATGCCTTGCCTCTAGAGTTTTTTTAAATTATTTTATTTTTTTATATTCACTGCTTACCATAGTTCTCTGCTTCTGAGTATCATGAAATTCAAACAAAAATCGCGCAATTATTCCAGGGCTCTAATGTGAATGTACATGGCGACCGTGAATATTAGATAGGGAGCAATGTCCTGTGGTTATAGATCGAACTACACAATTTTGAAAGCAGCTTTCCCTGGAAAACTTAAATTATTTTTGCATTTCAAAATATATACGAGCTTTAATGAACAGTGCGTTGCGTCAAGGCAATAAACGTATTTTTTTTTTCACTTGTTAAAGTCGCTATGTATAAAATAAAGAAGTTGTTAAAGTGAAAAAAAATTTTTCGCCATTACAGTGAAAAGAGTAATTGATAAATTTATAAAAGATTAATAATTAATAGTTATTTCGATAACAAGGTCTGAATCCTAAAATTATTAAAAAATTATTAATAAGGTTTTATTACTTTTTTATTTCTTTTGGCAGAAAATGACACAAACAAAACGACCTCCTTCATTTAGTAAAGTGTAACAACATGCTGTAACGATCCATATCAGAATGATTCATTAACCTTATCTAAAAATACAGCGCCGATTACTGTGGAAACAAAGGTAAAAAAGTGAATAGGACTCGAAACCATAATTGCACACATAATTTGTGGTTCTAGTCTTATTCATTTTGTTAACATTACATAATTACATGGGATACTTGTTATGGCACATTTACATGACGAAAGGCGCCATTACACCAAAAATGAGTAATCTGCCACCCGACAAGAACGCAAATTACTCCACGATTTGGATTGTTAGCTCCAAAAACAGTGCGCCAAGATCCTTCTTTCAAAAAACTGAATTTGATAATCGATATACAGCATTTGTAGTATATCAGACTTCTGCAAGTTCATCGGTTTCCAACTGAGAAACGTTACTATAAAAATTAATCATCTTTTAAGGAAATAAAAGAAAGTAAGCTATCTATTGTGGATCGGATCTGACAGTAGGAGCAGAAGGAGTTTCAAATATCTACGGGCCAAATGTACGCTGAATGATCATTTACTAGATGCACTTTCCTAAAACTGAAATCTTCTCAAGCCATTAAAACAGCTCATAAGCAAGGCCAGGAATTATTGTACGGGAAATTAATCCTATGCCGTCCCGTAACTGCCGCATTATAGCGGCTGGTTGTCGCGTCCGAACAAACCGTTGAATTTCATTTTGAAATGCTCTATGGGATTAAGAAATAGAGAGATGAATTTGAAAGATGAATTTTCCATCTAAACGAAAGACGTCGAAAGTGATATGCCAATTCTCCCAATACAAAATAGCGACATGGCTAGACAAAAGTGGAAAATTCTTAATGAAATGCCAAAAGCGATGCATTAAGTGATGGAGAAATATTTTTCTTTCAGAATATGCTTCTTTGATTAGGTAGATGAAGGGCCTGAAGCATTGGAAACGAAAGATCAAAGCCAGACGATTCCTGTTGACAGATGTTTCAATGAAAGGCCGATCGCAGACTAAAAAAGCTGAGCCCAAATATAGAAACAAAAGCATAGAAAAGTTAGCCAGTTCCATGAAATATACATAATGTCTATCTCCAGAGAAAAGGAAGCTCCAGGAAAATATTCCAAATAATAAAGTGTTCTAGGAAAATACTCCAAAAATAAACATTCCATTTATTTTAACACATTTTAAATCGGTTTCTTTTAATAAGTCTCTTTTATTGTGGAGACACTTCTAGTTTTATTAAAATCTGATTTAAGGAATAAGTCATACAAGGAAAGTTAATGAACATAATGATTAATTAAGTCACTAAACTGAAGAACTAAGTTTTTAAGAACCAAGTTTTCTATTCAGAATTAGTAAATTTTTGATTGTAGTTAGCTGGCTCACAATACTGCAGACCAACACTGTTTGGAAATCCGTAGAAAATATTTTGTTCTTATATAGGGTGTTTCTAAATTATCTCCCGTATTATAAATGTTTATTACTCAAAAGCTATTACAGATTTTAATGTGATTTTTTTTATTCACAAAGAAAAACTCAAAAAGTTTCTTATCATGCCTTAATAAATTTCAATGTGCCCCCCCATTTATGGCGTGAAGGACGTTAAAGTGAAATTCGATTTCCTCCCATGTTCGGGGTAACATTTCGGGGGTGATTTCAGCGATTGTTCAATTATTCTGTTCTTGAGAGTTTCGATGCCATCAACGTTGGTCTTGTACACTCTGTCTTTCACATATCTCCAGAAGAAAAAATCCAGAGAGTTCGCATCGGGTGAGCGAGGGGGCCAAGAGTTCCCATCCCTTCCAATCCATCGTCCTGGAAAGTTCGTATCAAGGCACTGCCTAACTTGCAGGCCCCAGTGAGGAGGTGCTCCGTCTTGTTGGTAGACTATGTTGGGCTGCAGTTCTTCCACATGTGGAATCGGGTACTTCTCCAGCATATCTAGGTAGGTTACAGCGGTAATGATGTCTTCAGCGAAAAAGAAAGATCCGATTACTCGATCATGCATTAAACCGCACCAAACATTAACCTTTGGGCTGTCGCGTATGTGCTCCCTTAGAACGTGGGGGTTTTGTGAGCCCCAAATGCGGCAGTTGTGTCGGTTCACTGGTCCGGAAGTATGGAATGTTGCCTCATCAGAAAACAAAATGTCCTCATTGAAGGTGGGATCATTGTCGATTTTTGGGAGCATATCCTCAGCAAACTTCTTGCGCTTCGGTCGGTCGTCTGGCTTCAGTTCATGCATCATCTGGATTTTGTAGGTTTTAAGACGAAGGCGGTGCTTCACTATTTTTTGTACGGATGTCATTGGCATATCCAGTTTTATGTACGGACGCTTTGCGAAGTGATTTACGGGGACTACGATCGAACGCCTCCTTGACTTTTTCTACTCTCTGTGGTGTCGCTGAAGGTCTACCAGCATCCTTTTTGTGTAACAGGCTGCCCGTGTTTAAAAATTTTTCATGCCATAGCTTAACTGACTTATGATTTGGAGGATCCTTTTTAAACTTTTTTTTAACATTCTCTGAACTGTAATCATTGACTTAAATTCCGCAAGCCATAACACGCATTCAGCTTTTTCTTGAACACTCGCCATTGCTTACTGCGTCTCGCGAAAAATGGAACAACGCGCCAACAATGGTACCACGCGCCAACCGCGTGTTTCATTATCAACTCACTCGAGGCTAAGAAAATGTTTGAGTTTTTCTTTGTGAATAAAAAAAATTACGTTAAAATTTGTAATAATTTTTGAGTAATAAACATATATAATACGGCAGATAATTTAGAAACACCCTGTATCTTCAATACAAATATGGCGTAGCACTTATCTAATTAAATTAACCAATCAGTCTTGTCGTTCACAAAAAATGGAAACATAATTGATTTGATTTGATTAATTCCGAGCTTGAAAAATATTGTAGATTCAGTTTTAGATTTTAGAAGGTTGATTATTATCTATGGTAACGATTTGGAGGAGAAAGGTTACGAAGAAAACCCCTTTGTCCACCAATGATCGTGTTCGATTTGGTGACCCTGATTGTGGACTATTGCCATACGCCGTATTTTCCACTGTAGAAGAGATGTATGCAGAACGGCAAGGCTGATGTTATTCCATTCCTGTTTGAAGGCTTTCCAGAAGCCCTCAATGGTTGTTCAATGGCGTCGAGTAAGAGCTCGTTTCAATAATCCAAATCCATGAAAATCCATCCAGGATACATCTGGTGAATTGACAGGGATATCATGAAAGGGTATAACGTGAATTCCCGTTCCATCTTCCAAATCCAACATATTTTGAACGGTCGAGTTAGACGTATGACTGGAGGTTTTGTCTTGATGTAGCCAAACTTTGCTTTTGTCGTCTCCATACAATGCGGGGATTTCTTCGTGGGGATTTCCTCGGGGGGGGGGGGGGGGGCCCTGAGAACATGCTGCTGACAATAAAGGGAGTTAACTTTTCCTGTCCACTCTTCTGATTGTGAGCTTGCCGTGGTACTAATATACCGCAATCACCATAAATTCGTTTGAAAAACTTTCCTAACATTCCTTGGACCGCTTTTGATATGACTTCTCTCCACATGGACGGTAGAATGTTGCAATCGTTGAGGTAGACATAGGCTTCATCCAAAGTGACAATGTATATTTCCATCGTTCTGGTGCGAGGTAACTCTCATAGAGCCTCTAACAGTTTCTCTTCCTTTCTGCGACGTACCGTGGCAGCAGCATATGAACACGACTCTTGTGACGCTTTTTCCAGTTGCAAATCTTTGTTGATTATTTTATTTACGATAGCTTGGAAGTTCCTACAGTGTTTTGGATCCCTCTTTGGGTTGCTGGATTGTCACTTTGCTAAGTTGCTTGACCTTTCGAATGACCTGTGGTGTTCGGCTTGTGGGAATTCGAGGATTTTGCTGTTTCTTTCCAGATGGAATTAACCCTTCCCGGATTTTCCTTTTCCATTCAGTACTGCCGATATACCTTTCTTCGAAACAGAGAAATTTCGTGTTTTACATGTCTAATTATAACAGAATACATGTAATTAGCATCGGAAAGGGCAGTGAAGTACAATAAGGGCCGATTTTCGGAGACATTTTTTCATGACATTTAATGCTTTTGAATGAAACACAGCAATGCGGATGTAATAGCATCATTTCTCATGCTTTCACGCAGCATTCACGCAATAAATCTTTACCAACCTTCTGTATAGGTGGCGAGAATTCGTGAAATTAATATATCCTATGGTCGGCCGGCTAATTGTCAAGACGTGGAATAATCTCTTGAAACTGATATCTGGAACGCGATCCAGAAACACTTTCTTTATGCAATGAAACTAGCTGTAAATGCGGGGATAGTTACCTTTACATGTGGTAGGAGTGTTTTGCACGAAGGATGTCGATTCTTGGAAATCCCGAAGATAAAATTCTCCTCACCGTCCATGAAACCACTTGGAAACCATGCAGTCCTGAATAGTAAATGGCATCGTCATGCTGAAAGTTAACCGAAAGAATGAAAACTATGGCCATGAAGGTGGTCGCCAGCAATGTTCCGATGCGATATAGCGTTCCGAGTGTTGTTTATATCAGTTGTGTTCAACCTTTTTATCAAAAAGGACCATTTTCACCTTTAAGAAAATCTTGCGGGTCATGTTATTCTATCACGTGACGCTAACCGTGTTGTCGAGTTTCTACACTCTCCTGTACTACAGTTGATAATACCAGTTTTCTCCTTGAACAATTCCAATTGGCCTAATAGGAGCCACACGAAGCTAACTAAAATTTCTAATGTCAAATGCTCTCGCAACTATCCGTTATTCACCATTATTACTCTTCAAAGCAGGGCCGTACCCAGAATTTTTTTTCGGGGGGGGGGGGCGGAGGGGATCCATGTGGCATCCACTGATCCATGTGGAGGGGGATCCCCCATGTAACAGATTTAGTTGACATGATGGCCAATTTAGGGGGGGGGGCTGCAGCCCCGTCATCCTCCCCCCCCTGGGTACGGCCCTGCTTCAAAGTGATTTTCGTTTTTGTCCTGTAGAACTTTCAATATTTCAATCGCGTTCAAGCGAATATGCGTTCTATAAAAGACATATCACGCAAGCATCTAATACCATCAATTTGATTATTGATTTTCCATTCTTTCCACGATCTCCGCAATTGTTAAGAATAATGACGGATATTATTCCAGCATTTAGAGCTCCACATTCATTCCTCGTTCGAAGTCCTTTCAATCACGCTGATCGGCCATTCTGCTATGTTATATTATCAATGCTTAAATTAAACCGGACTCAATCTACTACATGAATAGCTCATTTTGTTACCCTTGTGATTTTTACATTTAGATGGAACAAACCACTGTTTCGAGATGCCATGTTCCTATTAAATTCATAATTCAGGTGTTTATCGGTTATTATTTTTAATTAGTTAAGTAATTGTTTCTGAAAAATGCATTAAATATTTAAAGAATTTAGAAAAAAGGATTTTTTTTAAATTCATAAATATGTAATTTAATAAGTTGCAAAAAATGTATTTTTTATTTCCCATATATTGACGATTACCATTATTCTAAGAAAACGAAGCGAAGAATGCATGCTTGAGCTTTTCAAATGTTGATCGGTAGGAAGTTTCAGTTTTAATCGATATTTTGTCTGAATCTCCATTCATGTCCACAACCAAAAGAGAACTCCCTTAGTTTTTCTTTCCTTAACAATTTTAACTGAATTTTATTGATTATTGTGATTTTATTTAAACAATAATTGTCACGATCGACTAATAAGAATACTTTTTTTTCTTTTCCCATTTTGTAAATTTATCCTCTCCTTTTCAGCCATGGATTAGTCTAATTTTTAAAATGGAATCCGTGAAAGCTTTCCAGTGATTCCGAGAACATTTTTATGGCATTTTCATTGATGTTTCGAATAATTTTTTTATGCTCTGGAGATAATAAATATTTTGGATAATGGGTAAAACTTATACTTACTGGTTTGCCAATAGAGTTCTTGAATTCATTTGTCACAGCTCAATAGATAGTACTTACCATTGCTCATAACCAATTTGACATTTTAAAAATATTATAAAATATTCTGTATTTTTTTAAACACTGAATTCTATGAAAGAATTTATTAAATAGGATTCCGTGACTGGAAAGTTAAAAATAATCATTAGAATAGGCGAAATGAAATGTATGATCAATTGTTGCTATGGTCATGAGATATTTCAATGTTGCGAGCGTGAGATGAATCGAATGTTCTGCTGCTTCCACAGTCAGTCTGTCCAGTTAAAGATCTGACTTTGCATTGATTACAACAACGTTTAATTCTCATTGCAAGAATGTCTATCGATGGAAATCAATTTTAATTGGAGACTCTCAGTTTTTCCTCTCGTTGGACAAATTATTGACCTTTGCATTGTCATTGGCTGCAACGTTTCTACAGCCTTCGCTTATCGAATTGTTGTAAAGATCAATTAGACTCCCGGACGGCAAAATATCTAACAAACTGACTTCTGAATTTCCCGGGTGCAGGTTAGATTCCTGTCTTAGTTTAATAAAATCCAGTATTTTAGATAAACAATCTATGTTAGTTATACTCCTTTATGACTTGAAAAATCTATTACACTTATGAAGTGGTACTCAAAATTGTCCAGATTGATATTACAAAACTCATCAACGACCTCACTAAACTTTCCTCTAAGTAGTCCCCTTCCGCACGTAGATACTGGTTTCAACAGTTCTGCCTTTTTTCGGAACAAAGTGTCTACAACTTACGACTCTGTCCGGATCTTCTCAGTTTGATATTCATTTTCGGAAATAGAAAGCAGCCACAGGAAACTAAATCAGGGGAATAGATTGGGTGGAAAGTCATTTTGTTTTCGCCAAAGATCGCTGGGCGTTTTCATGATGGAACAGACAGTTCTTTTGTCACCAAAGATCGGGGTAATGCCTTTGCATATTTTTAGAACATAAATATCAACTAGAACGTGGAATTGATTATTTGGTCTGCTGGGACGAGTTCTTTATACATAGTCTCTCGATGAGAATTCTCTTGACATTGTTCTTTACCTCCTTTGAACTTGTGTTTTTCCATTGGGAGGATTGTTGCTGGTTTCAGGTCATAGTTTCATCATCACTGATACCCTGGAAAAAAAGGTGCATGGTCAAAGGCAACCTGAAGAAGTTGTTACACAGGGCCGATTTTAAAGGAGGGTAAACGGGCCAAATGGTTAGGGCTCCCTAAGCTAGTGTACCTTTTGCACAGGGGGCCCCCACAATGCTAAATCCGGCCCTGATATTACAGATGTTGATGCGCTGATGTTTTTGATCAAAGATCAGGATCCTAGGTAATCATTTAGAGGCGACACAGTCCATCTCAGCTGTCCACAGAGAAATTGTTGCCATTTGCGCGTACTTAATTTCCACCAATTAGCAAAGTCGTGAATGGTCCGACGTCGTTATGTTGAATTTACTAATCATTGAGTGTTGTGCATCTCCTGGGCCTCAGTGGGTTCGTCCTCCTCAAAGGATGTCTAAGTGAACGAAACCTTGTTGGGTAAGCTTCGACGTCCCCCCTCCCCCGTCCCAATCTAAGGATTGACTATTTCTTTATGAAGCATTCGCAGCTCACCCAACATGATGCTTGTACCCTAATAGTCTATTTGCCTATACGACGTCTTTTCAAATTACGTGATAAGAGAGCTCAATAGCTATCCATAAATGCAAGTTGTTGTTCTGTAGAACAAATGCTTCACCAGTCTCTTCAGGAATGGGTTATCGCTTGAGATAAGCGCTATTCTGTAACCATATACAGTATTTTTTTATCAGATTAAAACGGCTCGTCTTTACGATTCCCCCTTCACTAGAAGCCAGACCGAACCAATCAACTCATGCTTGAATCTGACTGGTTCTCGCTACTCCGCTCCCTTCTTTCGTTGCGTAGCGCCAGGTGGCCATCTTTTGAAAAAGTTTTCAGCGGGACAAAGCGGAACATGGCATATTTTAACAAAATAAATTAACAAAAATAAGTTTTAATATTTGTAAAAAAATATATACATATTTTCTCAAAAACTTAAATTGTTTAACAGTATAAAAATCAAATTCAGGAGAAGGGAAATTTGTTTTTTTGTTAACCAGAATATCTCGCCGATATCGGGACGGATGGGCAGATGGACAGAAAAAAGTCACTTTAGAAGTCGATTCGAAATAGTGTTTCTTCTGCGATGACGGATTTTTTAACGATCTCGAAAAGAAATTCAGTCATTAAAACGACCTTTTTCTTTTAATCTGCTGACGAATACTCAGTTTATTTGACGAACGTCACGTTGCGAGTTGAGACAGATTTTCGAGGGCCAAAAATCTGTTTAACTTTTCCCTGTTGTCACTATAGCCATGGATCTATGACACTTAATGCATTCTTGCTACAACCTCACTAATCATGTCCAGTCTAGAACAAAAGAATGACACAGATGATGGCTGTCGACGTGGTCAGAACCATGGTGTAAGAAGAAAATGGTCAAAACGAAAGTTAGAATTTATGAGAGCCTGAATTAAAAGATGTAAATGGATGCAATCAAAGGGATTATTGTGAACTTCTTTTGTGGAAGGACAAGTTAGATCTAAAAAAGAGAGTGTATGGATTGAGATAATGTATAAAGAAAATATCTAAATGCCAGAAACTTTTCTGTTTTATACAAATTTATTTCGGTAATTTCTTTTACAAAAAAAAGGAATCACTTGATGCCTGATGAGAATTGTGCAGATTTCTGAAATAACGTTTTTTTAATTGGATCATTTAATAATTCTTCAGTAATTTTTTTGGAAGGTCATCCAATTAAACAAACAAATGAGAAAAAAGCAATCATGCCTTTTCTCATTTTCACCATGATAATTTTGAAATGAGATTTCTCATTTGTTAAATATATAAATGACGATAATGGGAAACAGTTCTCAGTAGAGAAAAGGCAACAATGCAATTCATCCAAAAGCTGTATGGTTCGCTGACGACACAATCTGGTGATGAATTGGTGTCGGCATCTAAAAAATTTTATAAAAGAGCAATTATATTTTTAGGCATTTACTATTTTTAATAAGATTAAACAATGAATTTTTATGCATCATAAAATGAATTGTGATATTCCTTCATTTTATATGAAGGTTTGCAAGAAGTTTACAAATGATTCAGCTATTTCATGAATTCTTGCTGTCATTCTATAATACCATGTTCGCACTATCTCTTGATCACGATCAAGGAAAACTGCGCTCTGCTTTGGTTACCAAACCGCGTTTTCAGCTCCGTTAAGAGTCGGTTAATTAACACAAGGTACTGAAACACGGTTAGTGATGTCATATGCTGGACGAATCCTACCACCACCACTATTCAGGAATATCAAACATGGCAGCTAAGCAAAAGCGCAGCATCGAATAATTTGATGAGGTAACTAAAGCTTATTATCTTTATTTGGAGAGAAAAAATTTCCAACTTGAAAAACTAAATATTTGATTCCAACTAAATTTAACCGCCACATATCGAAAGTTCTGCTCTATGATCACGGCATCTATAGTAGCCGTCATTTTCGTTTGGATTCGCTAACCACGGTTAATAATCACGGTCCACTGACAGATTAGCTCACAATGCGAACAAGGTATTAGCAGTGTACTGTTTAAGTTGGTTATGCAAAAAAAAAAATGTATCTTTAGGTTTTTATTTGCTAGACACATGTATCTTCACTTGTGCTGCTAGAGGGCTGCTATATAAAAAGTGGTGGTTAAACTGACCAAAAATTCATGATTTATTGTCTTGCAGTGAGTAGGAGTGTTGTTTTGCAAAAGGAATTAGCCACCCGATTACTCATGCTTGGTGTAACTTACAAGGAAACCCCACATAGCCTTTTTTTTGCGCGTAAGCACACCGTGGAAGCGATAGCGTTATGCGGCAATGGAGCGCTCCGGAAGTGCGCAGAGTTCAACAAACATGGCGGAAAGAGGGAAAAGCAAAATTCGTTAGCAGCGGTCGCCAAAGAATTGCAGTTAAGAGCACTGTTATTAAGCATAAAACCTTAATTTTGCTGTACAATTATTCGTCTGGATATAACTTATAAGATGAGGTAAGCATCCATGAATACTATTTTTATTTAAAAATATAATGCACCGCGATACATACCCCTCACCAACGCAACGTATTACTCGACGTTGCACACGAAGCCAGCCCCGTGTTTGATTACCGAATTACTTAATAAAATGAAATAATAAATTAAGGAAATGGCTATTAATTACTTTACACATTTTTACTGAAAGGCAATTAGCTAATTGTAATAATCAACTTTTTAAAAACTGAGTTTGTTTAGAAACTTGAGAAGCCATTCAATTCTCGTCTGCTGCTGTCTACTTCCATTCCATTGATTTCATGTGAAGTGGATTCGTGCTTATTGCTGAGTAGTGGAAGAAAGAAGTTCCGTTAAGCGCATAAAGTACACATACACGGCTTTAACAATGGAGTCCTTGTATGACTATGTGTGCTCAAATTTTTTTTTTCGTTTTTGTGGTTTGTTTTGAAAGAAATAAAATTTCGCACTCTCTTATTTTGCAAGCATCTATTGTAGCTTCAATTGAGTAACATATTTCAATTTGCTGGAAATCTGTGACATACGTGTTCTAGGGATTCCCTTGTTAGTGAATGCTTTTTAGAAGTCTTTCCATTAGACTCTTGTGAAATACTGAATTTACTGTTTGGTCTTAGAACAAGTACTTTATGGCAAATCAAAGAAATTCACAAACATGATCTTAACATGAGACTTTTGAAATCAAGCTTTTATTTATTTTTTTGTGGTGTTGAGTTTTCTCCAACCCATGCAGGATATTTTGTTATCAGATTCTAGGTAAAACACAAATTCTCATTGCCAGTTACAATTTTATTAAAGATATCAAGAATACTGCCTATTGTGGCAATCAAATTTTGATAAGCTGCAATTTCTTTGTCTTTTTGCTCTGAAGGCAAAGAGTTTGGAACAAATCCAAAACAAATTCTCCACTTTCGCAAAGTTTCAAGTACGATCTTTTCTTATTGTGTCTTTGCTGATGGTTACCTCTTTTACTATTATTCTTAATGAGAGGTTACAGTTTTCATTAAGCAACAGTTGAGTCTTTTCAGTGTTCTTTTCATTGCGAATTCAATAGGCCAGTCATTCCCGTGGTTGTCTTTATTATATTTCTGCATATAATAAAACTGTGCATACCATCGATAAAAAGTGAAATGAGACAATGCTTGATTTCTATAAGCTGCAAAAACTATTTTGACTGTTTTTCCGCCTTAACAGAATACTTTATCGTAATAAATTGCTCCGTGGCAAGGTTTCTTCACAAGTATTGTTTGATGTCAAAATCACAAAGAATTATTAGAGACAAACTAAGCACATATCACAAAGAGCAGCATAACCATGAGAATAGTTATAAAGGTGCCTTCTTAAATGGATTCATTTATCATAGGAATCATACAAAGATGATAATGTAATTTCAGAATGGAATTTGTTATATTTGATGAGAGGTCTTTTGTTTTCTGAGTTTTTTTATAATAACGACTGACTGGCCACGTGAGATTGTGTTTATAGCAATCTTTGGATATCTATTTTTTGTTTTTTATAGAATTCCTATATTGTTTTAGTTTTGATTCTATAGAATTTCTAATATATCTGATATGATTTACATAAACTTTTATTTTTCTAAACCAGTTCTGCACTTTTATTATTTTAGGCTGTTTAATTTATTTATCAGTTATAATATTTTTTCTGATTATTTATTTATTTTTGTCATTAAACTAAATGAGATTTAATTCCTGTGACAATGTAAATGTATTCTTGTTAGTGCATATTGAAATCTGTTCTTATAAATTTAAAGCCATTCCAAATAAACAGTTAAGTTGGTATTGGATCAAAGAAAATATTATAATAAAGGTAAGTATCATTTGTTGAGTACATTAATTGCGATGTTGCAAAGGTTGGTCTCTCAATGAAAAGTTAACATCAGGGATGTATGTGGGGTTTCATTACCCGTAATATTTAGTATATTATTTTAACATTTATATTTTAAGAATATTTCTGTACTGGTAATTCTAGTAATTATATACGGAATTTATATCATTTTATATAAATCATAGAAATCATAAAGGTTACTATTTCTTTCTATGGTTACTACATGAAATAACATTCTGATAACGATAATAACTAACCTCGCCATCCAATATATTCATTATTTTCAAGATTTTCTTTTTCCAAAAATTCAGCTAGAGGTTTGAAAAATTCTAGTAATGGTCCTGCATCCATTCTGTCCATTTCACCTTTTGTAATAACTTCCATGGCTTTTGGCCAAGGTTTGGAAGATCCCATCTTTAGCATATCCCTAAAAAATTGATTCATGAAAGATTTTTATTTTTGCAGTTTATGAATTTAGGAAAAAAAACAGGTTAATGACCAAATGCATATAGGGTGTACCCAAAAGATTATCAAAGAACAATTTTTTGAAAAAGGAATGAGGACAAATGTTACATTTGAAAAAAGAAGAACTGTAACAGGTTTTAAGCATAGTCGCCGAATTGTTTTCTCTTCATGCTGCATGGACTGGATAAGCCGCAAAGGAGAACTGTTACTGTTGATGCCAAATTCTTCTGGCTTCATTTCATGTGATGTCTTCGAATGGGGATTCGACAAAGACCTTATCTACATGTCACCGTAATCGACGGATCTGCCTAAATTTCGATAATGGAATGTTGCAGCCATTCAATCAGTCACATCAGACGTATTAATACGTATATGGTAGGAAATGGACTATGAATGGACGTGTGCTGTGCCACCAGAGGACTGCACATTGAGCATTTACATTTTATCCTCACTTTCAACCCTCATTTTTATCTTCAACACTTATCCCTCATTTTTAGGGCCCCACTTTTTATCTTCTAATTTTAACCCCGTTTTATCCCCCACTTTTTACCCTAATTAATCCACTCTTTTATTTTACTTTAGGAACCAATTTTTTAAATGTTAAAAATGAGGACGGAGAATGGGGGACACATGTGGGAATAAAAATAAAGTGGGGAGAATAAATGTAGAGATAATAGTGAGAGATAAAAGTGATGAGAAAAAGCAAGTGTAAAAAAGTAGAAGTGCGGACAAAAAGTAGGGATATGCTTAGGGGATAAAAATGAGGGTTAAACGTGGGGATAAAATATGGGGAATAAGACCCGGAAGATTAAAGTGGGGCTTAAAAAATTTATGATAAGTAGGATCAAAAGGTGAGGATAAAAAATAGGGTAAAAATTATCTCCTTCCAGAAATTTTATTCTTTTTTATAAAAGAGTGGATGGATATATACAAATGGGGATAAAAAGTAAAAAATGGGGATAAAAAGGGGGTTAAAAGTAGAAGATAAAAAGTGGGCTTATAAGTGAGGGATAAGCAGGATTCAAAGGTGGGGATAAAAAAAATGGGGTAAGAAGTGATCCCTCCAACTTTTTTGTCTTTTATCCACTTTTAATCTTCCATGTTTTAACATAATTTTAGCTTGCTCACGAAATAACCCTACAAGCTGCTTTTTATACTTCGCAAAATAAATTTTTTAGATCATAAGATGCATTCTCATTTCTGCAAATTGCATTTTTTATTTTGGAAAATCCGCTTTAAGGATTCTGAAAAAAAGCTGCATTTTACAAGCTGAATTTTAACCAGAAACTACATTTTTTTTGCAAAATGCATTTTTTGTTTTGCAAAATATATTTTTATTTCTGCAACGTTGCCTTATTTATTTTAAGAATTAACTCCTGTTCTTAATTATAAATTTCTACAAGAAATGTTCAAAGTGGTTCCCATTCTGCTGCTTGCACAAACGAACGTGACGGCACATATTTTGTAAAGCCCTGCAAAAGTCTGTAATAACACGAATATACCACATGGGCTTTCTACTTTTTGCAACCTATTATTTTACTCAATCTGCCTTCCAATCATCATTGATGATGACCCAGCCCATGGGATGACTCTCGTGAAGTAATTGGAATTATCTCCTCTGTGTTTAGTGTGTGTTACTAATGGGAATTTTAAATTTTTAGAAAAAAAAATTAGAAAAAAATGATTTTAAACTTTTCATAAGTTAAACAAATTATTACTAAAAAATTTTCATATTAAAAAGTTTATAAGAATGTATCCTTGAAATACACTCCCAGAAGATAAAGCATAACTTATCTAGTTCATGAATTTTTTTTTTTGTAATATTCGTACCCCAATAATTTTCCAGCTGCTTCATGTTTGTATATATCACATTTATGTAAAGGTTTGTCTGGATTATTTTCTTCATATTGTCCTGCTTCTTTACACAAAGCTTTGTGAAACTGAAACTGGATTACATGGCTTACAAAATATCTGAAAAAAATGAAAATTGTAACAGATTTTTTTTAACACCTGCAATATAAAAATTTACTCGTAAAATATAATACTACAGGCGTTTTCGTCAAAGCTTGTTATAATGTAGTGCTATTATAGTTTTAAAATTTTATTTTTTGGGGAAATAAAACACTGAAATTGCATTTTTGGAAACAGATTTTTTGCTATGATAAAGAAATTACTTATACGAACACGTCTACTATAACCTGAATAAGATTATTGTGTAAACAAGAAGATAATTTTCTCCTATAGGGTGTATCTATACATTCATAATAAATGTCGGGGGGGGGGGGGGGATTATATGTCCTACAAAGCGTTGCTACTGAGTACACACTCAGCAATCATTAACACCTTTTTGGCCGCAATTTGGTGTTTATTATCCATGATCACTGATCGGTCCATAGATGCTATCCCGACGGTTGAATGGACCAGCGTATCCTTAAGGGACACGCTGCCTATACTACTGGATGATGGGGCTCCAGCGCACTTTAATTTGGATTTACTTCGGTAGATCGGGCATCAAGATCCACTGCATTGGCCTGCCGGTCTCCTGACCTTAATCCATTGGACTTTTGGTATACTTTAAAAATGTGATTTAGGCTACTCCGATTAACGACATCAACGATCTGGAAGAGCGTATCAATAAAGCTCGACAGGACGCAGGTATCTTCGAGCGGCTTCACTAGAATTGAGGCGTTTCCACACATGCTCATGACAGAAACTTTGAGCATCTGCTGTGATGTGGCCAATGTACATCCTATAACGCCTTTGCATGTAACTCAGTAACCCCATGGGGACATTCTTTCTTATTTGATCCCAGGAATCACCCCCCGATGTTTGTTACAAATGTACAGATAAACCCTGTATATGCATGTGTGGGTGCTTTACCTTAAGTATTCTACATCTGATGCAATATGGTGTTTTGCACCAGGATCAAAATCTTCTTCACTTCTTTCTACAACTGGTTCAATGCCTTGATATTCTTTTCTAAATGAAGTTAATTTAATTTATTGTGATGGTTAAGCTTTTATTAAGGTAATTATTGGTGATTCCTAATTACATACCTTTGAAATAAAATAGTTAATAAATTAAACTCGTATTATATTAAGTTAACTAATATATTTTATCGTAAGTTATAAATGAGTGATGGAGAACAGCTTTACCTTAACTGCCACCATTTGCAATTATAATTTTCTTCAGTTATTTCTCTGCTGAATACTTTCCATCTCCATAAATCCAATACATAAGCAAATGGCAAAAACATTACTTTATCTGAAGCCAATGTAAATAAATAATTTATTGTGTTCTCTGTAGAAAGCACAGATATATTTCAATGATTATAGTACTACATTATATTACCATTTGATTATATTGAAAAGTTTCTTTTTCTATGGAAAATAAGGATTACTGTTTTACCATAATTATCTTGATAATGTGGAAGAAGACCAAACTTATTAAAATGTACAGAGCTTCCTGCTGACAAAGCCAAAGTATCTCCAATAGCCTCATGAAAGCCTGCCAAAAGAATCAGTAAATGTTGAATATTCATTAAAATCATACAAGGAATAAATGTTGAATGATATCTTGGTGTAATGCAACGTAAGTGTAATATTAAACAGAATAATGGCAAAGATAAAAATAAATTTATCGTAAGTACAAACTAGTTGGCAAAATTTTTATAAACAGGTTTCAGATTTTTTTTTAAAAAAGGAAAAAAAATAAATATAAATAATGCAGGTCCAGAATACACTTACAGAATACACAGATATTTTCACGAGTTAAAACTTATTGTAGAATTTTGTTTATTGATAATTATTTGATCGTTTCAAACGTACAATATTTTCAATTTAGATTTAGAGTTCTGTTAGATTAAAATACCACAAGTTCCTTCTAGTTACTGGGTGACAATTAACATGTAAAGTTGCTCAGCATATGATATCATATTCCTAAAATCCGAGACTTTTAAAAATTAATTAATGTCACAAAATACAGATAGTAAAATACAGATGATATAGAGTTTTGCGATTTTGCATTCGTTAGCGGAAGCATCTGTATTATATCGTCTCTGCTGCAGAAAGCCAGAACATTTTAGTCAAAATTTTCATGTGTCACTCTTATCACCTTGTATGCCTACACTGCCCACCAGAGCGTGGGTAGGAAAGGAGCGAATGAAGATTGATTCAAAAGTCTGCCCTATAATGCACCTGTCTTTGCCTTACTTTTTACCTAAGTCCCATTCAATGCCCTGCCCTGTAGCTATTCGTTATTGGTAATGTTCTATCAAATTAACGACAGTTTAGCATTAATTATTATTTGTTTAAAAATGCCGATTAAAAAAGTATATGCTTAAAAGTTAAACAGAAACTATTTTTAATAAAATATCAATTTAAAATATGCATCGCTAAGAAAAAAAAAGTTAATTTACCAGGATTTGCACCACTTCTAAATATGTAGGGCTGATCGCTGTACTGTAAGTAATATTGTATATGGCCCATTTCATGATGAATAATAATGAAATCTTCCTTGTTGACAGTAGCACACATTTTTATTCTAAGAAAGATGAAAGCATCTTAATGGTAAAAGTCTGTAATAAAAATAATGGAACAAAGTAATCATGTTGGATCAATAGCTGAGATGATCCAAATGGATAGGGATTCCACTTCTTGAGTCGAATATCGTTTGAATCCTACTGAGGATATGGATATTTATGATTGTACCTTACTATAAACATGTTTGGGTGAAAGATGCAGATCCTGGAAGATAATTAATTAAATGAAAGAGCAAAAATGACAATCTATAAATTCCTGATGAATATAATCAAAAATATTTATCCAAATGGCTATATCAGTGTTGTTATCTGGATGATGCAAAAATTCCGGAGACTCTCAACAAACACGCAGAAAAGCATAGTAGGGAAGCAGTCAAAATACCGGACTGTCTAGATGGCACAAGTGCCCTCAGCTTACCTTTTCAATTATTTTATTTGCAAGATTTATGGAAAGATACTATATAACAGACGTGGGCAAATGAGGCTCTGAGAGCCGCATGCGGCTCTTCGTTAAGTGCGGCTTCCATTGAAAATTTAAACCTAAGTAACTGATATTTTGCTATTTGAGATGGTGTATTTAATACTATGTAACTATAGTGTGCTCTTTATAATATATGAAAAACCGGAATGTGTCTCTTTATAATATATGAAAATGCGGAATGCGGCTCTCATTGACCTCAAGCATGCCCACTCCTGCTATATAAAATGGTCACCTGATATTAAAAAAAACCCTAAAAACTTGATGTATTACTTTCACAGAACAATGATATTTTCAAAAGAAAGAATACATGAATGTATTCATTGCTTCGAATTACTTTTGAAAATAAATAATAGATAAGTAATAAAAATTAAACCAAGAAATTAATCCTCCCGAGGAAGGTATAGGAAAGTAGCGGAAGCGCTGAGGTCATCTATTTTTACCCTTTAATCTGCACTTTTTAACCCCCCCCCCCATTTTTTAATCGCAAAATTGATTTTCTCGTACGTAGTATTTAGAAAATGAAAAAGAGGTCTATCTTTTTTCGTTTCTCATCATTTCCGAACGAATGATATATGACGTGCCATATGTTGCCATAATTCTAAAGTCCAAGTGACTGCCACCCCCACAACTCCGACCCTATTGGGACAATTTGGCCCAAACTTTACAGTAATATTGATCTTGCTTAGAGGAATCTGCATACCGAACTTCACTCTTTTATATGCATAAATACGCGTAGACCTTTTGGTCCCCTCTAATTTCCGCCCCCGAAACTCCGACCCCAGCGGGCCAATCAAAACCAAGCTAAATAGTGAAGGTGCACATGCCCGTTTAGCTACATTCCAAATTCCAACCTTCTACCTCAAAAAATGCGGAAATTATGAAGGGGACGGACGGACAGACAGACGAACATTGTGAAAACAATAAGTAGCTCCATTCTTCCGCTACTTAATAAATCAAAAAATCAAAAATAAAATAAAAAGCTGACGTTTCGGATAGAGGCTATCCTTGGTCAAAGCAGAGAGGATAGAATTCTCTAAATCAAGGAGAAAATTAGAATTATCCTGAATATAAAAAATTATTGAAAAGAAATAGGTCATGTTTTCCACTTAAAATGGAAAGGAAAAGATCCTGACTGCAACTGCCTCATGATTATTTTGAATGAATTCTCTGGTGTATTTTCTATTAAGACCTCTTACGCACTGGCGACTGGTTGCTGGCAACCTCAAGATATAACTATCCCCTAAGAATTGGCAAGTGGATTCAGTATTTATTTGGGGAGGCCATGGCCTAGTGATCTTTCGCAGAGCAAGCCAGCTCTGTGAAGTTAAGCAACAGCAGGCACGGCTAGTCACTGGATGGGGCCAAATTGTCCCAATTGTCCTTACCATCCCCCCCCCCCCCGTGCTTCGGAGGGCACGCAAAGCCGTCGGTCCTAGAGCACTAGATAAAATTAAATATTATTTAATTTGTAATTATATAATTTAAAGAAGATATAATTCAATGAAAATTAAATGAAAATCAATAAACAGTGATGTGAAAAGTGAAAAACGATGCTTGAGTATCAGATGACTATTGCCCGAGCAGCATCAGCAGCTCTGAAAGGGGGGCAAAATGACTGTCTCAGAGAATGTCCATACTCTCTTTTATCTAGTGCTCTAGTCGGTCCTGGCTGCTGCTGCCATCTTACAGCAGTCGTTTTAACATCTTCCCCAGGGGTTGGCGTCAGGAAGGGTATCCGGCCGTAAAAACCATTGCCACATTTAATAACAGCGACCGATGCGAATAATGGGAACAGCTAAGGACGATGATGATTTCTTTTCAATAATTTATGTCCATTTTCTTGATTATGTTATCTATATTAAAAATGCTTCCAAGGATTCAAAATCCAATTACTATATTATTCAAATTATTTCAATATTGTGTATAGTGCCCACAATGGTCTTGGAATGTTATACGTTGTGAAAGACAACGAGGCAAGAACAATATTGTGGGATTAGCAAATGAATCCCAGATGGAAATTGTATTTACATGCAAGTTGGGGTACCTTGTCATATAGAGAAGACAGAGATAGTCTTCTTCCAGAAGTACCAAAACTTGAGGTATTCCTCCAGCTGTGTAAAAGTCCCAACCTGGATCTTATCTAGGATATTTAAAACACGCTGAAGGGAAAAAAGTGCACATGTTTCTTTATGTACTAATAGACACGCTCCCATAGAGCACATCATTCAAATCTGGTGCCATGGCTCAGAAATTATTTGACTACCCCCATGTCATAAAGAAGTCTACTGTCATTAAGGTTAAAGGTGGCAGTAACAAATATAGTATTAGAATCGCTATTTGCATAAAAGAAAGTTTATATCCTGCTTTTATGAATACACGTGGAATAAACGTTTAACTCTAAATTTAGTAATTCTGTCACATTATTCTAACAATTTGGACAGTACAGTAAAAATGAAGTATTTTGATTACCACAAGATAATTTTAATAAATTTTTGCTATGATAAATTAGTCTATGTATTAAAACTAATAACTCATTAACAATTAAACTAACCGTACATCTTTGTTATTACAAAAATCCCAGGCTGCTGCATGACATATTACTTCTTTTTCTTCTGGACGTTCAAGCATACTTCTATGCCAAAAACTCCGTGGCAATGGTTCAAGGCCCAATGAAGTAAAAAACTGCTCAGCCTCTTTAAACATCTTTATTACTGTATAATTCTGGAAACAAACACTCTAGTTATCATATTACGTGAAGAAATTCACTTATTAGTAAATTATTTAAAAATGTTAATTGATGATAATGTTTATTTTTTAAAGAATGTTTCTACAATATTTAATCTCATTGTACATCTGGTTTCTTATGGGATGAGAATTTTTGAAGAGACAATAAAGCCAATGGTTAAAATAGCTGAACATGAGATTAAGCTATTGTTTCGAACCTCAGATAACAATAAAAAATGGAACAATTAGAAAATACTGTATGAATGATATTTTGTGAAAGATACGATTTTTATGAAGAAATTGCATGTGGCTGCTCTCATTCTTGCCCGCAGTTACAAATGTGTAACCATAATTTTTATGTTCTCCAAAAGTTGCGTTGTCCAAGGGGAAATGAAAAAAAGATTATTCTAGGTTACTTTTATTAAGACACTGAATAAAATATTCTAGGAGGAAACTAAGTTCAAAGAAGAGTCGAATTTCTAACATGTCAGTAAGCTTAAATCAATGACGTATATTAAAGATAGATCTCGAAACCTGCCGCCATACTTGAAGCCAATTGGGAAGTTCCGCCTCCCAGAACAGTCATGGCCAAAAGCACGCTGTAAGATTAGGCCAAAAGTGAGTGAGTCAAGATGATACAAAACACATGGCTAAACATGAGAGTAACTGATTAATAATTCTTTCACACACCGATCACGGAGTGATAAGTTTATCTTTTCGTTAACTTTGTATTTTAAGTATTTTATTAAATTTTATAAGCAATTTTTCGATTATGGTGTCAAATTCAATTTCGTTTCGATCATCTTTCAATTACGTATTTTCATTTCAGTTATGTATTTTTGATTTTTGCTTGTGGAAAGTGATTCCTGATCCTCTATTTGTGGAACAACTTTGAGGAATGGTTTTGAATTAATTATTCCTTGGGATCAAAGTCGTCAAAAACAAAATAGCTTCAATTGGCTTCACTTTGGTGGCGATGTTTAACTTTGGGATTCGAAATCTACCTTTAATATACGTCACTGGCTTAAATTGCGCGCCATTTTTACTAGATATTAAGTTTAGCGAATATATCGCCATCTAGTATCAAAAAAATAATAAGCAGAATCTGTTGCATATGTGTGATTTTGGGCATAATGCCTAAGGATCATAGTGAAAAAAATTATTTTTTTTTTTACTCTACATGGAGAGAAAAAAATTATCAAAAATGTGTTACAGATATGTAATGTATGGCATCCAGGGTTAAAAATGAATAAGGAAGAGTTTCTATGTCTTTGAGTTTTTCATATAGGAAGCCCCGTCCGCACTACAAAGCTAGACTGTTGTTAAGCTAGCTTAACTCAAGTGTAAGCTAGATTAGCTTAAAATTCTAGGCTAGGGTGTTCGCACTATCTCCTCTTAAGCTTGAATTTCATGTGATAATGCGGATTATATAACTAAAGTATAGCTTTTTTTTTTTAGTGATTAGTGACATAGAATGTTACCAATTCTTGTGAACTAGGAATAATTAATTGAAATTTTATTAATTTTTTTTTATTATTTGGAATAACTTAATGGTTGTTTGTTAATGCAATGATGATAGACTCCTTGTGAATAATTGTTTAAAAATAAAAAATAAATAAATGTATACTTCGGTAAGTGTATACTTTATTTATTTACGTTATTTTTATTTATTTATTAAAATTATTATTCACAAGGAGTCTTTCATCATTGCATTAATAAATAATTAATTGTTGTTTTAAATTAATTGTTAATTAAATTTGTTGATCATTTATTCATTTAAATTTTTCATTGTTTATTAATAAAAATTGCTTCAGCTATCTCAAGAGAAAAGCTATCACCATTGAAGTTGTTCCGGAATGCAGCGCTGCTTGCAGCGTTATACGTGTTGCATAACAAAGCCGTTCCTTAAAACTTAAAAACCGTAACAGATACACGAAAAATTCCAATTGAAGACTTGTTCAGCATTCTCAACAATCACAATTTACAAATAGCCACAGTGCATAAATAATTTTACTCCAAAGTTAATCATAAATGTGCTCAATGCTGACACATGCCTTTTATTTGCTTTTCCTCATGAAAGTGAATGTTATTATGGTAATTGATTGTAATTTCTTGATTTGCATGTTGAACGTTCAAATGTCTTTGTGAAGTGCATAGGGAGGTAACTAATAAATTCAACATGTGATTGTTGGTGATCCGTTCATCGGATTTTGGAAATATTTTTTTGTTTTGTTTGGAATTCCTGAAACATGAAAGGCCATTTCGACTCACACCATCTGGCCGTTGTGTGTGCAGACAGGTATTCTATTTGTACTATTTGTAACTCTCTAAAGTGCCCTGTACTAATTTTAGATGGCCAACTACTAAGTTATTCAAAAAAAATTTATAATTTTCTTAAAAATTTCAAGTTTTGAAGTCATCATATGTATGAAGTGAATTAAAATATTACAGTAACCAACCTTTCTAATCATTTCTTCTGTAACATCAAAGCTGGTTTTGGTGGGAAAAGGTTTTGTAAATCGTTCAATTGCACTCCATTGTTGAGCCCACATATTTCCTACAAGACAACAAAGAAAAATGATTGCAAAGAAGTTAACCGATGTAGTGCAATGTTCATTCAATATTGAAATTTCTATTACAAATATAAATAGCATTAAACATTCTAATTATGACTAGTTGTCAGTGTTCTCCAATCTTTAAGTTATTCTGCTGAAAAATTTTCTTGTGGATTTTAAGTATTTCATTATCAAAATATTAGAAAAAAAAGTTGTTCATTTTGACTGTAGCATAAAGTTATGACTAATGCTTAGTATGACATTACCATAGCTAAAATGTTGCAAGCCTTTCAATGTGAAAGTCATAAGAAGACAAATTTGATTGCATTCTGGAAGCTGGAACGTTTGACATCTGAAATTGAAAGCATCCTTGACGATTTTACATTTTGAAGGCAAGCATTATCATGAATAAGAATGTTTCATCCGGTGATCAGCCAGGCCATTCAGACTTGACAGATTACCTGCATTCGGAACTGCCCATTTTAATTTTAATAATTTGATGTGTATTATTTTGTTACTCGAGGAGGACGGGCAGCAAACTGAAGGACCACCAGGGCGGCCTAAACTTTAGCTACGCTGCTGGTGTCATGTGCTTTCTCGAAATACTCTGTTTCATGTCAAAGAATCTGCAATAGACTCATTTGATCTTTTACTGTCTTTTGGCTCGTTTTTATTTGAAATCATGTTGAATTGTCAATAAATAGCTTAGTTTATTTGTTTTCTCGTATATAAGATGATATTCAGAGCGTTCTACGATTGTTTAATTTCCACGATCTCGCTAACAACGTTGTGCAGTGAAATTCTTCTATAACATTGAAACCAAAGTTCAGTCCTCTCAGTGGATCCGGCTCTTGCATCCGGCTCGCAGATCTGATCTAACCTAACCTTACTTATCATTGGACTTCGACCCTGACTACCTTGCAATCTTTATGGACATTTGAGACAGGCTCGCTGTCCCGTGTCTGCGATATCCTAGTTTGTAGAGGCGACGAACGTGATATGCGTGGTCCGTGGTTCGGATATCCAGGTCGCGGAATTTTTCCTTCCGTTATTTCCATTAATATCTTTGTTTTAAGTTTGGAGCATTAAGTCAGTTTAAATTTATTGCTTTCATGTTTTTTGATGCCAATGGCGCTGTTCATCATAAATTTCCTCTCCCATCTGGATAGACAGTGAACCAGAATTACTACCTCCAAGTTCTGAAACTCCTCAGAGAAAATATCAGAAGGAAAAGGCCAGAACGTTGGCGCAATCAAAAGTGTTTTTCTTTCTCACTCAGCGTTGTAAATTTTTAGCCAAACACGGAATGACTGTGCTTCCTTTTTCCTATTCCCCAAATTAAAGGCAACGCTGAAAGAGAAGAGATTTGAGATTTTTTTTGGGAAGACAATGAAAAATTCGCCTATGCGATTCAAAAAGAAGCATTCAGAACTGCTTTAAAAAGTGGAAACAACTGTATTCCTTGAAGGATATAAAGACCACTTACATGTATGTGGAATGAATTTTTAAATGAAAAGTTTCCGGAACGTTTTGATCAGACCTCATATATACGTATTAAATTCATATACCAGTAAAGTTCATTATGATATTCTTGGTAAATTATTATATTTTAGATTTGCATTCAAAACAGCGAAACTTATTGTAAAAGAAATAAGCTAATTCTTGAAGCGAATATTAACAATGAGACCCTCAAAAAACTGAAAAAGGATACCCTGATCCTTGCATTAGCAATCTCTCAATGTAGAAAGCCAAAAAAAAAATGCAAAGAAAAGTAGAACATCAGAAATATACACATACTATGACGACTGTTATTCAAGAAATAAATTATCTAAATTGAAACAATAACTAATGCTATATATGTGTAAATCAGTAAGATGAAAATGTAAGTCACTAAAATTAATAAATCCAAGATTACCTAATATATGAGCTGGAATTGGCCCATCTGGTCGAATTTTATCGCCATACGTGTTTATAAGTTTTCTTCTTATGTAGGCATGTAGTTGTTGATAAAGTGGTTTTATTTGCTGCCATATATTTTCGACTTCAGTACGAAAAGTTTCACTTTCATAAGCATGTAGCCACAATAATCCATAATCATCAAACCCTAAAGTATTGTGATTAATAGTATTATACAAAATGTAAATTTTTATCTCAGTATAAATTATTAATACAAATGTAAAACTGCAACTTTCTAATAAGGATAAAAACAAGTTACTTGCTCAATTGAATAATATGTAAATTTTAAAAAGTGCCTCTTGGTTTTCACGCATGTTCAGAAATTTGGAAAATGCAGATTCTAGCTTCAGAAAAGCATAGATTCCATGCAATAGCATGGGAACACGATTCTCACGTTAACAAGTTTCAACAATCTCACTGAAAACGTAACAACAATAGCCTCTCCTCTTTCCAAAAATATTTGGAATATCCATACGATTTAAATTGGATTTTAAAAATGATGTGTGTTTATTTTTTAGCCTAGTAATTTATTTCTCTTAAACGAAAATGCATCTCCAATATCGTAGGCTGCCAAGCATTATAGACATTCTCAGGAATCCTGAGGAAAATTTTCATTATTTTTTTTAAATGGGTAATAGACATCATTTTGTTCAAAATCCGTTTATACCTGAATTTGCTATGATACTTGAGATTGGTTGGTTTGGTTTATTTGGTATTAACGTCCTTTTCAACTGCTATGGTCATTTCAGGACGGCGTTATAGGGGCCGCAAATTTTGCCTCGCAAGGGTTCTTTAACGTGCAGCCGGCAAACGACTACACGGGACCAACGGCTTTACTTCCCTTCCGAAGGAAGTGCGTGATCTCAGGATTTCCCCTTGAAAAATCCTCGTCGTCCTCGGCCAGGATCGAACCCGCGTACTCGGGCATCAGAGGCGATCACGCAACCGCTGAGCCATCGAGGCCGATATGATACTTGAGAAACCGACAATTGTGAATATAGAAATTATTAAATAGCAAGCGCAAAAATTCTGCTATACTTGAATTACTAACTCGAACAATAACGTATTTGAATAATTAAAATTTGTAATGAAATCGAATAAAATGCTTTTTAAGAATCTTATAAAATTTTCTTAATATTTAATCTTATAATATGGAAAATTTATTTTAGAGCACATTATCCTATTAGAATGTCAAATGACATTTTATTATGCGAGCATGATTACATATAAACATTAAGTTTTACCTAAAGAAATACAAGAAATGAAAGTATTGAATAATCGACGGTGTAATTTAATACAAAAGGCACATGTCAAAATTCAATCAATGTCATTTAATATAGAAAATACTTACCATTTAATTTTGCTGCCTTATTACTTAAAGCTACATAGGTACGAAAAAGTTTTCTCACTGGTCGACCAGACTTCTCATGCCATTCTTTCCATGTATAAAGCAGCTCATCATAATCATTTGATTTTGCCATTATATCGGATATTTCTGAAACGCATATATTTTATATATATTTAGAACATTTATTTTTGTACAGTATTCACCTGTTATAACACCCTACTGGAGACTGAAATTTTTTTATATCGAGCAGGGTTTGGACAAAATAACGGAAACCGCCGTATTAGTTGTGTCTGATGTTGAAGATGTTACCTCCCTTCCAAATAATGCGCGTTGCTAACTACTCTTGTTTTCGCTCTGCAATGTGTACTCTGCTCACCTGTTATTATCTCGATAGAGACTCCATTTCTTTCTAATGATATCATTACCTTATGCTTGAAGCATTAACTCCAGTTATCATTTATTATTGATGAAAATAGGAAAGAAAATTCCACAGCCTGGATTCGAACCAGCAGCCTTCTGCTGACCGTGCAGACGCGCCAACCAATAGATTCATGACCGAGAAGCAGTCATCAAGCCGCTAGTATTCTACACGAATTCAACCCGAAGACAAAACTATATTTTGGTCCAGGTAAGAATGAACTAAAATCGAAATGCGCATGCATTAGTTTTACCATTTCACGGTGTTATTCCAATTCACCATAATAAATAAACCCTTTCTCTTCGGATATAAGTTTTGTAAAAAAATCAACAACATGGAATTGCTATTTAAATGCTTTTCAAAAGTAACTTGTTATATTTGTAATATGTTTTGATTCATTTTGAAAATATAATTAGTTGACACGGTTATCATGGCCGTACCCAGCCCCCCCCCCCCCGAAATTTTCCACTTTGTCAACTAATTCTGTAGCTTCGGCCAGCCCCCCTCAGCCCCCTCCCCCCGAAATAAAATTCTGGATACGGCCCTGACTGTTATTTTGATTATTTCGAACTGAATCCTTAATCGTAGAGATTCCTAATTCTAAATCACTGGACACAGATTACTTATCACAAATATTTGCGCTTTGTTATGTGAACTTTTGGGCAAATGTCTGTGTACACATTTTTGCTGTTACGTATATATTGGGGCACGAAAGTCAATTTTCGTTTTAAAGTACTTTGTTTGCTTTAAATTATCCAATTTCATTTGGTTGTTTTTTAATGTCAATTTTCGTGTGTTCAATGTTGTGAATATGATTGTATAATAGAAAAAAATTGAAATTAAAAAGGAAAAGAAATTTAATTTTCAAAATTTAATTAAAAATTTTAAAAATATTAAAAATTAATTTAAAAAATAAAATAATAAAAATTTGTTATTTTGGTGACTCTCGAGCGCTATTTCATGACTTTTGGTGATTGTTTTAGTGACAAACTTGATATTACACTTGGTAACACTGAATGATGGCAACTTAGCTTGTATAAGTAATCTGTGGTACTGGATAATACTAATTCTAAAGCTCTGGATTAGTAATCCAGAGCTTTAAGTAATTCTAGAGTGCCTTTATAACCAATATAAAGGCACTCTAACTACATGTAATTCTATTATAGTGCTCTAACAAATTCGAGGCAGAAGCGCCATCTCTTGACAGAATCTTTATATATAGCTAATCTTTATATATATAGCGCGCTTTCCGTCTGTCTGTTTGTTTGATTGTTACTCCATAACTTCTGAACCGGGTAACCTCCGAGGCTGAAATTTTGCACAGAGGACCTCGAAAATCCGGAGAGTGTCTTAGGCTAGGTCCCGTTCACGTCCGACCTCCCGTTGGCCTCTTACGCTCTTCTAATCGATATTCAGGTGCCAACAATATCGAAAAAATAGGAGATATCTCACCGACAATATGCACGGACCAACAAAGCAAGGCAAAGTTTGTGCCAACAATCGGCAAGTTGTCGTTTTATCAACAATCGGCTGTTTGTGTTTCTATGTTGCGTCAACAAGGGCTGATATTAAATGCTTGCTTTAAGGAGGCTTTAAGTTTTAAGGGGATTAATAATAATAAGGACTCAAGTTAGGCGGATGCCCCAAGCGGTAAAAATTTTGGGGTCCTTAAACTGAAATTAGGACAACGTGCTTGAGGCCTTTGTCGAGGAGTCGCTGTTCGTTGTCGGATAGCTGGATTGAAGTTAGGTTAACAACATTGGCGTGAAACACAAAATCACCTTCAGGAGGATGTGGGCGTGTCGGAGGTCGTCTAGCTTCTTGCACAGGGGTAAGAACTTATGTTCTTTGAAGGATTGCAGCCTAACTTCATCATCCTCGAAGAGAGGCATCAGAACATCAGGCGGTATGATGGATGAAATGTGTAGGTGCAGGCGGAATATCTCTTGGTTAAGACGATGCTTCTTATAAACTAAAGTGGTGGTAGCACGGAGCCTCAATTTTGGAGCCCTCAAAATTTATTTCTATTTGATTTTAATAATTAAAGCTTCTTTCCATAAAATAAATCAACTTAATTTCAATTACTTAATTAGTTACCCGTTAAACGATTATTTTGTCTAATTTTTATAACATTCGGGGCCCTATTGTATCCCGCGACCCCACGCGGCCGCTTAGTCAGCTTACCGTTAAACCCGCCACTGTCTATATCTATAACATCGGTTGTCTGTTTGTAATTGTAAATGAGAAATAGTGGAAAGGCGGCAGAGAAAGCAGTCCATTCGCTCGGCGCTGTTTCGCCCACGCACTGTTTTCCTTCCAGTAATGAATGCCCCAGTTTGGTTTCAAGATATCGAGAGCAAAGTGGGAATGCAACAATAGTTTATCAATTAATGAATAACCCAGCTCAGATTGTTAGAATTGCAGAGCACACAGACACAAACGATGGAAAAATGGAATTAGATAAGTCTAATAAATAATATTTTCAGAAAATGAAAAATTAATCAAATATTATTTATTAGAAACAAACGATCATGTACATCCATGAAGAAAAAAACCAAGCCCCATAGAAGGAACTGAAGCCGGCTATCGAGCACCAGATGAAGACGAGTCGACCACGCGCCAGTGCAGTTTTCGAAGTCGTGCGAATTTTCACCAAGTAGCCAACAACCAATTAGCCAAGTTAATGTAGTTGCGTCGGAGTAGATGCATTAAATTGAAACTCTCCTTGCATGGAAGATACCCATTGCTCTAAAAGATATCGTAGCACCCTGGTAGAGCAAACTATAACGGGCAAATATAGGTATCCATTGTATCGTCGAAGTTCACCTCTAAAGTATGATTACGTCGCCAAAAAATTATTTAGGTTAGGGACGTCATTCGCGTGGAATTTTGGAATTGTTGAATATTTAGATGAACAAATGATTTTTTTACAGTCAATTTTTTATGATTTCTTATTCTATATCGGTTGTTAGCAAGTTTAGAATAAGTCCACCTGCAGTAATGAACGATACTATTTTTTTAAATAAGGGCATTTACCATAAACATTTCAAATTATTATATCTTCTCTTCCCATGGGCCGACTGTGGTAAAACAAAGCCTACATGTTGCCACAAGCTCTTCCAAACTCAAGTACTGTATGTGGCGAGCGAAATAGGAGAATACAACCACAGCTAGGGCTGAAGAAAAGTCAGATCAAAGAATTGTTTTATTTTCATTCTATTCCTTCCGCTTTCGAAACCACATGCATTATTCTACACATACGTAGAAGTCGGATGGAATCTCAGATTTAAGAACACATAGAGAAAACATGTTTTCTTTAATCTGTGGTAGAACTGCTAGAAGGCCATAGTTAGAGAGCGCCATGTATTGGGAGCATTTAAAAAAAAATTCTTTTCGGTTTTTCAATATGATTTTTACTGTATTAGTTCTAACCTTTTTTCATGTGTTCATTTTCACTGTATATTCAAATTCAGATATTCCAAAATTTCATCAAAAAGGAGCCCGAGCAATGGCGGGTATATCAGCTAGTAATAAATATATATTAAAAAAAATTAAGTCTGTGTGGCAGTTATTACTAAAAATTGTTGTGCATTTTTTCCATTAGTGGTTTCAAATAAAAGTAGCCAAGCACGTGCCTTAGAATATTTTCTGTTGCTTTTTTCAACGCGGATAAATACCAGCTTGAGCATGCGCGCTTCGTTTTTAAATTCATAGATAGCGGGACTGGACTAAAGTGCAATGAGCACACAGATCTTGAACTCTTGATGAGTGGAAACGCGTTTTGTGGTGCAACGAGCCATTTTTCATACCTTTTCCCCACTATTAGGCGAGTTTATATGGAGAACGCCTAAAAAAAATTTACGATTTGGACTGTCTAATTCTAACGGTGATAATGGAGGTTTTATCCTTATTTGTGCGTCAATTTAAATAGTTTTCACAAATTATCACCTTGAAAATGGAGTGTCTGACAAGGATTGCTGAACAAATTTTGAGAATCAGGTTTGCTCATTGACGTTGCTTTCAAAAACAAGATGGCATTTTCCAGGATGAACAGCGTCGCTTGATTTCAGGGAGCATAAAAATAGAGTTAATTTCGTCTTTGACCAGTGTACTTCACCAGATCATAACATCTAACAACGCTGGTATGTTTTGGAAACTCGAGTTAGGGGCCTCCTGAATCTCTCAAGGAAGTTAAACATCTTCTACCTGATGAATAATATAAAATTCCATTAACCATCACCGAGGACTTATTTGAAGCATTCTCAGGTCCTATTGCATGCCAGTGGTGGTCATTCTATAGAAAATTAATAAGATTTTCCTTAATTTAACAGGTCGTTCCATTAATTTCTCCAACCCCTGTATATTTATTTTAATTTCTAGAAATATGAATTTTTATTCCAAAATGTCTTTGTGTTATAAAAACGTAAATAAAGTGGATGCAGTATTTTTTCGCGTCATTACTTTTTTCCTTCCTCTAATTCCATAGAACTGTCTTGAATTTCTATCTTTTTGTTGCTTGTAAAAAAAACATTCATTATAAACTGTCTGCGATCTCATTAAATAATATCGTTGGTGGTAGGTCTTTTCTTCATTGTTTTCTTGCATTTTTATAATATTATAACATTATAGACTGGATTCATACGGTAATGAAATCTGTAGTAGAAACTTTGACAATTAACCTAAGAAAAATTCATAATGGCGTAAATTAAGTATGGCACTTAGAGAGTATTAAAAACTTAGCTTTAATGGAGTTAACAACTTCACTCTAAATGAGCACTGGAAGAAATCTTAATAGTCAACATTTCCAACATTAAAATTTATAATAGTAATCCTTTCTGTCGACATATTTTGTTATGGATAGCGATAAAGGGATAAATACGAAGTTTTTGTAGAGTAGTTCGTTTTCTCTTTTTCATTTCTTTTTAAATCACCTAAGTTGACACGTGAAGTCTGTTTAAAGTCAACTTCAAATTTGGTGAATCCAAAGAAGCGTTTCATTGCAACGAAAATTTTATTTTAGCGGAGTTTTAACAGGAGAGAACTGTATGAGTTAACAAAAGATTTCGTTTACTCTAAAGGTGTGTTCACAATCTAAGATCAGTGGACGACGTCAATCTAATAGTAGCCAGAGTCCTCATCTTCTTTTGTGAACGGAATAAAGGATCACGTGAATCATTTAATAACGCATAGAATGGTGAATCATTTTTATATAAATTATACAAAGCGCAATTGTAAGAATACTCAACAAGATACAAATTTAGGAGTGATTGATAATTTGGAAAGAAGCTACAACTGCACAGGAAGCTCAAAAATGATCAGGAATTATTAAGTAACATGGACAGAAACAACCTGTAAACATCGTGGCATCGACTCCACAAGACGTTCAAAAATTGCCATCGCCAAAATTGTTGAATAATTGTCGACAACTCCGCCTTAGACGCTGGTTCCGGATAAATGTGACTGATGTGGCATCCTACAGATGCACAATAGGGTTTAAATCCGGACACTCTTCCGGACCAGTGCACGGTTCTAAGCTCAGATGGATTTTTCTCAAGCCATATCTGGATAGCAGCATCAAGTTGGATAATCGTAAGCTTATAATCTTGTTGAAACATACCATCATCTACAGCGGGCGCAAAAGGCATGAAGGAGTATAATTGAACGGCCAGCACATTCTGATAGCATGGAATAAGAGTTTAAGAATCTCTTCAGACAGTTTAACGGAATAAGAGCCAAATCTTTGAACAGTGCCGACTTAATGGGTGGAAAATAATCTCGTGCTTTCTATATCAGTCCCATTCTAACAGTAAATCGAAAAACGGGAATTCCTACGATAAGCAGCGTGCGTCGCACTGTCCACTCGATAACACTGCTTGAGACTTCGACACCACCAAATCCTCCGTGAAAAAATAGCGCTTATTGTGTACCCAATGCCATTTCTATAAAACTGAACTTAATGAAGAAATAGCATTCATATCTCGCATTGGAAAATCTATATTTAAATGACTTTGATACATTAACAAGCTTTGTCGCCTTGCTCAATATTTGTCTATGAAATTATCGTAAAAAAAAATCAAAAATTTTCATGAAGATAGATTCAGTTAATTTTGCGTTCCAGCACCATAGAGAGCAAGTATTTGCTCTTGGAAATTGCGTTCTGCTACCGCGAGTTGTTTCAAGAGCAGAAATAAAATTTTAATAGAAAAACCTTAAATAGAGTAAAATAGTGAATGCGTTAGTACATGGTTATAAGAATTGCTGAGTAGTATGCTTAGGTTTCAGGTAAGAATTTTAGCTATGAATTAGGAAATAAAGTCGAGACTGAAAGAAAAGTACCATATAAAGTCGAGAAATTTTACGATAACGGACCCGTGCATATAAGAACGTGGCTACTGAAGAGAAAGAGAATGAAACAGCAACGATTTGTTGTTCTCATAGTCATATCCGGTCGAGTTCTATATAACACGAAATGCAATCTGCAGTAAACAGATTTGTTTTATACGGGTGGTCTGCTTGTCTATATCCAAACCGGAAATTAAATCATATATCAGCCAGCTATCTGATATTAGGTGATTGGAATTTCAGCTACTTGTAGGGCGATAATATATTAATGAAACAGAATTTTTTGCTGATGTACATGAATAATCACAAAAACATATGCAACAAGATATTTTTATGGTAATTCGACGGCCGTGACTTCATCAAAGAAGAGCAGTAACATTGAGCGAGGAGTGCAATTCGAATGAGCAGCGAAGCGATATCTTGTGCTCTTGCCAAGCTTCTCCATTTCTCCGCTATAACAATGTGTTCATCCAAGGAAAGACGGATAGTCTCGTTATAAACGAGGACGAGGCAGAACCCGATTAAAATCTGGAAAACTTCTACCAGAAGGAGAAAGGCAATCTAAAGAACATAAATAAACTTACTTATTTAATTAACATTTATTTTCTCTTTTTTTTTTCAAGTGAACCTTTGAGATTTCTTTACTATAAACTTTTGGATTTCCCGTCTTAATCTAACATAACCTATTCTTTAAATCAAATTTTAACACTATACACAATTGTATGTACCATATTATTACCCCAAATTTCATCATTCTAGATGTTATCGAACCTGATCTTCGTAGCAGCAGTTTTATTTCTGTTCATATCTCAGTTATCATTCAAATTCGGATAAATATGAAGTTTTTTTGCTTAGACTCACCCACCAAATTTCGATCACTCATTACGGGACACTCAGTATACAAGTTTACATATATTATCCTGGAGAATACAAAGCGGAAACAGAGTGAAACAATACAGCTTCCACCTTATAATTATTATTACTTTGATTCAATAATTAATAATAAAAAAATATTAGGTTTACGTGTTGCAAAAGCTTATTCATTGCTGTGCGAAAGTAAAAAAAGATTTTATTCTTTACTTACGTTCACAACTCACGATTTTTATTGTGACAGTGTTTAAAATGAAAGGCATTTGAATTTTCTCTAAAAAATTGAATGTTATACAAGCGCTAAATAATCCTACTTTATGAAAATGTTACCCGGTTCCATGCGAAGCGAACAGTTGTTGGTATTTTTATAGTCACATATTTTACTTGTGCTGTGATTCGAACTCATTTCTGCAATTGTGCTCATTAACTGAAATTGAAAATAAAATTGTGATTATTTAATCTTCAGAAAAATGTTTTTATCATTATGATCAATGGTGTTTAATGTTCCATTTTCATTTTTACACCTTTTGGAAATCTGTTTCTGGAAGCGCAGAACGGCCAATCACTGAAAGGAATTTGATTTGTCGTGCAATAGACGTGTTCTTAAATTCATTCCATGCAAATGATGTTGCGTTCGGCCAGATATGCTTAAAATACGCGGCGTAATTTGATCTCGCTGTTAGCTGTAATGATATATAAAAACAAAAAAAAAGAATATGAATTTAATCATTATATGGCGTTTATGTCATTTTTAGAAATAGTTTACCTCGTACGCTTTAGGATAGGATCACCAGAACTATATCCTGGTGCAATGCTTTCCTTGAAAAATTATGTCATGCCGATCGGAGGCGATCGAGCAGCAAGACGACCTGCTCGTATCGCTCGCCTCACAAGCGGCATGCACTTCCCTGATCAGAAATAAGCCCGCCGATTCCTCATTAACTATCCAAAATATGGAAAAAGAAAAGCCAATTAGGATAAAAAAACCTCCATGCTTACTTCGAGAACAGTGAGCCGAATCAAGGCTAGAGATGACTACAAATAAAACCTGTTGAAATGCTTCTGAACAAACGTAACCTAATGCTTCCCAAACCTGTTGGAAGGAATTCCTGGCAAAAAAATAACATGGCAACGTCCCTTAACCCCCCCCCCCTATTCTCCTGACCTAACCCCCTGCGACCTCTACCCCTTCCCTAAGTAGTATAGGCTTTGAAAACAATATTAAAAACAAATTGAACTGTAGTTGAAATCGATCGAGAAGTTTGGAGTTAAAATTTGCTTATAGACAGACAGATGAAAGGCAGACTGATGACAATGTTGCTCTTTTTAAAATCTGTAATAAGAATACAAGAAATTTGCGACGAATTTAAAATTTAAAACATCTTGTAGTAAAAGATGATGATTTAAGAATAAAATCAGAAGTTAATCATAAAGAGTAAATCAGAATGAAAATTAATAAAAGAGCTACAACTGAAGATATGGTAGAACAAAGCGAAAGAACAATAGATGGAAAAGAGAAGTATTGTGTTAAAGAGAAGTGAATTACATTTCATAATTATTTTTTAACTGTTACAATCGATTTAAAATTCCCTGCATTTGAAAAACAAAAGAAATGAAAGTTATAATATTATTAGTCATACATTTTCTATCAGAAAAACAAGATTATTTTAATGTAAAGGAAGCGATAATTTTCCGAAAATTTTAACGCGTGCAGTTCTCTTGATACTTTCAAAGGTAAAAAAAAAAGCAATAAACACACAACAGTCATTCAACAGTTGCTCATCACTTTTTAAGTTTACATGTTGCCTAACACATGTTTTTTCTAGAACATAAACTTAAGCAAATGGCTTACATAAGAGGTTCACTGATGCACACTGAAGAAGTAATTGGACGGCAATATCTCAGAACAATAAGCAGTTATTATGAAAAAAAAGAACATTTGCATTTTATAATATAGCGGGTGAATGTAAATTTGAAATATAACGTGGTTATGATCAGAAAAAGGTGGCAGTAGGCTAAATAATCCTATCTATTTTTTTTTTTTTTTTAAATATGCAGTTAAAATCTTTTACCAAGGCGTCTAAAATCAAGACAGATTAGTGGTGTAAACAAAGAGAGGTGAAAGATTAGTGAAACTGTTAACAAAGCGAGAGGTGAAACCTGGTGAATCTGTTAACAAGTAGAGATGAAAGATCAGGGAAACAGAAAGCGAATATTGAGTCCAAGACTTTAAGCATTGCTTTCAGGTGACTTCCAATTTTTAATGAAGACATGTTAAATTTCTCCGAATTTATTTCCGTATTATTTCAAAGAAAAATGATAAATACTGTAATATGAAAACGACTAATACGAAATTATTTCCTACCCCAACGCCCACCTAAAATGTAAACATCGGATAATAGGAAATAAATTTTAATAAAATTTTGAGAAAAATACAACTAAGTTTTCCTAGTCACAAATTGAGAAAATCTAATTGTTGGTTAGAGATTTACTATGTGCGATGTTCTCTGTATTTGGGGGGGGGTATATCAGAGATATATCAGTTCATTAGAAGGAGAGGGGGTCTGTGAACAAGTTTTGAAAAATTGTTTCTATTATTTTTCCGCGAATAACCTCATGATTACATGGAACGCGCGACAAATTATCGTAGCTGTAGGCACAGTAAAATTATTTAACTAGTTAGTTAATTCGAGGAACTATTACTTAAATATCAAATCAATCAATAAGCCTTGTTGGCGTTTGTGCTCCAAGAGTTAAGATGCCGAGCATTGGGTGGATACTACTCATGACGGATGGCTATACACGTGAGGAATCATTGAGGAACCACGTTGACACGGGCAAACAGCCTCATGTTATTTTATAAATTAGAAATTGATAAGTAGGTGAAAGCAATCAATTATCCTTGATGTTTTTGTAAGTAATTAGCTATAAAGTTTATATTTATAGTCTAAACTTGTCAAATTTATTACAATATAAAATTTACACGCGGTATATAACAAAATAACATCTTCTCCCTTTGCATTTCATATTAAGTAGATTGTGCTGTATTTTATTTTTTTATATTTATTATTCTAATTTAAATATTCTTGACCTTGTCAACATTTAGCCTCTCTCGTTAATTAATTACATTCGGTTCCAATAATTTTGCTCCTTTTAATAGAGACATGGTTTGCCATGACGAGGTTCGAGTCCCCGACTCGACGATCTGAGAAGTAGAAAGCCTACGCTCCAATATATTCGGCTATTGAAGACAGATCGATAGAGCTTCTAATAAGTTAAATAACTGAAGGAGGAAAAGAATTTTATATTATCAATGAATCTAAGCAGTTTGATGTGTTTCTTGTTGCGCTTTTGTTTAGCTTGAAAACCTATGTTTAAGAATTTCCAGAGCGTATTCAAATCATCTTATTTTTAAAGATTTCTGATAAGATTGAAAAATTCATATTGAAATTAACATTAGCACGTAAATGACTGTCATCTAAACTTACAATCACAAACTAGAAAATTATAATCAGAAAATAAATAAATACACTTTACTTTTAATCAGTAATGAGGATTAATCACCGCTATTAAACATTGACAGTTCATTTCGAAAAATGAATAACACCCACAAAACATTTTATAACGTCTACGAAGACGGAAAAAAGCTTTCTTAAGAGTCTTGGATTATTTTTTAAAATTAATGATTTTTATATATTTAGTAATCCATAAAAATATTTTTCTTAAATATCAAAAGAAAACGTGATGATTAGGTCGGTAGTTCCTACCATTTTTTCCTTGTTTTTTTCGGTCATGTCAGTTGCATAGAGCCAGCTGGCATTTTGAGATTCCTGGCAGAGTTTTTTACTCTGATCATTGAAAAGCTGAAGAAATTCGTACGCTTCCTCTTCGTTCGTGTTGTTTCCGTACACATGAGTGCCGACGACAGGGGTCAGTGTCAACGCAAACAGCCGAAGAATATGCAAGACTTCAAAGTTCAAGAAAAAGTGCCAAGAAAAACACGAAAGACGCATCGTTAAAACCAGAGATAGAGAGAGAGAGACTACTACTTTTTTATCGCAGTGGCAAATATAGAATTAGAGTTGTGAGGCGTGCTCGTGAGTGACAAGTGAACGCAAAAGTTCTTCCCCCTCACAAATGTGATTCCAACGCAGATACGCTTCTACTTGGGAAGTGGAGGTGGCAACAACGTATTAGCTGCTCACTTGTGTTATACCTTCCTGGGATGCGATGCGCTTGCAACGACCCCCCTCCCCCTTCCGGAAATGGAAGGAACCCACGTGCCATTGAACATGGAAATCTGAAGAAGTAGGAAGTGCTCGCTCACCATAGAAGGGGGGAATGCAAAACAGATACACGCGTTCATGAAGCGAGCCATTTATCGTATACAGCCACGACACATGATGGATACATTTGTCTCATGGGTCTCATTGCTATCGGCACGTTTCATTGTATAATATCAAATGCCAATGCATAATAAAAAAAATATTGGCGGCTATGGTATATGAATCTTTCTAAAAAATGAAAAAAATTGCGAAACATTTTCTATTAACCACATAGTAATAAACCTCTTTTCATGTTCATATTGAAAGCCAACAAACTGTCAGTAATAAATATCAGAGGAACAAAACGCTTCACTGTTGATTTTCTTCCCCTTGGAAAAAGTGATCGTTTAATGCGTTGTCGAAATACTAACAATTTGAATGAAGAAGCGCGAACTATTGTCCCATCCTCTCCTAAAAATAACTTCAAATATAGCCCAAATTTAGAACTCCTTTTAGAAGGGAAATCCGTTAGAACTTGCGAAATAAAAAAAAAAAAACCACAAAGATTTTTTTATTTGTATATTTTAAAGGTTCGTTAATATTAAATATCGCTACTAAATTGCAACTCCTCGTATATAATAGCGTATTTTGCTGGTAATTAAAAAACATTAATGCAAGATATTGCAGTTTAACTATATATTTTCGTTAAGATTTACATTTAAGGGCTTAGTTTTAAACATTTATTTAATAACACTTTAAATATGCTATCCACTTATATACACATTAATATAAAGTTAAATAAACTTAAAATATACATTTGCTTCTCAACTTTAAAGTAAACATATTCAAAAGGAAAATAAATTAACTCTAAATTTGAGAAGAATAAAGTTGAGAAGCAAATATAAGTTTTAAATTTAACTATCATTCATATACTTCATATACTATCATGTATCTTCATTAATACTATAAAGTTATATACAATATTTTGTATGTTCTCAATTGTTGCTGAGTTTTATAAATAAATGTTACGATTAGAAGGAAAACACAAAAATATCATCTTAAAAACTGTGGATATCAATGCCATCTCTTAATACAGACAATTCCGCTTTTCTCATGTGTTTGATCGTTAATAAAAATAATGATAACGAATATACATACAGTAAAATTTTATTTGTGAAAATGTGTATTCACTTTATTTTCTAGTGATTCTGATGATAGCGAATATTTCTTATAAAATTTCTGAAGTTTTTATTTTATAAGAAATCTACAGAAATAATACTTTTTTATAATTTTTTATGCATGGTTAACCTGCTTTGTATTTATTTCCTTTTTCACTCTGAATGCCTGCTTATGCTAACATTTATCTAACCATACTAAAAATAAAGCAAAAGTGAATTAAAAGAGCCAACTTATCGAACATATTCGAAAATATACAGGGCGGACACAAAAAAGAGCCCCCCCCCCCTTTTTATTTTCGTAAGTGAAGCAGATATGTCGATTTTGATGAATCCAATGAATAGGAAGTTGTGGGTTACCTATCCCATGGAGCACTTTTCATCATTCCAAATATGCAAATTAGGACGCATTCAAATCCTATCTTAAAAACCGTAACAGATACACGAAAAATTCCAATTGAAGACTTGTTTAGCATGGAATTCCGAACAAAACGAAAAAAAAATTTCCAAAATCCGATGAACGGATCATCAACAATCAGATGTTGAATTTATTAGTTACCTCCTTATGCACTTCACAAAGACATTTGAATGTTTAACAAGCAAATCAAGAAATTACCAAAACTACCATAATAACATTCACTTTCATGAGGAAAAGCAAATAAAAGGATGGCAAGCTACACTGTTCCTGAAATGGTCAACATGATCTTCTGCTTTGGATTGTTGGTGATCCGTTCATAGGATTTTGGAAATTTTTTTTTTGTTTTGTTCGGAATTCCATGCTGAACAAGTCTTCAAATGGAATTTTTCGTGTATCTGTTACAGTTTTTAGGATAGGATTTGAATGTATCCTAATTTGCTTATTTGGGATGATGAAAAGTGCACCATGGGATAGGTCACCCACAACTTCCTATTCATTGGTTTCATCAAAATTGACAGATCTGCTTCGGTTACGAAAATAAAAGGGAGGGCTCTGTATAAAATCTTTAATATTTTGTATCCACCCTGTATAAAGAAACATTAACTCTTTCCAAACGCATTTGCCTGCAAATAACGAAATCTATAACGGTTTTTGGAATTGTTTTAAATTTTAATGCTTAAAATGAAAATGTCGGAAAACAAATTTCTAAAAAAAAATTATTTTTGGCTTCATTATATGTGTTTCTTTAACTTTAAACAAAAAGACTTTCTTGAATTTGTTAAGCATTTATTTACCTTAACCAAAATTCATCAAGAAGCGAACCGATTCATTTATTATTTAAGCAATAGCAAATTCTTCTTAGAACCCGATTAATATAGTTTAAAACCAGTACAAACACTAACATTTTTTCCCCGAAATACTGTTAAAACTTTTTCTTTCAAGCTACTATTAAAAATTTCAAACTATATTTATGCTATCAATATGGAAGGACAATTTTAATATTTAAATTGCAATATTGAAATGAAATGTTCCACTGAATGAATTAGAGAATCCAATGTGATTGATATAGAAACAAAATTCGTCTCATGTTCTCATTTGTCTCAATTAATTTTGAATATAGAGCTGAGTGCCGACAATAATCATTTTTCCTTAGGATAACTTGTAAGATGGCGTGTTCGTAATAAGGCTCTCAGCGAAATTGGAATTCTCCATTCCTGGATTCGACCTAATTTTGCGCAGATGTCGAGTCTTGATCTTGAAGAATTGCGATTAAAATTGATTGCCTACTGATTAAATAAAGGCACTACATAGTTGTTTTACATTTTAGTAAATTTTTTAAATTCTTAGTGAATAGAGAGTCCTTTGTGTTGTCTTTTTTTAATTAAATTAATTGACATTTGCAGTGCATGTTTGAAATAATTAAACATTAACTCCAACTGGTTTTGCCTTTATTCCTGGCTTCATCAGATATACTGAAAAGAAATTTACATGAATTGGAATTGTCGTTTTTTTTTATAAAAGAGGAGCTTAAATATAGTAATGAATGGTGCATGGTTAAAATAATTATATTCCCACATAAGTATTTATACGAATGAATTTGTAAAAAAAGTAAGTATGATAATCATTTACAGTATGCGCCAAAATATATAGTACTAAAATGAAAAGACTTTATTCAGTTTCACTACAGTATACTGTATATCGCTTATATGAGTTTTTACAGCATATTGTAAAATTTTTATATGCTGTACTATTTCAAGAAGCCAGCACTTTTTCACTCTAGTAACATCTCTGATTAACGTTCACATTTTCTCTTCGTTCTTACTGCAAGTGCTATCAAATGTGTTTTCATTCAACCCACTTATTTTTTATTTTTTTTTTGTGAAATCTATGTTAATCTGTTAAACGTGAGCCAATCTAAATTTGCTTCTAAATTCGAGCTTAAAAATAGAATATTGTGCTCGAAGATCTCCAGGACTTTTGTATGATTCGGATATCCGAACGAAACGTATTGCAATCGATAAAGCAGGGGTGACCTATTAATATCTGAAATTCCTAGATGAGCGTCAGAGAGCGTCAGTATTAAGAGCTAGGCCAGGTGAAGTTAACATGTGAGAGTATGAGAGTTACATCAGTTCCGCTTAAAGACAGAAAGAACAACAAAGCAGGGCAGAAAAATGAAAGATAGTTAATTCTATAGTCCATTTCAGCTGTAGCAAGAAGTCTGCATATTAACAAACACACAAGTGTGTGACCTGAAGTAAAAGTTTTATTGTGAAGCAAATTAGGAGGTACAAGGGGAGTTCAGGTGTTAATGCAGTGTGTTAAGAACTTTTATAGAGTGCAATGTTCTGTTGAAGTGTGTGGTCCCTTCTGTATACTTTTATATTATCCTATCTGTGTGTATGTCTGTCTGCATACTTTACAACTTCTCAAAAACAGTTTTACCTTTTCATTTCATTTCTGTGTGTAGTCTTCCTGAGCTTAACTGATATTAATGTATTTGAAAAAAATTTATAAAAATTTATGCAACACTATGGAATATGATCAGAAAAGTTCTATAAATTACTATGACCTTAGAAATGCTTCAGTCATCTCATAAAATTGGGATTAATATAAAATCTCACATGGTAATACACATGGTAGTGCACGAAACGATGATTAAGACGACTGTAGTATCAAGTCTTATTATATCTTTTATTATGTTGATCATTCCCGAGTAGAAATTCGGAAAAGAGACTAGATATTCGCTGCATACAGAGATAGTATTAATTAAAGTGTAACTATCCAAATAAAGCTAGTAGCCTTAACAACGAAGAATAAGGGATAAAAAAAATTGTAGAATAAAAGAAATAAATATATATATACTATGAGGTTATCTCGAAAATTTTCAGCTTTTTTAAAAAAAAATAACACTTCAATAACTCGTACGCGAATTTACATGCAATTTTCGTCATTCGGCATATCACATGCTCTTAAACTAAAATCAGATTTCTAAGGCTTTTTTCCGACATATTTGTACATTGTTTTATGACTTCTTAAAAACTTAAAATCATATTTATTAAACTTTTATTAAACTTTAAAGCTTTTTCTGATAATCTTTAACTGATTAAAAATGATTTAGAATAACAAAACTGACAAATTAACAAATAAAACTTTTGAACTGATCACATGGATTCCAGAACAATTTGTGTTAACAATCAGATAAGCTAAACTTGTAATTGAGATTTGCTTTAGCCCAGTAAAAATTTATTCTTAATTTCAATGAAATAAAACCTTTTCATAATTATTTTTAGCGAATTTAAAAATGAATCCAGGCTGCGGGATTTTCTTTCCTATTTTTCATCATTCATCTTTAAAAATGAGTCTGTGAGGAAAAAACTGAATTTAAACAGAAGCACAAAAAAGTGGTTTAAATTTTATAAAGAACAGAGTAATCACTCTTCTCCGTTGTAATTGGTACTTAAATATAGTAGATTCACGGGTTAATTTTACCATCTCTGTTCCGTTATGATGTCTGTCAATCTCTTGGCAAGTTATTTGATTTGCAAATGTTATTTATTTTTCTAACCTATCTTGTAAATAGGATATAGGCAGAGATTAACTTGACGGAAGCAGTGTTGACAGAAAGTTATTTTTAAGGTATTTATTTCTTAGAGAGCAAGGACTCCACATCTACTGTTCATGATGAGCAGTATTTAAAAAAATCTTCCAATCGCTTTGCACTGGAACCGTTTACGGCCTGTTTATTTTCTACTGTTCGTTGTGAAATTTAAATTTTTAGAAAGTATTTAATCTTAATCGCCATATTTATTTAATGTGAAATTTAATTTTTGGTTAAAAGTTTACAATGCTTTTTCTTTATAGAAAAAAAATTTCTTTCTTGGATATTAGATTACATTTTGCTTAAAATTAATAACGATTTGAAATAAACGGTTGTTACAACATAAGAAAAAGCTCATGTACCCTTATGTTTTATCGATATGATACAGCAATGAGGGGGTCTTCTCCGAGCACAGCAATCATTTCCTTATATTAGGAAAAAAGTTTAAAGTGTAAAAAGGATAGTTTTTGTAAAAGCATTCATTTAATATTAAAATAATTTTAAGTGCTTTCATGATAAGAGAGAAGACTCTTCTAAATTGCATAAACGGTAATAAAAAAGCAAATCGATTTCTTGAATTAGAAAAATTATATAGAGAGATTTTACAATAGTGAAACGTAACAAGCTGGTCTACGTATTTTTTTTAAAGTTTAATAAAGTGAATTTAATTTTAAAACTCTTTTGATCTTGTCATTCTTATGTACGAATATTACTGATTTTGTAAATTAATAAACTGTTAAAGCATTAAAGTAATGAAAGTTAATTAAGTGTTGAAATAGTTTAATTGTTCCATTTAACTAAAATTAATTAAGGAATTCTTTAAACTTTCTGTTAAATACAACGACTTTTGGCTTATGTTAAATAGATATTTAAACCTTTTTAACATGTTTGAATAATGCTGTCCCATATAAATAAACACAAAATTTTAAATAATTTGAAAATAATCTAATGAAATATTTGTCTGGACATATCTCTGCCTACATAGAAACTCTAGAATGTGGAGTGTCCCTAGTGGAGACGATGCGCGAAATTTCATGCAGATGAATGTAAAACTGTAACGCGGAAACTCACAAGCGTTACACGAGTAGAAAAGTTCTATAAATTACTATGACCTTAGAAATGCTTCAGTCATCTCATAAAATTGAGATTAATAAAGAATCTCACTTGATAATAAACAAGAGAGTGCACGAACGATGATTAAGATGACTGTCTTATTTAGATCTTTTATTATGTCGATCATTCCGGAGTAGAAATTAGGAGAAGAGACTAGATATTCGCTGTATATAAATATAGTACTAATTAAATGGTAATGAACTAAAACAACGAAGAATAAAGGATAAAAAAATTGAAGAAAAAATAAATAAATAAATAAATAAATAAATAAATAAATAAATAAATAAAAATTTATTTAAAAGAATTGTATCCCGAACTTTTGAACTATTAAATTATATATACGACCGAAATTACTTATATTTTATGTTGAGGGATTGTCTTAAGTGATTTGAAAAAAAAAATTTTTTAAGATTTTTAGACGTTGTAAAAATGTTTTTTTAGGGATATAATATAAACTGGTAGAAATAAATACATTTATTTATATGCTTTCTTTTCCTGTTGAGGTTTTATTGTAAAGATATCATTATAAAGAATTGAAACTAAGTTTTAAATTAACTAAAGGACACCGAAATGTTTTCACAAGAAAATGCTACGATATAATTTTCCACCATTAGGATATAATTGCATAACCAGAAAGGACCATCCATCAACTTAAACAAAATAAACCTGCAGCTTAATTTTTATAGCTGTAATTATTCAATGCAGTAAGCACATCCAAAGTCATATAGAAAAAAGTGATGCTAGAAAGAAAATTTGGAAAATTTATGTAGAAAAAAGCTTAGAGATAGAAAAGTCAAAGGTAATCCATTTTATAACTCGATATGCTATTTTAAAAAGAAAAATTTCATGAATACAATGATAATTTTGTTGCATATTTAAACATCTACAAATGAATACACTGCATTTTTAGATAAAGAATTTAAAAAATTTGAACACCATCATTGAATTTAAAAAAAAACAACTTTGTGATAAAGATGCTATAACCTGATTTATGAATATTCGTTTTAATTTCATTTTCGTCTTCATCTTTAATTTACAACAACTTCATTAATATTTACCCCCATTAGCTTGCTGTAGTAGGAATAAACGTTAGACCATAAATACGCAAGGAAAAGTAGTTCTAAGAAACTATCTAAAGCGAGGTATTTCTTATCGACTATGAAGTCCAATATAGCGTGTATGAACTCGAAGACCGACCAGAGAAGCCAGGGAAGTAGGAATCGAGGCTCTTCGTAGTGCACGGCATAAAACATACAGAAAGCCAGCAGGAGACGGATAAAACCGACGAGGCAGATGAATGCCAGGCACTTCCGTCTCACGAACATCGGAGGACACTGGGAATAGCCTCTCGTCATTGAAAGAAGAATTCCTGCGATCGTCATTCCGGCAAGAAGATTCAACATACCAGCCAAAATTGCCCCAGCTTCTAGTGGTAAAAACAGAAAAGAAGTGAAATAATACATGGTGCTAGCTTTCTGCAATGGTCAGTGACATTATCTTTGTTAATGAAATGAATTTCGAGAAACTTTTAGCCCCATTCCGGTATATTTTGCAAGCATTTACGTTAATGAATTTTGATTGCTATTTTCTTCCTCATTCGTGTTTTGCTGCTGCGCGAGATATTTATTGTTTTACAAATCAAAGAAAGATTAAATCCTCTGTTCAACGAAAGTTTGACTGGGCGGTCCAATTAAATTTCCGATTTCAATTGTTAGACATTGTTACAAAGTAACTAAAGAACGTCTAACAATTGAAACTGGAAATTTAATTAGACACGCCTAGTCAAACATCTGTTGGATAGAAGAAAAATGTTGGAAATTTTTATCAAGCAGGTAAAAAAAAAGCTGTAACTTGCTTATTCTTTGAGAATTTAAACATTTACAATATAGTAGATAAAAATAGAATTCAAAGAATTAAGAAATCACACTATGTGATCAAAAGTTTTAGGACACCCCTCCAAAACAATGTTACGTGCCCTAATTTACTTGTCTATGATAATATAATAGAAACATGCCTTACTAGATCCATTTGGAATTCATATTGATGCACTTTGGATCGCTCACAGAGTTCATTAAGTTCAACGTGGTACCATTATAGTTGAATGTCACTTATGCGACAAGTTTGTACGCGAATTTCTGTTCTTGTGCAGATATCCCGTTTACCAGTAACATCATTGCCAAGTGAAAATCTCGAGAAGAAACGTCAGTGAACCTCGACATGGTAGGCCAAAGATAATGGAGAAAAAAAAATAAAAAATAAAAGATCGTCGAGTGATAGTGCATGTCACACGATGGAATCTGAAGTTTTCAGCTGGAACAATTGCTACAGAGATCCGAAACACCATTTCAACTACCGTATAATCACCATTCGCCGAGAACTGAGAACAAAGGTTCGATTGCCGTGCTGCGCTCATAACTGCACATAAGCAGAATCAATGCTAATTCGAAAGGTATACAGTTCAATGAAAGTAGACTACGGAACAATGGAAACATGTCTTAAGGAATGAGGAATCTCGATACATACTCTGACAATCAGATGGCCGATTTTGGATCTGTATGATTGCGTGGTGCCCACTGAAATTCGGAGGAGATGATGTCATGGCATCGAGCTCGGTTTAGGGTTTGGATTGGGCCAAGTTCTTTCAGTAGTAGAATTAAACGGGGCCATCTGGAGATGGAAAATAAGGCGACAGCCTTAGGCCCTGCTTTTAAGAAGTCACAGCGACAGGCCTAAGGTAGCATACCAATCTAGATAACAATACTCAGCTCCCGCGAGATCATATTCGAATTATATTATACTTATGGGTCTGGGTCGAAGGGATGATGGGATAAGTGCCCGACGCCTAAAGGGTCGAATTTCCATGGGGTCGAAAATACGAAATGATCTAACAGTTTAACAAAGAATTATATAATGTAACCCTGAAGTAAAAAATTTTGATAATAAATTAAAAGATAATAGAGGTGGTACTCTGCTCCCTTTTGAAGCAACATGAACATCCGATATTCCCAATACGATGATCTGGTTGAGGCGTTATTGTATGATTTCCTATGAAAACGATTGGTGATATATTTCCATCTATCACACCAAAAAAATATATATTTATTTTTTTCGAGCAATAATTGAAATGGTTAGAATGAAAAAGTTCAAAGCCACGCTTTTGACAAAAAATATTTTACGGACTTATTCATTTCCTAAATACATGAACTTTTAAGGTGCTTGTTGGCTTCATGGAAGCGCATTTGGATATCTTATAACAGCATAGCCGTTCATATCGACGCCACCTAAAAAACATGGAAGGTCCTTGTTTGATGAAGGTCGGATTGTTAATAGACCTATCTTGGTCAGGTGACTTTTTAGTGTCGGAGCCTGTATTTCTCGTTAGCCTCGACAAGGGCTGATAATCCAATCTTCATTGTTACAACAAACGAAAAGGCACTGATTACAAGTGTTTTTTCGTTTGCTGTAAACAATGATGACTGGATTGTCAGCCCTCGTTTGATGACAGAGTAAGCAGGCTTTGTTTTTTAGGTGGCGTTGTTCATATCCGCGGTAGCTCAGTTGGTAAGAGCGGTACCAGCGATAGGCATAGTCCCTGGCTCGGGTCCAGGTCGCGGAATTTTCCCTTCCCTTTTCTATTTGTTACTAGAAGACTTGCTTTTTGGATTTTTAAATACAAAGGAGAAAAGAGAAGAAACAATTCCGCGCCCTGGACTCAACCAAGGACCATGCTTTTCGTTGGCACTACTCTTACCAAATGAATTATCGCGGACTATGAACCGCCAAGCTGTTACAATGTGTCTGAATGTACTTTCTTGACGTCACAAATTAGCTCTACCGGCAGAACAGGCCCCAGACTCAAAACTAGTCACTCAATCACATTTTGTCGGCCGCTGTTCTTTGAGCCATTTTTTGAAGGGCTATAGCACACCAACCAAACTAAATAGAATGTTCTTGCTTGGTATATTTTCATATCTACTCTGGAAAATCGGTAGTCCTCCCTACCCTTAAAACATGAAATAAATTGATGAGAATTCAACTCAAAGAGAAGATAATACTAAATTGAAGATCTACTTCAAACAAATCGTAAATACAAAAGGAGGAAAGGGAAGGAAAAATTCCACAACCTGGTTTGAGTCCAGGTCGCGGAATTTTTCCTTTCCTTTTCTCCTTTGTGTTTACGATTCGTTTAAGTACATTTTCAGTTTATTATTATCTTCTCTTTTAGAATATTTTTAGCAGTTCAGGACAAAATTAGTTGCCTATTGTATATACACTACCTTATCAAAAGTCATGGGACACCTTTTGTTGCTATCACAGCTTCTACTCTCTGGGGCATACTGTCCACAAGTTTTTGATACGTTTCGACAGGTAATTTTCGCAATTCTGCCGCAATTGGGCAGTTCGGTCACGGATTTCGGGCGTTCCGTACATGCGCGCAATCGACGTTCCAACACGTCCCAGAGATGTTAGATGGGGTTCAGATCGGGGCTCTGTGCAGGCCAGTCAAGTTCTTGAACCCCCTTTTCATCAAACCATGTGCCTACAGCCCCTGCTTTATGGCAAGGTGCGTTATGGCACTTTTTGCCAAAGTGCTGCCAGAGAGATGGTTTGGTTGGTTTGGTTTGTTTGGTATTAACGTCCTTTTCAACTGCTATGGTCATTTCAGGACGGCGTTATAGGGGCCGCAAATTTTGCCTCGCAAGGATTCTTTAACGTGCAGCCGGCAAACGACTACACGGGACCAACGTCTTTACTTCCCTTCCGAAGGAAGTGCGTGATCTCAGGATTTACCTCTGAAAAATCCTCGTCGTCCTCGGCCGGGATCGAACCCGCGTACTCGGGCATCAGAGGCGATCACGCAACCTGCTGAGCCACCGAGGCCGATCCAGAGAGATGGGAGTGCTGCGTTGTCCAGAATGTCTTGGTTTAGATGTCCGTCCACAGAAACGATTGCATCCAACCCATACAATGAAAAGCATCCCCACACCATCATCGACCCTTCAAAGTGGGCACAAAACAGCTTGGCAGATAACGTTCGCCATACCCAAACCCGTCCATTCGATTGTCATATGGTGTAGCGGGACTCATCACTCCATTCAACCATTCGCCATTGATCAGAGTCCAATGTCGTCGCTCTTTGCACCATTGCAAGCTCTTCGCTACGTTGCTGGTGCTGATGTGAGGTTTGTGAGCTGCCGCTCTGCCATAAAAACCAATTGCATGCAGTTCCCTGCGAACAGTCAGGGTGCTCACAGTTGTTCCCGTCGACTCTATGAACGATCTTGTCAGTCCATCAATCCATGTGTGACGGTTTGCAATGACCACTTTACGAAGAGCCCTTTGGTCTCTGGCCGACATGATCTTGGGTCTTCCAGTTCTAGGCGGAACACTTGTGGTGCCTTTCTCTTTCCGTGCCCGGATGACGTTGTGAACGGTCGATTTCGGGATGTTTAGGAGGGTTGACGTCTCTCTAACAGTTTTGCCTGCGAGATGGCACCCAACAATTGCACCTCTTTGGAAGTCTGAAAGCTCTTTACTTTGAGACATTCTTACAGCATTCACGCAAGCATCATCTCATAATAGCATACTCTGTTATGTAGTGCTGGGAAGAATGCCAACAGTGAAATTGCAAAGGAATGTCGCGTTTTCATGCAAATCAGGGTTTCCCATGACTTTTGATAGGGTAGTGTATAATCTTTCATTGCCTATGAACTAAAAAGATCCCTCATCTATTTTCTTTCTTGGAAAAAAAATTTCTCCGCATTAAAATTGAACACTCAGTCTGATCTCTAAAAATAAAAAAAAACAAACCTGATTCTTTCTCACATCTTCTCCACTTGGACTCTTGTCTTTAAATGGTGGTGAAAGCTGCGGATAAACGCTATACCAAGCGACAGCTTGAAAATTAATTTACTGAACCAGAGGAAATAGTTGCTAAATTGTTTTAATATAGGCGAGTCTCCCTTATCGTGGCTGAAGCTTTATTATTAATCTGCAATCTAGCCTACTTCAATTAGCTGAATAGAGGAATTGCTAGGAATTCAAAGAATCCAGGATATTTAAATATCTCTCGCATATTGCCTGAAATTTGAGAGGCATGCTGCGTGGTATTTTCCCTCAATAAATTCGTTAAGATTAATTAATGATTTTGAGTTCTCGAGGAATCATTCTTGAACCGTAATGGCTGAAGTGAATAATTTACTGAGCTTATTTAATGAAGCGAGTATTTTCATCAAATGAAGTTTCCTCCATCTCGCATCTTTGTAAATTATATTACACCTTATGTAAATTTTATTCTCTCGTTGCCTCTAATCTATAGAATAAAGTCAAAGAGTGTTTTTAGTAGGTTGGAAAATAGGTTCAGGATTACTTTTCTTTATCTCACTATGGTACCCACATAAGGTTTAAATTTTTTGGTAGCAGTTTTCCTATTTATATAAACTGAGTGGCCAAATTATTATGACTATCTGACAGTTTTAGGCAAATGAGCTATTGCGTCACAACGCTGCCGCTAGAGGGCTAGATAGCTATTATAAAAAGGGAATGCAGGTGAGGTGAACCATCAGTTGCACTGTGTTTTTTGCGACGAAATGGGCAAAAAACGTGATTTAACTGAGTTTGAACGTGGGATTATCGTCGGCGCGCGCAGTGTCGGAACCAGTATCAGCAAAACAGCTGAACTTGTGAAGTGTTCAAGAGCAGCAGTTATTAATGTTTACAGAGAGTGGACTAGCAAGCGAAAAACCGGCTCTCAACGTCAAGCGTGTGGTCGTCACAGGCTCCTCAATGCTCGAGCTGAAAGGAGATTGGCCAGAGTTGTCCAGGGCGACAGAAGAGCAACAGTGCGTCAAATAGCGGCAAATCTTAATCAAGGACAAACTGTGACCGCCTCTGAACGAACTGTTCGCCGCTCCTTACACCGTTTAGGCTATGGAAGCCGACGACCAGTTCGAAAGCCTCTACTGTCAGCCTTGAACAAGAGCAAGGATTGAACAGTAGATGACTGGAAAAGGGTCATGTGGTCCGATGAGTCACGATTTCAAATGCATCATGCAGATGGCAGGGTTAGAATATGGAGAAAACAACACGAAAGCATGGACCCCACCTACATCGTCACAACAACCATCCTATCTGCAGGAATTGGAAGGTGCAGTTCTTCAGAGTTGGTCTGAAATTCCTCCTACAACCTACCAACATCTCATAGAATCCATGCCCCGTAGAATGCAAGCAGTAATAAGAGCGAAAGGTGGCCCAACACTGTCTTAAGGGGGTGGTCATAATAATTTGGCCACTCAGTGTATATTTATATAATTTTATATCGAGATTGCATTTTTGCAGGCGCTTCTTTATCAGTGGCGAATATGAATCCCCAATGTAGTATTTAAAAAAATTTAATTTATGCTGAGGGCTCGCTTATATAATGCAATTATGCGTTATTTGTCATTAAATCAGATGTCGTTTGAAAATGAATTTCTATTTTATTATAAATCTTTAACAAAACCAGTTTATGTTGACCAATCGGATACATAACTCGTGATATTCAAAAACATTTCCAAAGTTTTACATTTTTTTAAATATTCCAAATAGATTATTATTATTATTCTTTAAAAATAAAATCTCAAAAAAAATATTAATATGTTACAAATTTAGATTTTTTTCTGGCACATATGATTTAAACATGACCTATTGCTTGACGCCAGAAATGTCGATTTAAACATACGTGAAAGCGTTGCAGCATATTTGAAACGTGGAAAACCGTTTAAAGTCAATTAACATAAAGCGTGTAAATTTAACATTAATTTTTTGAACCAGCAGGTGATTGAAAATGACGTTAACATATCATCATAGGTAAACCGTTGACGTTTACATAGTTAATAATTTTTATATAATTAATTCAAACACAACAAATATAAATTTACGTAAAACTCTGTTGAGCTCACTTGTAATCATCCAGTTCAATTATTCCTTCATATGACTCTTCTAAACTTGTTGTTTCAATATCATATGATTTCACTGGCATTCCTTCATCGAGTTTGTGATTAAATGAATAAACAACTAACCACATGTAGATCGTGAATCCTAGTTCTAAAAGATTGCTTAAGCTTAAAAATTTTTCATCCACAATGAAGTCCTGTATGACATGTATAAACTCGAGCATAGTCCACATCAGCCAAGGCATAAGATAATGAGGATCATCGAAGGCGACAGCCAAGAATAGGCAAATGCCCAGAAGGATGCGAATGAAACCGACGACATAGATGGTCCATCTGCAGCTCATTGCCACCGCAGAATCTGTACATTGGTTGCATCCCGTATACATGGATGGAGCAAGCATTGTGATGATCACGCCAGCAATTAAACTTAGTAGGCCGGCAAAAATCACACCGGTTTCCAGTGGTAACAAAGCAAAACTGCTAAAATAATACATATCTGCTATTTATTGCATACCTGAAGAATTTTGTAAATTTCATCTCGTGCAAACAGCGGGCAAAATTTAATTCAGAAAGATCAATATCATCTCATGGTTTAATTTATCCCAAGATCACGAGTAAAAATTTTAAACGCTTGACCAATTTTGGTTTAGCCATTTTTTTTCCCGTCTCGAATATATTTAAATAAAGCATTGTTGCCTGCATAATGCAACTGTTTGAAATAAATATTAGAGAAATGCAATATATTATCGGTTGGTAATTAATTCTTTATTTATATATTATGTGATTTTTTTAAGTGAATGTTTTAAATATAATCCTGAAAAGCTTCAGATAATATTCTACCAATCATAGGTTTATTTCTATATACTCAATGAATCAATGACGTATATTAAAAAGACAACAATTGCAATGAATATAAAAAGAGACAACAATTGCTTTGCAACACAAGGTTTTCATTGTTTAAGGATTGTTTTAACTGATTGTTTATTGCTTGTTTAAAAAATAAGAGTTGCTTCTCCTTCAACAATCATGACAACAACAAAATTTTTGATATCACAGCATTTATATAATTAAGTTTGATATTGTCTTGATTGCTTGCTGTTCTATGAGCATCCTTCCGCTTTGAAGGATGCTATGACTTAGTGCTGAAATAACTTTTTAAGGACATATAAAGTACAAAGCTAATTTAAGGAACTGGTTCTTACAAGAAGAATTCACCCATGTTGGAACAGAGATGGTGGATTCCGGTAGCTGAGGATACATGTGCAAGTTCAACTATTATTATTCTAGAAATTATTCCCCAAAGTAATTGTATTGAATTGTATGTATTCAACTTTTTATGTTTTATATCCGATGCGGCTCCAAAGTCAGCCGTCGAATTTGTCGAAAGAAAATGGATAACTGGTTTCACCGATGATCAGATCAGAATGCGATAAATGTTGGTCTTGGGTATTTGAAAGGTTTTGAGTAAATGTATTGGCCTCTACCTATTGTGAAACGTTGATTAAACTGCGGCGTGCTATTCGGGATAAACGACCAGAAAGAGGAAACGATGTTCGAGTTCTTCGTGATAACGCACGCCTTGCATAAGGCCAACCTTATCAAAGCAAAACTGGTCCGTTTCAGGTGGGAGGATCTGGAACACCAATTTACAGTCCGAACTTAGTGCCCTCGGACTACTACCTCTTTGATCCCATGAAGATATTTTTGGGTGATCAGAGGTTTGAAACTGACAAAAAACTCAAATCTCTGCCGTGCGCCATTGGTTGTATTCACAGCCGACGGAGTTCTATGAGCGGGTTATTCTGAAACTTGTGCAGCGTTGGGATAAATATCTAAATCGTTAAGGACCCTATGTGTTACAGCGAAATAAACCTCGCTGTAACAAAATACGTGTCTTCAGGAGGAGAAGGCTTCCCGAGAATCAACGCGGCGAAAGCGGAGCGGGAGATTCGATTGTGGAGAAGTGGAGAGGCGACAGGGGGCGAGACAGTAGAAAAGGAGAGCGAGCGCCGGAGTCAGGAGATGCTTGGAAAAATCTCGGACCGAAGGACGTGCAGCGGAGACGACAGGTGTTCGAGCGGAAAAAGGTTAATGCGAGCTGTGGAGGCTTTAACGTTCCCGAGCATGAAGACGTTCATTTGAATACTACAGAAGTGTCGTCGGCTGAGCGTCGGGGAAAGCAACCCGTGCGAACGTCGAAGGTGGGCTCGTCCGCCGGCAAGACGTGCGAGGCGTCGTGCAACGCAGGGAACGTCGCCCGTATTCCTCGAACGAAATTGTCGCTGTCTAACTTCGAATTAGAAATGTGGCACGAGAGCCGGGAATACGAAGAAAACGCAACCGTCATTTGCTGTGAACGAGTTCGCCTTCTCGGAGTTCTTCCCCTGGGATTGACGGCGTACGTGCGAGATGGCGTCGGCAGAGTGGTGGCTCGTTCATAAGTTGTGTCGTGCAGTGTGTTAACCCGGATTCATTCTGTAATAAGCAGTGAGTACTGTATTTTCTTTATCTTATAAAGAAGTTTTATCGTTATAAAGTTTATATGCGTGCCGACTGAATTCAGAAAAAGGCCTATCGTTGGAGAGGTCGTTTGGCCGTAAAATTTTATTGTGAGTGCCGCCGTTTCTTTAATTTGAATCAGGGGTTTAAACCGTAATATGGTTTATTTTCAAGTGTGTGGGTTCCTGAAATTGTGTCTTTATTTTTTGCTACGAATGATTCTGGTGTCTTTAGCTGCGAAGGAGGATTTGATGTATTATGTTTTTGATGCCTTCGGTTATAGGCGAAAGCTGTTAATAAAGTATTGTTTCCTCCTTTTTCAGGCGTTTCACGAATTTAGTAGTGTTCTGTGACTTGGTGACTGACCTATCTATTAAGACTGGATTTCATATATTAAATCTGTGCTTTACTTACGGGACAATTTGTGACGAAACAAACTTTTATTTAGTGTCTGAAATTAAGCGTAAGCTTAGTTCATTATTTATCGGAGATTTCTATTTTGATAGTGTTTTTTTTTTGTTTTGAACTTGAAGTCAAAATAACGAACTATAACAATACTTTAAGTTTTGTTTAAATGAGACTACACTAAGGTGGTGTGTTTTTAGGAATTTGATTCTTTTGTTCTGTTAAGAAATTTGCCTCAGATAGTAGCTTATGTATTTTTTTGTATGCCAATTTCTGTATTGAGATTTATGTCACCGCTTGTTTTCAATTAGAGCAAGTTAGATGTAGCTAATTGCTATTTTTGCACACAATTACCGAACTGTGTATTTGGATTGCGTTTTTAGTTTTGTTTGTCATTATCTTTTTACATTGCTATTTTTTTATATATATTTAATTGCTAATTTATTCGTTACCTTAAGAATTTGGTGAATTAAAATCTTTTAGTACGTACTTAAAGCGTAGTGTGTTCACTTAGTGTCTCGTTTCCGTATTTAAGCCTAGCAAATTTTCCACTGCGCTATTTGGCACGTGACACTATGTGGAAAAGTAGATGAAGACGTGTAGTTTCAGCTGCGCTTTTTTGTTTACCTGTATATTTTGTAATTTTCTTTGAAAAAAAAAATAAATGGCGTTACTTTCTGATATCTCCTCGTATCGTTAATGTAATGTTAAATTTTTTACTTATGAAGCAATATTTGTAATGAAACAATTTTTTATTGTGTTCTTACATCTTTGGGGTCTATAAATTCCATTCAACATGCTGTGTCAAATAATGGAAACAGAAGCTACATAGCCTCGCCAGAAAATAAGTCGCGCAGCTTAATATTTAGTTGAGTCGCCTTTCGCTTTCATGAAGGCGCATATTCGCCTTGGCATGGATTCACTGGCAAGTTCGTAGATCTTTACTACGTTTATTTTTCTTCGTTGTTCCCGTCATTTTTCGCCCAGATCCTGCAGTAATGCGGGGAGAACGGAACCAGTCAGTTACAATTTGAACTCGTGAATCTTGGCGCTATTTGCCTGGAATATTCCAGTGCTATCAGGATAGAACTCCTTCATGGATGGAATAGCCTGGTCATCTAGTACAGGGTGATTCAGTCAATTTCTGACTATTTCAATACTATGATTTATTGACCCATTAATGTTTACGAACTTAGCATTTCAGTATGATATTTTAGGCAGTTCGCAGTGGAAAAGTCTTGATGAGATGCTCAATGTGGCCACCACGAACGTTTTGAACTGCTCGCAGCCGAATGGTGAAGTTGTTCTTAACTCTATCCAGGATTTCTGCATCCACAAGGGTGCAACAGTCGACGATGCTTTGTCGTAGCTGGTCTAGGGTTCTTGGTGCTGTAGTAAACACTGTCTTTAAGGAACCCCCAGAGATAAAAATCACATGGGTTCAGGTCAGGACTCGTAGGGGGCCAAAGAAAGCCACCCCCGAATCGATCTGGAAACCTGTTTGAAATGACACGATTTTCGAATTTCTGATTGAGAAAGTCTAGCACTTCATTAGTGGTGTGAGGCCTAGCCCCATCCTGTTGAAACTATTGATGTCGAAGCGGTATACGCCTCCTTCGCAGCTCGGGGATGAAGAAGGTTTCCAATATGTTAAGGTAAGCCTGTGACGTTACGGTGCCCTAAAAAAAAAACGGACCAATGATGCCTCTTTTGGAAATCGCGCACCAAGCCATAACCTTTCGTGGATGAAGAGGTGACTTATGGATCTCATGAGGATGCTGGGAACCCCAAAAAAGAACGTTGGTTTATTAACGTCACCTGACAGATGGAAGAAGGCCTCATCTGACACCCACAGGTTGTCCACTGTCCTGATTGGCTTCCATTTCTGCTCCAAACTCCAAATTGTTGTCGCTTCTGTCTTCCAGTGTCTGTTAACTCCTGATAAACATGGATCTTATACGGGAACAGGTGTAAACCCTTTCTCAAAATTCGCCACATCGTGGTATACGACAGCCCTTCTTCAATGGATAGGCGGCGAACAGATTTTTTAGTAGGGGAATCGACCAACCTTGTGCGAACATTTTCGACAACTTCGGCCGTTCGAACGCGAGCTTCGCTCCCGCCTATTTTCTTGCCTTTAACACATCCAAGTGGCACGAAATTGCTTGACAAAATCCATGATTGCTTGCCTGCCTGGTGCGTCTTGACACTTATACTCCTTCCGTAACTTTCTTTGCACGGTTACAGGTGATTTTGTCTCGATATACCATTCGACAACCTTGCATTTCTGCTCTGTTGATAAAGCGGGCGCCATTTTTCAACAATACGGTTTTCATGCAGCGCCGTTGCAACAATACAAACTCCAACTATTTAGAAATTCGATATGGCGCTCATATCCTTTCAATTGTTTATCCCTAATGCACGTCATTCGAGTGAAATGGTCAGAAATTGACTGAATCACCCTCTATATTTAAAAACTCGGCTTACTTCATTTTATTGCTGTATAATATTGCAGAATCAGACCTGACCCCAAGCATGACGAGTCCATCGCTTCGTGTGACTCTCTTCTTACCCTGATGCGTCCATCACTCTAGAAGAAGGTAAACCCGGATTTATCAGACCACATGAGTTTTTTCCACTACTCCACACACTAAATTTTGTGCTCTCGGGCGAACAGTAAGTTTTTTCTTATTAGTGAACACTGACAAGCGATTTTCTATGACGGCGTAGCTGCTCTATGTCCTAAACGGTTGGATCAATTGAAAAAACATCAAGAATAAAACATTTCTCAAATGTTGTGTACAATCTAAAATCACTATCAAAAATAGGGTTTCCATTGCACATTTCAAAGTTGACTCTCATATCCGAAAATGGCGTCGTTTTTTTTTTATAAATGAAATGCACATAAAAACTCCTCACAGACGAGGTGCTACCCAAAATTTCCCAAAATGTACCTCTAGCGGAACTTACCCGATCTTTTAATTTCCACCGTCACCTTCAAAGTAGTCTCCTTGGGCATCTATGCATCGTTTTCAGCGAAGCACTCCTGGAAGTTCCCAGGTTGGAGCATGTTTAACATTGCTGCAAATCCGTTTGGATCACTTCAATGGAGTCAAATCGGCGCTCTTTTAACCGCAATTTCAATTTTCGGAAGGCCTTTTGCGCTCAATCCTCTCAAAACGTCCCGTATGATAGTCCAAGGCGATCACAAACATCGTGGATGGTCTGACTTCGGTCCTCTCGGATCACGTCACGCACTTTCGTGGTCATTTCCAGAGTTGTGCTTGTTGACGGTTGATCAGAATGCTTGTCGTCTTCCACAGACTCCCGACCATCTTTGAAACGCTTAAACCACTCAAATGTTTGGGTTTGGCCTAAAGCTTGTTCACCAAAAGCCTTCTTCAACAATCTGTGGGTTTCAGCCGCAGTTTTCTTCAGTTTTATTATCAAGAATCGCAACATGACCAACACAAAGAGTGACAAAAACAGCTCCAACTCAAAATCACGTGGACATAGGATGACACCGCTTGTCAAAATTACAACTGAAACTTACCCCTAACACCATCTATCGGCAAAACTTCGTACCTCTTACGGTTCGGTCAGAATAAAACAATTTCGGGAAATTTTGGGTAGCGCCTCGTAAAATAGAACAATTCTTCCATTGTATGTTTTAGAAGTTGGCTGTTAGTTCACTTTAGGTGAGATACCCTATATAAGTAAACTGTAGCAATCATTTATAATTTTTTTTTTTACATTAATCAATTTTTACATAGGCTATATGTAGTTTTTGTTTGAATTTTTTAGAACTACCTTCATTTAACGTTTTCCTTATTTTACGTTTTTTCTGGCAGTCTTTTAAATACAGATAAAGTTTTAGAATTTTGACTTAGCATGTAAGTTCATTAATACTTAGTTAATCCTTTCAAATTGATATAAATTTTTTTGTAATAAAGATAATTTTATTTGATTTCAACAACTTGCCTGGTTATTTCAACTGAAGTAATTCACTCTCGAGTTGATTTTTATTAAATTTAACGAACCCGACTCTCTGACCATTGATTATATTGGAAGATTTCTTTTTTGGTTTCATAAGATTGAGGTAGTCTGTTCTTGGGAGGGGAGGTCATTACTATAGTCAATCGGTAGAGATCACACCATATCTTACGCCTGTATTCAGAATGAGCGATTTTGCGCATTGGTTTAGGCACTCAAGACCATTGTTGAATACAAATTTCATATAATTGAATTCGTTCTCAATAATGGTTTGAGTAAGAGCAAGAGCATGAACACTCATTCTGAATACGGGTGTTAGAATTGAAAGTTTCCAATGGTACGATGTAGTACCATTAGAACACATCCTACTAAGCGAATTTCGAATATCATTAATTACTCGTTTTATTCATTCATGACACGTCGTTACAAGTTGTTTGATATGTTAAACACCATATCTTAGCATTTAAAGTTTTAATGGTACCATATGGTACGATTAGGGCACGTACTACTAAACTCATTTCCGCTGTCATTAATTGTTCAATATATACATTCAAGGCACGTCGTTACGAGCTGTTTAATATATTATATGCCATATCTCAGAATGGAAAGTTTCAATGGTACCATGTGGTACGATTAGGATACGTACTACTAAACTAATTATCACTATCATTAATTACTCATTATATTCATTCATAGCACTTTGTTATGACTTGTTTGATATATTACACGCCATATCTTAGTTTTGAAAGTTCTAAAGGTGACATATGGTATCATTAGAACATGTACTTGTAAACAAATTTCGGCCATCATTAAGCATTCGTTATATTCGTTCATGATATGTCGTTACGAGTTGTTAGATATATTACATGCCATATCTGGTTATTGAAAATTTTTAAGGGGGTATCATAATAGTCCCGTAAGAGCACGTGCTATTTTACCTATTCCGGCTATCTCATCTTCAAACTTGTTCGTGCTCTGTCTCATATTAATGGAATGGTGAAAATAGAGTGTGAAAAAGTTAATTCGATTTCAAGTTATCGTAATAAATAATAAGCTCCCTACGAATAAAGAAATTCTTTTGGTTTAGGCACGGATATCCCCTTTCTATAATCGTCAATGCACGCGCATCATCTCAACAACGTTTGGAGCACGTGCGGAGCCGTAACGAAGTGCTCGGCAGGCGTTTTCCCCAGTGCAAGGCTGATTCGTCTGGAGAGATGAACAGTTATTAGCTAGAAAGGTTTCCAACGTTTGTTTAATGCAGTTATAAGTTGGAAGTTGAAAGCCAAATACCAAGACGGTAGATTTACGGACCTTGCCAAATATTACCTCCTATCGTCGCAATTTTTTTCCCCTAACCGGAAGTACTTAAGGAGAGAAACTCAATTGAGGACAGCGACTTCTGTTGACGATTTCATGAACCTATCATTGTTTGAGAGAAAACGCAACACGTGGAGACACCTGCCGGAGTTCATTGGAAACACAATCACTTCCGTTATTTCTGGACATGCACGTGATTGGAAATCACTACGTCTTTTTCCAATACTACTTTCGTGGCGCTAGTGAGGACACAGTTTTGAAAATAATAAATAAAGCAATAATGTAGTTTATGTATTAATTCTTATATAATGTTAAAACACATAAATTTGTATTCAAAAATTAAAAAAACACGTTTTATATAAACGAAAACTTGTGTTAATTTGACACGTGATTACTCATGTAAAGCACTCGTGTTTATATTAGCTCGCCGTTGCTCGTGTTGATCAGAGAACATCAATAGGGAATCGTGGTAATGCAATAATAATTTCATCTTTTCATCCCAACGATAGTCCACCATGCATCGTAACCGGATTTCAAAGTGTTTAATTAACATGAATTAAATTATTAAAATAATTCTGATGAAAAGAACGTTAAGCAACATATTTATCTGACGTCATATATGACTTGCCTCTCCAACAATCCCTTTGCGGGCGTGAGCCCACTTGAAAGACAGGCCCTGGCCAATAGAGGAATAGATCGGCAATGCCATTGTGTTCGTTGAAATCTCGCTTACGTTCCGCCGCCACCTTAGGTCACTACAGAATACGAAAAATTACAACCAAACACCACACACGTGTTTACCATTGTACCTTGTATTTTATTCTAACTTACTTAATTAACTTTATAACATTAAATATTCTAAGAAAAAGCATATGAATCGAGTACTTGCTGCTTACACGTGTAGTATGGTAAGATGGCGGCAGCGGCTTCACTAGTGCCAATGAGAAAGGTACGGGCATTGCCGATCTATTCCTCTATATCTGTGACGCCTCCTAAAGATAAGGCCTGACTTACTACCAATAATAAGCCCTGAAATGCAATTAAACATATCTTCGGATGATGATGTAACAATGTCTGACATTTTCGCGCCCAGGCCTTATCTTTAGGAGGCGTTGCCCTGGCGCGGAAAAGTCACCTGACCATCTTAGTCCGAATAATAATGTAACCTTCATTGTTTCCAACAAACGAAAAATTGCTGATTATTAAAATCCAAGATGGAAACAATGAAGGTTACGTTGTTATTCGGACTAAGATGGTCAGGTGACTTTTCCGCGCCAGGGCTTGTTTTTCTCATGGGCTACGCTTTGCTGGAGAATGACGTATTAAGACGAAATCGACAGTAGCGCCGCGAAGCCAGGAGTGTTTTTAAGGAAAATTTCATTGGGTGACTTTCGTCACGTGATCTCAGAAAAGTTTCCCTTGTGGCTATAGGGAGTTCCTCCCCCCCCCCCGTTTCTTATTCCTCTGTGCTTTGAAGGTGGTTGTGTGTAACACTTGATAACAATACATCTTATCCATCAGGAAGGCCGACCTCCGAACTTACTGATCGTACTAGCAAGAACACTAAAAGTTAGAAAATCTTGTTACGTTACCAGGAGATAGTTTGGCACGGATGTCCTTATCCCATGGATTGTCGCCACAGTAGCAAGGAGGTAAGGTAAATCATAGACTTCACCATACTAAACAATCAATTTTTAAACGATATATTTACCGCACGATATCGCATGAAAGTATTAAATTTTTTTTTAGTAATACCAGGAAGTTAATGAACTTGAATAAAAATACATACAAGCATTTGTAAATTAAAACTTGGGTACTAATTTTCGCATAAGGTTCAAGGAAATCCACAATAGAGACAGAGCATAAATCATTACCTACAAGTAGTAATTGAATCTCTGGTACAATCTTTCCCCCCGACACTTTCCAAGGACTTGCAGCATGCATACAACGATGGATTGCAACTGTTTTGGAGCAACACGGTATTAGAATGGTAGTCATAATGTTTCGGCAGATCAATTTTCTGTTTACCTTTTTTCTGAGATGATAAATTCTGAATAAAATAACAGCAAAATATACACTGTGTCCACATGAGACCTCCCTGATTTCAAATTCTAATTGTAAGGTAACTATTAGTACTAGAGATTTGTGTGCGCTCTATGAATTGACTTTGTTGGATTTCTAGTGAAGGCCTCCCTGATTTCGTGCGTTTCTTGTCCGAGCCAGGCTTTCGGTTAACACTCCCCGTAGAAAAAACTTATTAAAACTTGCCTTAATTGTCTTTATTTCTGATGGCTCCCACTGAGCAAAATTCCTTTGGACGGTAATCGGTGATTTCATTTCAGTGTACCATCCACGCACTAAGCTCTCTCTTGTGGTATTGTCATATCTGCTAGTTAGTTAAATAAACACCTGCAACAAAAGAATGCAAAACTTTTGGAGTTGCTCGTCATGACACCGCAAACTGCAAATCAATAGGGCTTAACGTTTCCTACAATTAACATTTGAAATCGGGAAGGTTTCGTGTGGACACCCTGTACATGAATTGAAAAGACTCGTGTGCAGAAATCCGGGGATATACGAAGCGTCGCCTCATTACACCTTCATTACACATTGCTACCATGCCTAACTATTGAAATCGAAAATTTAACAAGACATCATGATTTTTTAATTTAGCCATGCATATTTAAGCGACCATTTTCGTCAGTTTATTAAGCAGGAAAAATTTACAATATTGACATCAAATAAAGAGAAGCATGTAAATATTAAATTTTTTTTTATCCTAGGAGATTTCTTTTGTTTTTAATTGAATTTTATATTTTTAAGAATTTTGTCTTCTCTCTCTGTGTATGTTATATACATTATATATCTCTCTGTTCTTATAGTTTATCTTCGTTGTCAGTTGAGGTATTTTTGAAGTAAAATTTGCTTCTACAGTGGATCGTCCCAACCTACATATTCCTGATTTTTTTCATTTTCTTCTTCTAAGAAAAGAATTAAAGGTTGGAAGTACTCGAGGTAGGCGGAAGCATCCATCCGGTCGGTCTCTCCTTTGGTGATCACCTCCATTGCTTTCGGCCAAGGAACGGATGAACCTAGCTGCAGCATTTCGCTAAATATAGAAATGAACATTAATATTACATTTCAAATAAATTTTTTTATTCAAGGTACTATCGAAAAGTTTCCGGAGCATAATTAATGCCGTCAAAGAAGATGAAATGGGATATCAAGATCATTTTGATGCTTGCCTATTGCATCAGTCTGCTAGGTGACGTCTCATTTCTCCTCGGTGACTTCTCATTTCGCCCAGTCCAGAAACTTTTCGATAGCACATCATTTAAATATATTGTAAAAATTATTTTAAAGGTATATTGAGACAATAGTGGTAATATCTGAATAAAGTTTGTAAAAATTTGAATTGGTACATCGTGAAAGTTTGATTTGTTTAAGCTCCTCAGATTTATTAAAAAGATTAACTGAAAACTTATTTACATATTAAAATATCAAGGCATTATACTTCCTATATTATCCCTAGTTCTATAGATAAATAATAGTTATTAATAAAAAAATAAAAAATAAATAAATAATAAATAATACGAGGGTCATTTTTAAAGTAAGAGCCGTTTTGTAATAAAAACAAAACTACTATACATGCATATATTTTCAAAATTCTTTCTTTATCAGATTCTATGTACCTTAAACTATTTTTCCACATAGTTCTCAAGTTTATGTAAGCACTTGTCATAGCGCTCAATATACTTCCGCATGATCACTTCATAAAAGCTGCCGCCGGTGAAGAAAGTCACGCAGTTTTCACTCTTTCATCGTCGCTGAAATGCAGGCCGCAGATGAACTCCTTTAGATCCCGGAACAGGTGGTAGCCACTGAAGCGAGGTCCGGACTGTAAGGCGGGTGGTCAAGCTGTTCCCAAACAAAAAAATCTGATTAGTTGGAAACAACTTAGCACTCGCCTTGCAGTCCGGACCTCGCATCTAGTGGCTATGATTTATTTATTATTTATTTATTTTTTATTTTTTAATTAATAGCTATTATTTATTGTATTCCAGGGTTTTTGTGTCTCGTCCTTCTCTCATATATCCGTCTATAGATCTATAGATAATCAACAGGTCTTTGGCTCGTTGTATTGTTGTTTCTAATATGAGAATTAGAGGCCTTACAATACATTATAGTTAGTTTGAAGAAACCGACTACTTTTGCCATTTATTCCCAGCTTTTTCAGAAACTGACTATAATGTATTTTAAGGCCTCTATTTCTCATATAGCTCTATAGATATAATACTACAGAGCCGTAGCAAGGTGGGGGGGGGGGTAATTTTGGCCTACTGTAATTTACAGTTTTGTTTTAGTATGTATGTGTCAATAATTTTAACTCGAAAGACTACAATGGGCGGCCTAATCTCTAGCTATGCCACTGACATTGTAGAGTTCATTATTTCCACTTCGGGAATAAACATGATAACCTATATTTTTCGTAACCGATTTTATTTTTATTTTATTTTTGTAAAGCTATTTAATTTTGAATAGTTTTCATTTTTTTTTCAATTCTTAAGTTTTTGAACCTTAATTACGGCTCTTTTTAAACGAATACTTCGATGTTAATTTTATTAAAAATTGATATAAAATTTGTTAATCAAATACTGTATTTCTAATATGTACCTGAGCAATTTCCCAGCATCTTTATTCTGATAAAAATCACAAGCATATAGCGGTTTTGATGCATCTCCTGGAACGTATATTCCTGCTTCTTTACACATGGCTTTGTAAAATTGAAATTGAACGACATAACTCACAAAATAACTAGAAAAGGATAAATGAGAATTTTTTTTTTTTAATTTTTAGTTATAAATTGTAAAGCAGGGAGATAAGTATATTAAATTGTTTAATTGCTAAAGTTAAGGATATACAGGGTGATTATAGATAACGTTCCCTACTTAGCCCACCCTAGACAGGAATAATGGGTAACAAACTCGATAGGAAAAGTGTCCAGATTATGGGCCACAAAAATTGCATGGTTCACCGCTTCTGATTTCAGTGATTCACAAGATTTGCATTATCAGGAATATTCGCACATGTGCTGATCTAAAGAGAAACATTATCAAGAGAGATATTAGGAATCCCATGAAGATATCTCGTTCAGCATGTTAGACTACGCTTTCAGATTATTTCGAACACACTTTGTGGCGTGACGGAAAATAGGTCCACAAAAATTAGGCATATTGTATATCACAACGCAAGTGTTCCTTATTCATTATTTATTTCCCTATTATTCAATTTTCACATTAGGGTTCCTGTTCGTGCGATCGCTCGTTCCCCACATTGAGGTGATTAAGTAGGAAAAGTTTAATCATAATCCTCTTGCATAAAAAATCCGAATTTAGAAATTTTAATCTCGCCCTTAATTTAGGAAAGTCTTAAAAATAAACAGGATGTAAATAATTAAATAATATTTAATATCGACGTTTGAATATTTAGATGGTGGTTTATTTTGAATCGAGAAAACTAAAATTTATATGAATGAATCTGGTGAAATAGAAAAAGAAAAGTGGTGATGTAGTAATTATTAAGTAGCGGGAAAATGGAGCCAGTTATTGGTTTTACAATGTCCGCCTGCGTGTCTGTTTGTCCCCTTCATATTTTCTACATTTGCAGAATATTGAAATTTGGCATTTCAAGCTAATCATGGGTATATCTACTTTATTATTAGTTTGGTTTAGGATTGGCCTACTGGATTCGGAGTTACGGAGTTGGGAATTAGAGAGGACCAATTGCTCTACATAATATAGAGATGTAAAGGACTGAAATCGGTATGCAGATTCCGCTAAACAAGATCTACTTCCTTGAAGAGTTTGGACCAAATTGTCCCCAGATTCGGTATTTTATTAGGTTGAAAGAAAGTTCCCGCACAATGTTTATGACGAAATACCCAGAAACAATGCGGCGAAAGGCACATATTAATCTGCAATGTATTCACCGTTACTCTCGAACACCTGCTGCCAACGAAGGGGTAGATCATGGATACCGGTGGAGTAAAACGCAGCTAGTTTGCGTCGAAGAAGTTACCTGCTGCAGTTGTGATGTCCGCACCAGTTGCTAAGTTTTTGCTATTCAAAAAGTTTTGCAATGCCCAGAATAAGTGGTAGTCTATATGCGCAAGGTCGGGCAAGTACGGTGGGTGAGGGAGAATTTCCCTGAAGATTTTGACGGGTGGTCGCGCGTTGTCAAGAAGAAAAATGACATCAGTCATTTCAGGGTGTTTTTCTGCAATTGCCTCTGACACATGTTGCAGTTGTTTACAGTGAATCACGCCCCTCACATCCCACTAGAACAAAACCATGAGCTTCTTTTGATACAGGGCGGTCTTTCCCTGAGATAATGCAGCTGTTCCTTCACTGTGCCATCTCCAAATGCTCGTTTGATGCGCCGTTGCGATTGGCCAGCGTTCAGGCTGGACCAACAGAGTGCGTAGTTGTTAACGGAACACAGTCACTTGCTTGGCCATGTGTGGATAGTGTCTCCAGCTCTGCAAGAAAAACGATTCGATTAGACATCATTGGATGTGCTTACATATACCTCCATCGCTACGGATTCGTATTTAGAGTGATTGCGCGGGAACTTTCTTTCCAACCCAATACAAGCCTATTTTGTTTCTTTTTATCTTATTTTAGTTTGTTGTATTCATCTTATAATTTTCATTTGTAAGTTCTATTCTAATTCATTAATTCCATAGTTGTATTTTCCGATTGGTCTATCACATTTTACCAATCAGAAACTTTGCCTTGTTCTGTAAATTTAGGCATTTGCCTCTTTATCTTGTGTCCACCAGTCGCTGACTATGTATTCTACAATATTCTGTTTATAAAGCGTCTTGCCTGCCTCTTAAGTTGTATCCTTGACAAGCCAGGAATGAAAAGGCGAAACAGGTCGGAATTCTGTGCGTTTTCTTTCCAGCTATGTACTGCTAAGTATTTCTTGTTACTTCACTTGCTCACGAAGAGCAAATTTTAAATTAGATTACATTATTTGCTTGCATTGTTTTGAGATTACCATCCAACAAATAATGAAATCTTTTTCTTCTGGAGCGATTCGAAGGATCTTTGAATGTAGTTATTAATTATTATTAACTTCAGCAATGAAATCTTTATGACAAAGTGGAAGACCAGCCTCACCGTTTTAATCATGATCGTTTAAAACAGAATTCTTTCTTCAAATTTGGTTACATTAAAAAATTTAATTTTTCTCCCTTCAAATTAAGTCCATGAACTTATTGATCGGTATGAGAACTTACTTGAGAACCGATTCCTCAAACTAAAAATTACATTTCATATAAATTTACAAATATTACATTACCTTATGTAAGGCGAATCAGAGGCTACATGAAACTTGGCACCCGGGTCAAAATCTTCTTCTGATCTACTGACTGGCGGCACAATTCCTTGAAGTTCTTTTCTAAAATTAAAGATTGCATGCAGGACTCATTTTTTTTTTTAAAAGAACTGAAACATCGTCATGTAAACATTCTTTTGAATTTCAGTTTTTTAATATTACATACTTTTAACTGACCTGATAAGTTTTTTGTTTATTGATTTAATACATAAAATAGCGCTACCATTACAAAGTTTTCTTTCATTAAGAGCCGACGGTAACTTCATCATTAAAATTTATGTTTTAGACACTATTCTTCTTCATCTTACCTTATTCCCCACCACATTTCGTTATAAATATCCTCTGTGATGCTGCCATCAAATACTTTCCATCTCCACCTATCAACACTGTAGCTAAATGGTAAGAAAGCTAGTTTACTTAGCGCCATTGAGAAAAGGAAATTTATCGTAGATTCTAGAAGAAAATGTGAAGATAGTGATTGTCAGTGTGAATTAGAAATCATCTAGAAGATTTAATCTATCTTTTAAAAATTAGGATTAACGAATTTACCGTTATCGCTGTTGATTGTTTGAAGCAGCGAGATCCTTTGTAGGTGTTGAGGTGTAGAAACAGATAGTGCCAGCGTATCGCCGACCGCTTCATGAAATCCTTGATTTTTTAAAAAAAAGTTGCATTTAATTTTTTGATTTTATTACTAATTTTTAATAATTTTACGAATTTAATTGTAAACTGTTTTAAATGTCATCTGTTTATCCCTCTGATATTATTGACACATTCTTACAAGCATTAATGATAACAGTAATCTACCATCCAGATGGTATTATAGCTCCCGTTATTATGGTTTGTAGACAGTTGCCATTTGTCCACAACAAATGTTATCAAGGTCTGCTTATTTCAAATCTCGCATACTAATTATTGTGGAGGTTTCTAATTAGCAATATCTTTTAGTTTTAAAAGTTGTAGCTTTCAGACACTACTTAAAACTAAAATCATTAAACAGGATGTTCGATTAAAGACCGACGGTTTTTAAAATGGAATAGCATGCAAACGGCGAGAGTTATTAAGGCTATTCTTGCAGGAAATTAATGTGTGAATTCAGGAATTTGTTTTGGCACGTTACCGCCAAGTCATCTGAACACAGTAAAACAGTTGTACGAGAAGTTTACACGAATCGGTAGTGTTACTGATGAGTTGGCAGGCGTTGTTGGATGTCCGTGGTCGATCATGATGGAACCAAAGTTGCAGGCCGTTAAGTATGTCATTAAGCGCAATCCGAAAGATTGGTCCTCAAAATACAAGGAAACGTACCAAAACAAATTCCTTAATCTCCTACAAGAACAACTTTATTAACTGTCACCGGTTGCCTGCTATTCCATTTTAAAAACCGTCAGTCATTTTTAGTATATTGTGTAAATAACAATACATATTTTCTTAAGCGCTACATTTTAATGATAATGCCTAAGTGCTTCATTTTTTGGAATGGTATATAGATATTGTTAACTCCGAAAAAAAATTATCAGTCACCCGGATTAGCTCCGTCCCTGAATACGATCGGTTGATCCTTGTATTGCATAAAGTATTGAATATGTCCCATTTCGTGATGAATTGTAATGAGATCTTCCATTGTGATAGTTGTGCACATTTTGATACGAAAATCTTTCCCATTATAAAAATCCCATGCTGAAGCATGACATAAGACTTCTCTGTCCGTCGGCCGCTCCAGGAGAGATGTGTTCCAGAAAAGATCGTTCAAAGGGATTAAACCGAGAGAGGTAAAAAATTCATCTGAAATATGGAACATTTTCTGTATGCTGTAACCCTGAAATATTGCAAGCCACAAACTGAATCGTTAGCATGTATTGTTCGGTAAAAATACTCGTATCATAATCTCGTATAAAAGTTGAATAAAATCTTAAGATAACATGAGATATTAAATTTAAAATTTACCTGTTTTTTCATCTCTTCTGTTACATCTATGAGCTTTTTATTAGGAAACGGTACCGTTATATCGTATATATTATCCCATGATTGTGACCACATATTTCCTGTAAGAAGCATATTTACTCATTAAAAACTTATGTAAAAATAATGCATATGTTGCGACAAAAATTTTTTTCACACTTATTCCTTAGTTAACATGAAGAATGCTATTCGCTACTTTCAGTGAATATAGAGGGTGCTGTATTTTTTTGAAAAAATGGCAGCGAAAGTAGGATCCTTCCTTTTTTAAACTGAAAAATAGATGACTTTTTAGGATAAAAATTCGTTCTAATAATTATTATGAGAGAATGTTATCTAGGATTGGTGTTCTGTGTTATAAAAGCCATGTTTAAACTACTGCGAATCCTACTTAGCTCAGTTCAAGTTATGCCACAAGGGCGACGCCACTTAAACTGATAGTAGCGAATAGATGTTCACGTCTTTTAGTAGGTGGTGCTCTGAAACTCCAAACATATTTCCTATTACCCATCGACATCTAATACCCCATTTTATAGGGGTAATAGATGTCGATGCTATTACCAAACACACATGAGTATTTAGCCTAGCGAGTAATTGTTAGTTCCGGTTATTCAGAGTCTACTTAATGACTACGATACTCATTTAGTTCATGAAATGATCACCCGAGTCCTCTACTGCCATTTTTGCTTTTACCATTTAACGACCTTTATCTCGTAATGGACAGCTTGCTCAAGTATCGTTCAAGAACGACTACAAATAAATATTAATTTAAATTGTTTGATATTTTAAAAATTAGGGCACACTTCGTTTTCTTCTTAATATATATCAAATTTGGATATGCGATTGATGAAGACTAATGGTTTGTTAAAGCAGTTCTTTGTATGCAGTCGAAATAGCGAAAATTCTACTGAAAATTTTGAATCTGTCAAGTGACAATTTTATTTCCATTAAAAAATAATGGACTTCTTCCTTAGAATGTTTATAATGCATTTAATTTTGACGCTGAGTTTTCGTTGAAGACAACTAAATTCCTTATTTGATAGCGTTCAAGCTGCTAGCAATAAAGTACACGAAAACATTTAGACATCACCTAAATTCTAAATTCTAATTTTATTCGTACAGTTAAACGAGTTTATTTATTCGAACGTTTTAAACTCGTCTTTCCATGTTAATTAAGGAATAGGAGAGTCGTGCTCGGCGATTGCGAAGTCACAATTCCGAGATTTTCGCGTACGAGATAAATTAAGCATAGTAACGAAAAGAAAATATTTTGAAAATGATTGTCAATTAAGAGTACTATAGGATGTTATTTTTGCAAAATCTGAATTTTTATAAAACTTTTTATTGGGACAGCAATTTTACGTTCCTGGGAAGGCTTTACGATTCCATAAAAAGTTCAGACAAATGAAAGCTATAAATAAAAATTAAAAAGTGTAGAAAAAGTCATTTAAAATAATTCACCTAAAATGTGAGCAGGAATGGGTCCGGTTTCACTAATTTTATCACTTCCATAATAGAGCCTAAGTTTCCTTCTTACATATGCGTGCAAATGTAAATAAAATGGCCTCAGCTGCTGCCATAAGTCTTCTATATCGTCCATAAACGTTTCCGTCTCGTATGGATGACGCCACATTTCACCCATGTCCTGAAAATCTATTAAAAATTACATATAATAATAACACAATAGTGTTTTATCATCGAAACTGAATTTACTTGTTAATATAAAGTAAAAAAAAATGCCTATTTTTTCTTTTGTTGTACAGACTATAATTAACTTTTCACAAATCTAGGATAACCACCACGGACATATTAACATTCTCGAAGAATATAGTAAAAAGAGAGGACTCAGAAAGAATTTTTAAAATAATTATAAAAGGATATGTTCGTATAACAGCTTTTAGATAATATTACGAACAAATCGATTTAAAATTTAATCATAAATGAGGCAATTGTGGTGATTTTTAAGAGGGCTCAAGGTGATTATAAATTTTTATCTTTTGTTAAATAAATGTTGAAAAAAATATCAGAATCTTTTACTTTGTAAATTTTAGGGGTATTGCAATTTAAGTCACAAGTATTACCATTCATTTTAGCGGCTTTATTTCCGAGGGCCACGTAAATAGGATATATGGGGCGCATAGGTCGACCAGTTTTTTCGTGCCATTCTTTCCATACATGTTTTAATTCTTCGTAATTACGAGAATCGGCCATTATTTCCGTAAGTTCTGAACAAAAATAAAAAAGCTTATCAAATACAAGAGAAAAAAAAATTGGTGCATGACAAATTTGATATTTTTCAGCTGAAAACATTTATCTTAGGAATATGAATCTAGAGCTTGGCAATTATTTTTTTTTTATATAAATAAACCAGCAACTTATAATTTTATCCATTACTATTCTTTAAATATTCCTGATTACCTACAAAGCCTCGGAGATAGGATATGCAGCTACAACATTTGTTTTTGTTTCGGTTCTTGGTTTAGCCGACGACAATTATTTAACCGACTACAATAATTTTTTTAGCCGATGATAAACGGAATAAATTTCCGATTCTTTTATTAAATAGTTACTGTTTTGGTAATTAAAAAAAATTACGTTGTGGTCAAAAGTATATTTCCCCTTTTTTAGAGCCTTTTTTAGACGAGTCTAACAGTCGTAGAAGATCACCAAGTGGAAGAGACTAATTAGGATATGGGACACCGGACACTTCAAGATATTACCCTTAAGGGGACTATGATGCTACTGTTGCTCAAGAAATTGAGAATTTCCATAAAACGATTGACCACCTAATTAGAAGTAGAAATTAAATAAAGATAGACAGAAACGCATCCTTATTGATAGTCCGTCCTGCTTGGATCACGTTACCATCTCCAATTTTCATTGTGGGCACAAAGCATTCCGGCCAATACAATTCACCAGGTCCAGAGATGCCCTTCGGATCGCCAGATCGTATAGCGTAACCATCGCTCCTTAGGATCCTCTTCTATAGGGAGTGCAAGTGACTACGTCACAGCTGACGTCATTTGCACGATGAACGGGCCGAGAGCCTAGGAAATGGGATCGCTGGTTCCAAACATTGGAACCACGCAATATACGTACTAGTAACGTTGAAACGGGCGGCCAGTAAAAATGACATCTATTAAATTATTATGTTAATTTGTGTAATTTATATTATTATTAAGACATTTAATACCATTATATAATTTATACATTAATATTACAACGCTTTTTAATCATGTTTAATCACTTAACAAAAGAATGCCATCGTTCGCGGATCTTTCTTTCTTTGGGAGAACGATAGATGTCTAAATCGCTGTTTTGGCTCTTTCTTGAGCAGTGAGGAACTAAACAATTTCATATCTTAAATGTGTTATAAACACTGGGCTTATACAAAACGATTTTATTCCATCCCTACGTTGGAACCATGTTAAATCCCGAAGCGAGAAGACTTGTTTGGAACCAAATCGAGTCACGTGACTGAAGAATTCCAAGGACTGACGTCACACTTGCACTCCCTATTGATCAATTGCCTTCCGTGAAGGTGTTAGTTGCACTATTCTAAAGGATGCCGGACACTAGCAGGTGTGATAACGGATTCTAAGCAGTTGCACGACCAGAAAACCCATGTGCAATCGCCTCCCGAAGAATAGTTTTCTGGAGGATGGCATTCTGCGAAATGTCTGCACTATGGTTTCTTCAAGGGCCCGAAAAGTAATAATCGTTCCGTTGCCATCAAATTCCAGTTAATGAAATGAAAGAATAAGGACAGCTCTCCATCAAAGAAATTCCGAACAGCATCTTCATTTAACAGGCACGTGGCCAGTGTTTTTGGACATAGAGGGCATCATCCTAATCGAATGGTCAGAACGGGTAACTGGATTAGCGGGACCATTAAAAACAGCTGACTTCGAAGAATTACAAGCAGTTACTCAGATTGACGCAACACAGTACGAAAACGTGGTTCCTGAGCGGTTGCTATACAAATGGCGCAAGTACAGTCATCAACAGGAAATAATCCACACTTTTACCGTTTTTTACTCTAACAACAGGAATTTTACTCTAAGTTTTACCGTTTCAATATTAATAATTTTTCGATTGAAAAATGGAAGGAAAAATTCTGCGACCCGGATTCGAACCAGAAACCTCGACTATCATGGCCGACGGCTCTACCAGGAGATCTGAGAGCCAGGAGCCCGCCTCCCATTGGGCTTTCAACCGTGACAACTTGGTTGTCTTTAAGACACCTTGTGACAGCTTAGCTGTCTGGATGTCTGCGATAGCCCAATTGGTAGAGGCATCGGTCATAATAGTCGAGGTTCCTGGTTCGAATCCGGGTCGCAGAATTTTTCCTTCCATTTTTCAATCGAAAAATTATTACCTATGTTTGGAGACAATCTCCAGTTTATAATTATTATCTGTTTCAATATTAATTTATTTTTAATAATTTAATATTACATTTAGAGTTAACATTATTAAGATTATTAAATTTAAATAATTATAATTAAAAAAAGCTATTAAAACAACACATTAGCATAAAATGTAATATTAAGTTATTAAACTCGTGTGGATTATTTCCTGTTGATGACTGTACATACGGCGGCTGAAAGGTGGGCCTATCTACTGAATTGTAACTGGCTTGTCTGTGGGGAAGAAAAAGAATGTGTAATTCAATATGATACGTCTCCCATATTAAAACAGTCTTTCTTTTTTTGAAATTTTGATATTGAAATTTTCAATAGCTCGTTAAGTAAGATCTTCCACATTAATAAAAAAAAAACCGTGGTAAAATCTACATAGTAATCATACAAGTATACAATATTTAATAATTTTACCTGGTTCTAGCCGTAAATTGCACGATGTAGAATCGTTATAAGAGCAAATTGTAGTTGTTGCATAAATACGTTCCATTTCTGAAATAGCCTTAGTATGCTGAAAATAAATTATATAAGATAATTATTAAACTGTTCTATATTACCAAAGCTAGATTAACTAGGACATTTTCGCTTCTTATTTAATTTACTAAAAGAGCATTTTCATTACAGAAAATTACGTTTTCTAAATCTCCTTCGTCTAAAATGGCTATCCCAAGAACGGATAATTCCTTAAACTGACGCTTAATGTTTTCATCTTGCAAATGTTGCCAGTTGATTTGAGAAACATTCATCCATGCCTCTTTCTCAAAAGCTGCTTCTTTCAGCTCAGCAGCAGTCTAAAAAAAACGCAAAGTATTAATTTTCTTGTTCGTTGAATTGATTTTGGCCAAAATAATTGATTTATGTATATTTGAAGAGTAACTTAACCTTAAAGTATGTCTAAAATGTCTAAAACAGATTAATAAAGGTCATTGATAAAAAGGGTGCTTTTATCGGGTATTAAACATGAGACTCTAAACTTTTTTTCCAACTTGCAAGTGGCTAAGTTGGGATAGTGGCTGTTAATTTGCTTTTGATTCCTTATTCGTTGTTAAATGCTCCTGGAAACAACGTTTTGCATCATCTAATTCACGTATATATAAAAGCAACAAACGTGAATTTACTACGTTTATTTGCATTTTCATCCCGGCTCTATACTTTTTTCCAGCACCTTAGAAACTTAAAGGACAGCATTAAAATTGCATTAAAATGAAGTTTCCTGATTTAGACGTTCTCATGAGAAGGGATGAGGAAGAGCTTCGGATGAAATTCTTAAATGCATAACTTCCTCGGTGAGTGATGGGCTAAATAAGCTGAAGCTGATTGCGTTAAGTCCAATTAAAATGATGTCCCAGTCACACAAACAGAAACCAAATAATGAAAAAAAAACACGACGAGTGGAAACATGGGAAGAAATGCACATGAACGTTTACGAGCATAAACTTTGCTCTTCGTCAGATATAAAGTTTCAATTGTTTTCCTTATTTTTCAATTAATTATATAGAAAGTGGTTTAATTATGTTTTTAAATTTGTTGATTATATTTCCTTCTTTACTTACATTTCTGCTTATCATAACGTAAATTTTTGACTGATGTACTTCTAACATCAACTAAAGAATGAAATTGCACCATTAAACTTCCAGACGATAAATTTGAGATTAAAAATAAATTTTAACCTGCTTGGCATTGGTTTTAAGATTTAAAATTTTTGTTCTCCTAATGAATTCTCCTAGTGCACTACATCGAGTTTATACGAGTTGTATTGGGATGCGTAATAATATTTTGCTATGGCATTAATCTGATCTTAAAATATTTTGCTATGGCACTAATTCTAGAATAGAATTTGCTGAGTGAGAAGCAGCAAGCGTAAGAGGATGTGCACTTCTATTACATACGGATCTTAACGAGAAGACAGTTTGCCTTAATGAGAAGACAATTCTAAAAATATCTGATCATTTGAAGTTTATGTAATTCTTTTCGATCTACATCATTCCTAGTATTTCGAATCACAAAGGTTAAAAAGAGACTGAAGTATAGTAAGAATAGTAAATATATATTTACGTTTTCTACTTTACTTTTATCTTTCTCTTAATTTCTGTAACATTCACTTTTTAAAAGTGCAATACTGATCCAATTCCTTAAGGGTATTAAAAGAAACTACAGTGTTATTATAATATATTTAATATAAACGATTATGCATACTGCTTCATTTGAAATATTAACTTCTTACATGTTAATGTTATTTTGTTTCAAATGCACTCTTATAATTCAATTTCTATTTTAATATAAATATTTTACAAAATAATTTTAAAAAGTAATTTTAAAAGAATCAACAAAGAAATAAGACAAAGTCGTACGTCTTATGAAGAATGTACATGTACTGTATATTTCAAAGCCATATATAATTTTTTTTTAAGCTGGCCGTTTCGAGTGCATAAAGAACGGCGATGATACTAAGTTTTTAATGTGGTAATATATCTAATGACGTGAAATAATTACGTAACAAGATTTCAATACATTAAGGCATCGTGTTGCGACATTTGCTGATGCAGTCGCTATTAGAAAATGAGGCCAATTGCCAAAGCCATTCTCTGCATTATTAATTATGATTCTGAATTTTCCGTTACCCCATTACGAGAGAGTCTCACCTCCAACTTTCCATTTTCTTCCGTTACGTTGGTATTATAATTCCACGAGGCAACGTGATATTCGTATAATTCAATGCTGGCTTTTTCGTCGTACCAGGAGAGAAAAGCTTTCGCTTCCTCTTCGGAAGAGATGATTCCATTTAACCCGGCATTTGTAACGTTAACCGAATCAGTCAAGACTACACTGAAGAAAGCAAGAAGAAAGTATCCGTGGGCTAACTGCATTTGGACGGAAATTATTCCTTGTATAAAAAAACAGAAACTGAAAACAAAAAACGAAACTTTATTTTTTAAAAAAAATGATTCTAATATTATGTAATTAAATATAAATCAAATGAATCTTATTTGAAAAAAAGAATATTAAAGTTAGGATTTTCTATGACAATTTGTTAAGACCGAAATACGCCGATAGCCTCCCGTTAAAGAAATTTTACTAAAATATCACTTGCATAAAATACATGATTGTTAGTTAATTAATAAATAATAATAATAAAAATAATAATAATAAAATTAATTCTGAGATTCTAATTAAAAATTCTGAGTATGAGAATTATAGTAAGAGAAGAATATAATACGTTATCCATATATTACATTTTATCCTAATAAAATGAATGCGATAATAATACTTACAGGTGCAATGGTGCAATCAATGGAGAGATATAGAGAGATTGTGAGTGAAGAAGGAATAGCTACAGCCTCTCATTCATTGGCCGCTTGCTTCGCCGGCTGATCTTTTTCCCTCACTTGTTGCTTTCTCTTCGCTTTCTCGTTGCCGTGCGTGTGTTCAACACAGGCCACGAGTCGCCTATCTCAATGGTATGGCAGAGCCGTCGCATTTGGTTGAACTTTTTGCATTGTTCCTCCGACAATTGTTTCGTCACGGCATTACATTCGCTTAGCCAAAGCGATGACGATGTCTGAAGGAGGTTGGGAAAAGGAAATCAACCTTGCACTATTATTTAATCAATCAATCTAATACATTGTCATATAATTGGTCATGCTAACCGTTACACGGAATAATTTTGTTTCATGAGCGGATGTACTTAGATTTTTATTTTAATCATAAGAAAGTTTTGATAATCAAGAACAGTTTCATAACAATGAAACCGTTATTATTGAATAATGTTTCTTGGCCAAACGTTTTAATTTCTGTATAATTTTTAATAGGTTTCAAATTTAAAAAATTAATAAAAAAAATTAAAATAAACATTGTGCGTTCCTTTATTTTGAAAGTGAATACGATAAGATATTGATGCCAAAGATAAATCTCCGGTAATTGAAACAAGGAAAACGGTTTTGAGTTCCATCCAGGTGGCCTTCGTCTGAAAAGCAATCAAGAAAGAAAACGCGATAAATGTTTAAGAAGGTTTCTTTGTTCGATTACTTCATAGTGCATTATGAAATGAATTCTAAGCCAAATAAAACTATTTAAAAGTAAATTTAAAAGAATATAAACCAAGTTTAATTATATAAAGATTAAAAACTCGTTTATTTATTTTCAACCTCGGAGGAAATATTTTTGAGGATATTTAAAATCAATTGATAGTTTAAAATCCCAATACCACTTTTCTGAAGCATTAAATGTTGAATTGGAGATCCTATCAGGGTTTGAAAATTTCAACTCTTATTTATTTTCAACTTCATTACATCAGTTATAACGTATTTCGAAATTTCGATTTTAATTACCATCTTCTTTATACTAATCTCTTGCATTTATTCTAATATTCGTGGGGTTAGATCATTACTACTAGAAACAATTACAGAGTGAAAAATGCTCTATTGCTATATAATTAATTGCGATATTAATTACTAGATAGATTTCTAATTTTATGTTTTGTTTAAAACCTGAATGATTCTTCTATGTAGGTCTTATTATTGTAAAAAGATATTGGAATTTCTAAAATTTACTAATTAATATTTTAATAAATAATGACTCGAAGCCTCACATTTTCCCCCTCCGCCAATAATAAAGACAAAAAAAATGAAATTTTGCACGCTGGGATGCTCTCGTTGGACTAGTTTAGTTGTCTTTTCAATAATGTGCTGTTTTGAGAATGTTTAATATAATTTTTCATTTTTCAAAGATTCTTCCGATAGGCAGAGGACACTTCATGTACTTAATTTATAATCTAAAAATTGATTGTTTTTTTGTCTGTTTGTGTGTAAAATATTTGCGTAGTGTTGTTGGATTTCAGTTTGAACGTTTCCTCCGTAACAATAGCATTTCTTTTTGTGCACCCACTTAGGAAGAAGGTGGGTTGAGATCCTCTTAAGAAATCATTTAGTTACACATTCGCTAATTAGTCGTTACATTTCCTAAGCTACATATAAAAATTCTGCTGAGGTATTTGGTGATCCTGGTGCTTATTTTTCCCTGAGAGTTGAAAGGTCTACCATGTTCTTAGTAAATCTCAAAATTATAAGCAACCACTGGAACAAACGGATAACAGAAGTTGGCTGTTTCTCCGGACACATTACTCGCCGTGCTAACTCCTTCCAAAGATGGTCAATGGGATTGAGGTCGGGGTTCTGTGCAGGCCAATCCAAGCGGAAGTAACAGGGATCCAATATTGGGGTCAATATTGGTCTCTTCATACCCCAGTAGCAACATGACATCTGGCATGGTCATCTTGGAAGTAACAGGGATCCATTCCATAATAATGCTACATGTTGGGAACACTCCACATCTGATCAAAACACTGTGAACCGTGACTCGTCACTCCACAAACTGATTTCCACTGCTCTAGAGCCCAGTTGGGATGGTGTAAACACCATTTGAGCATTGAGGACTTATTGGTCTTCGTAAAATGAGTCTTACGCGCGGCTGCTCTACATGAATATCCAAGGTGATGGGCCTCTGTTCGCAATGTTCCAATTGAAACATGAACCCCTGTTGCTGCCTGAAACTCCTGTCTGATAATGGCCATCGGCTGTGTCATCGCCTCCTAAAGATAAGGCCTGAGTGCGAAAACGTCATACATTGTTACATCATCATCCGAAGACATGTTTAATCGTATTTCTACCAATAATAAGCCCTAAATGATGATGTAACAATGTATGACGTTTTCGCGCTCAGGCCTTATCTTTAGGAGGTGTTGGCTGTGTCCGATTTTTGACATTTCACGTTTCAAGGTTCTGCGATCTCTGTTGGTCAGAAATTGCGGGCGCTCGTAATGTTCAGCATTTCTGCAACGTCCTCCATCTTCCACTTACGCAGCACGAATGCCAGCGTTAGCAGCAATTTTTCTGCTGGACAGTCGACTAAGATGTTATCTACAGTTGCACCCTTATCGAATTCCGCCATCTCTATATCAAGTGTCATCTCTTTTACAATGGTAACTGCGCCATCTCATAACTGTAGCTGGTTTAAAGGTAAACTCCATACTCAAAACAACTTTGTTTAAAATGAAAGATGAAGGTCTCAATAATAACGTAGCATGTATAAAAATTTTCAATTCGAACTCAAAATTGATAAAA
>JAHWFO010092776.1:5082029-5108376 GCA_023313115.1 Rhysida immarginata | reverse complement strand
TTTCCTCCTCCCCGATCGACACTGACGCCACGTTTCGGCACCTGTAACGTCAGAAGTTGCCGAGAGGTGCGAAGGAGTTTCGAAATCGTGACGTCATACATTGGACGCTATCGCAGGCGCCGCTATCAGTAAATTGTCAGGGCAGTGCAGGCATCGCTATCAGTTCTCCCGCTTCCCTGGTCAGGGCATCGCAGTGGTCTAGGCTTACAATGGACTACGAATATGAAAATAAGGCCGACAGTGACGATAGCGATTTTGATAACAGTGACAGCGATGTACAAGGGCTGTTAGCAGAATTAAATGCTACGGAAACTTCTGCGAGATACAGCCCTATGTATTAAACCGTGAAACGGGATCTTCTGCTTGCCGTGTCGGCGTGTGCCCTGCACAGCAGATATGCCTACCTCTTTCCTTCGGCGTTTAACAAATGCTCTTGCGGTCGTTGTTCTTGAAGAACGCCAGGCCTGTTTAGAGTTGGAAGAGCATCTAGTTCCACCTAATACGTGATCTAGTTTCAGCAAATTTCTTGTTTGAATTGATACTGAATTTATAACGGCGGATGCGTAGACAAAGCAAGACGCTTCAAAATGAGCTGAACAGACGATGCTGTTTGGAGTTGGATAGCAGTTCCCTCGCTGTCAAAAACTAATCCACTGTTTTTAATCGCTTCTGATTGTGGAAATCTATGAAACGTGAAATTTCTATACGATTGTCTATTTACACATCCAAATTGAAGGCATTCCGACATGAAACAGGTTAGCGAAATCTTAACGATATGTAGCATCGTTGAAAGCGACTAGAATCTCGGCGACGAAATTCCCCGAAGTTCCCGCGGCAGGAAATGACGCTTTGTTCCGTTGTGCTCTCTGGAGAAGGGAATGGAAGATCCCACGCAAATTTTCAATTTTCCGAGGCATTTTTCTTAATAAAATTTTAGGAAAAATCGAAAAATTTTGAATATATATTCTATTAACCTGGATTGATGTTATGATAAAAAAAAATAAAGTCGATTTTTTCCGTGGAGTTTACCTTTAAGCCTCACGATCGCCGCTCGAGTTCATAATCTACCGTCAGGGGGTGCCCAATTACTTTTTGTAAGCTAATATATTTTATTCTGAATTTTCTACCATATTGTATAATAAATTTTGCCAGAATTTTAAAGAGACCGTATACATGCAGTATAGAAAATTGATATCAAAATTTAAAATGTATCAATATTCTCGAATTGCAAAAAGGCCGCAGCATATTCCCCAGATATCGCATTAGCCGAAAGATTGCTTGTTATCCTCCTTCAAGGCTTAACTCGATAATATCACTCAACTTCGAAGTGTATTATTTACTTAAGAGTAGAAGCTATTTGAGACACCATCCGGCTGATTTCAGGCTGTGTAGTCTCGTTTTCTGTAACATCAAGACCATTCATTCAAGATAACGGTTGTAAAAGAGTTTTTGCCATCATAATTCGCCAACGGATGGCCCAGCTGTTATAACGGATCAGATGAGTTAAAGACGACAGATAATTGACGGCAAATTATCCTCGATCGTGGAGAGGCAGAAAGAGATACAAGAACTAGATCGTATAATTTCTTCATAAAGATATTAAAGAAAAAGATGATGAAGATAAAAGTCAACAGTAAGCCCTCAAAGGAAAAATCGCCGACATGTTCACGATGTAAGAAAATCGAAAGGATTGAGGTTATTTGACTGGTTTGGTTTGGTTTGTTTTGTATTAATGTCCTTTTCAACTGCTATGGTCATTTCAGGACGGCGTTATAGGGGCCGCAGATTTTGCCTCGCAAGGGTTCTTTAACGTGCACCCGGCAAACGAATAAACGGGACCAACGGCTTTACTTCCCTTCCGAAGGAAGTGCGTGATCTCAAGATTTTCCCCCTGAAAAAATCCTCGTCGTCCTCGGCCGGGGTCGAACCCGTGTCCTCGAGCACCAGAGGAGGTTATTTGACAACATATGAAGGGGCATTGCGAGATGAGTGATAACTTTTGTTTTCAGCTCCTGCGAAACGTTTCTAAAGAAAAATCAGATATCAATCTATTTTTAAAAGAAAAATACGAGGTAATACGAAAAAGAAAGACGCCTATACAGTGATGGCCTTCAAAGTACAGCATTCCTAGTCGACATTATAATGGTTGTATTGCATTTATCATAGACTAAAAATCGGTAAGCAGAGAACTAATAAATTGTACTCATATAATGGAAAGTAAACCATGTATGTAAGTAAGTAATGTACTAGCAAATATAAGTGAGGGATTTACGTTTGCGAATAAATATTAGAGGAGTATGCAAAATTAGTAGGACAGTTACAGGGCGTATACCTTCAATCCAATCAGGAGTTGCATTGTATTCCGCAACGGCACGGCACATTAACAGACTTATATAATAAGAGAATGAGGTGTGGTCACGACGCGACTTTCTTATACATAAATGTCCTAGTCCAAATACAGAAAAAAAATAAAACAGCTGTCTAAAATGGCTACAAAATTTTGAAAAAGTTTGTGAATAAAACTTACTTCAAATTAGCTTCTAAACACTTTGGTATAGATTCCAAAGTTTCCTATACCATCTTCTATCGCCTATATTAGCAAAAATTTGTCAAGAGTAGAACTGGTACTTCCGGTTGGAATTTTGAAAAATTTTCTGTACAAAGGTTAAAGACAAAGTAAATAACACCTCTTTAACCACAACAAAAATTAAGTAAAAAGAAAAATACAACCTAATCCTATTTACATAATTCTTTCTACTTAATTTTTGTTGTGGTTAAAGAGTTGTTATTTACTTTGTCTTTATTTATCATATCCACATTTTCTTCCCTTTTGTATATTTATTTCTGGTTTCCCCAGGAGTTTATACTTTTATCATGTACAAAGGTTGTTTAAAATTAGCTTCTAAACACTTTTGTACACTTTACAAATTTTCTTATTCCGTCTTATTTCGCCTATATTAGCAAAAAACTGGATTTTGATAAGAGTAGAACTGGTACTTCCGGTTGGAATTTTAAAAAAATTTTCTTAACAAAGGTTGTTTAAAGTTAGCTTCTGAACACTTTTGTCTACTTTACAAATTTTCCTATTCCGTCTTATTTCGCCTATATTAGCAAAAAAGTGGATTTTGGAAAGAGTAGAACTAATAGTTCCGTTTGGAATTTTGAAAATTTTTCTTAACAAAAATTGTTTAAAATTGTAATTGTAACGCTTTTTAGTCCCTTCAAATTTTCATAAACGCAATGGTTAACGTGATATTCCAAAATTTATATTTTGGCGCTGGAGTAAACTGATACTTCCGGTTCACCGATTCCACTGGAAAACTAATCAGACCTCCCGAGGAAGATTATAATCTTAAGTTTAAAGTTTGGTCTCGATAGCTTTAGCCGTTTGGACGCTATCGTGGACACACACACACACAGACTGACACGAGACACAAACATTTTCCAAAAACCACTTTTTCGTAATCTAGGAACCCTAAAACGTGAAGATCATTGAAAATCTAGAGGTCGAAATTTTTCGTGATTAAATACTTGTACTATATAAGAAAATAAAATGGACTTTGACCAGAGTAGAACTGGTACTTCCGTTTGGAATTTTGAAAAGTTTTCTTAACAAAAGTTGTTTAAAATTGCAATTGTAACACTTTTCAATCCTTTCAAAATTTTCATAAACGCAATGGTTAACGAGATATTTCAAAATTTATATTTTGGCGCTAGAGTAAACTGATACTTCCGGTTCACCGATTCCACTGGAAAACTAATCAGACCTCCCAAGGAAGATTATAATCTTAAGTTTAAAGTTTGGTCTCGATAGCTTTAGCCGTTTGGACGCTATCGTGACACACATACACACGCAGACTCTGCTTATCTACTAAAAAATTTTGCTTTTTAGAAATTCTGGCTTCAGATTCTTAAAGACCATCAAACTGTAGAATAGGAATGGCCTAAAGACCCACCTTCTATCTCTTTGTCTTCATCGATAAAATTGGGTTCAAAACTTTAAAAGTTCCACACTTTCAGTGCCTCTATCTCCTAAACGGTTGGATCAATGGAAAAACCAGCAAGAATAAAACATTTCTCAAATGTTGTATACAATATGATAATATATCATTAAAAATAATTGTTCTTATTTAAGATTTCCTCAGGGGATGGGGTGGGGGATCGAGTTTTGTATCATTGGATAGCTTTTCGAAAAACATTAAACACGTGTTTTCTTTTTTTTTTTTTCGATCCGTTATGTATTTCTCCAACTTAATGAATACAACTGATCTTTATCGTACATCATCTATTATAGAGAGTGTCCCATAATGAGTGAACGAAGAATTTGATAAATGGTAGTATGGGCGATTCTAAGCAAAAAAAAAAAATGCTGCCACCAAGATCAACAAGTTAATAATTCAGGCTCACGAACATGTAGGATGATAAAATTTGGAGGGTTCATAAATCTGTGTATACCGTTAAAGTTTGATCGAATTCCAACGAGTAGTTTCCGAGTCATGCATTCAACATCGTAACACGTGCTCACTTGTGAGTACTAACCAGCACGTGTTACGATATTGAATGCGTAAATCGGAAACTTCTCGTTGGAATTCGATCAAGTTTTAACAGTAAACACAGTTTATGTACCCTATTATTCCCCAAAATTTTATCATCCTAAATGTTATAGAACCTGAGTTCCTAATTTGCTGATCTTGGTGGCGGCATTTTTACTTTGCTCATTCTCAGTTATCGTTCAGATTCGGACCCATGTTCGTATGTTTAGAATCGTACAACAATTTACCAAATTTTCGTTCACACATTAAGGAACACTCTGTATAATATCCTACCTGTTATTATTTCAAGAAAAAAAGAAATAAATAAATAAGTAAATAAATAAGTGTCTGGACAGGAGAAGTCGGGAAATCGTCGAACGCAAACTGACGAGGGAGCAATGTGGCGTCCGACCTAGCCGTATCCAAAATACGTTTGCTTTGCAGACTTCGAAACAGCGTATGACAGAATTACTGTACACAGAAAGTCTTTAGATGTTGAGCCGCCATTTCTCGTATGGAAAGGTCTCAGTTACGTTGACATGGCCACGGGATATGGCTGATTTTCCTGGACAGTTACTTTTCTCTAAGCCTGTGGATGAGACTAATAGGGTCGGCCTAAAACAGATTTGTAGACTGCATGAGATTCTAAGTTCGATTAGATTGATTATAACCATTGAGGCTTGATGGCGGAATATCGCGAGCGTTGGAGGACTGCTGCTCCCGCGGCCTTAATGGATAAGCGGATTTGAAAAGTAAGCTAGCTCTTAATAAAGATGCACAATAAAAAAATTGGTTAATGTTAACTATCTGCACAATCGCGCGATGACTGAAACCGCAAACTGAATTGTCGCGATTCCTGTAACCGGCCGAGGGGAAACCAACTGCCCCCTGTAACCAAATAGGTTGGGGTATATATCAGTTATTTGCCCCCGGAGGGGGACGTCGTAGACAGAACGCCGAAGGCGTTCGAGTGACGGAAAACAGCGACCAGCGAGGCCCGCAGGGCCGAGAGTGGGACTTGCGTTTGCGATTGTGCAGATAGTTAACATTAACCAAAAAATTAAAAAAAAATCGCCTCTTACCATTTTCCATACATTTTGTGATCAAAAGTTTCCGGACTCTATGGCGTTGAAATACCTCCCTTTGCTTTTGAAGTGACAATACAATCCATTATAAAAATTTTTCCAACTTCGAATTTCATTTAATTTATATTCAGTATAAGGATTTGGGACACCTCTTCAGATTTTCTTCATTTATACATATTTGTAGCATAGATAATATTTTTTTAAAAAAAATTAAGCATACACTTTTACTTTAAGAAGTGCACTAGAAAGTAAAAAATATATTTTTTTTGGTGCCTCTTATTTAAAAATTTATTACTAAATACTAAATAATTTAGTATGGTCTAAATTGCTAAATAAGTGATCATTATAGTATAAAAACACGACAAGAAAAAAAAATAAAAAAATAAAATCATATTTATCAAATTAAATTTAATATTAAAATTTTACATTGTTTTAATTTTAAGAATTTCTATTTAAATAAATTATTAAATTGTTAATATTTAGTGCACTGTTTAAAGTAAAAGTTTGTGCCTATAAAAAAGTTGTTTTTTTAATATTTAAATTATGCACAAAAAATCGAGGTGTTTGTGTTTGGAAGATACCAAAATGCTGTTACCAAGTGTGGATATAGGGAGGGGCAACTGCAGTGTTATATTTACTACTTCTTCCCCCCTTTAACCGGGCTTCTCCTATCAGCACCTGTGCGCCCAATTGTTACTGCGCATGCTCAGTTATAAGATACAGTATCTGGCGGTTATATTTAAACTCATTTTGATGCTTCACGATGGAAGACAACGGACCTGCTTTTTGGCGTTTCCAGAATAATTTTCTTAGTAAGTTTGGCCATTTTTATCCTTTATAATGAATGCTGAAATAAGTTCTTTTTAAATTTAAATTATTTCATAGATGTAAATTTGTTTATATAATTAAAGTTTCGTTTGCATTCTTCTATATTAATTCAGAGATGTAAATTCGTTCTCGCGTTCGTGGTAGGCCCAATGACCGTTATAATGTTTTAAAATGAGTAAAACTTTAATATTTATTAGGAGCTTGAATACAACTTTACTTATTATTTATCCATATAAATTTGCTTAAAGCTTCCAGTTTATGAGGCTAATTTCGTATTAATCCTTAAGTTCGTGTGATTGATAAACGTAGTTCTGGAATGTTCTTTATCGTTAATGTAAGAAATCTTTCTTTATATTTCAGTTAACAAATTTTAAGTTTTAATACTTAATATTTTATCGCAGTTCCGTTTATTCTGTAATTATAATTTAGAATATTTTTTTTAAAGTCCTATTTCGAATTTTTTTTTTCTATCACCACAAAGTTAATTCTTATTAAAGCTAATAGTATGGTCATTTCCACGGAACCTCTTTTCGGTATATTTTTCATTTGTTGATCTTATACGTTAACAAAAATCCGTTAAAACACGTTACTTGTTAGCCATTAAGTACAAGTTTTAAAGTCCGGACACCTAGGCACCAGTGTTGACACAAATTAGAACAGCGGTTTATTCTTCTAGATATCTAATAGTTATATTAATGTAAGAAGCACTCTCTTAATTTACGTGCCTATGTTAATAATCATAATTTACTTAGGGAACGACTTGGTGATTTCTGGGTGGCCTATTCCCAACTAACTGTCCGACAGATGGCGAAACTGGCAGTATCAAAAACAGGTAATAAAATGGGTGCCGCTGTTTTTCAATGTAAATAGTTTACTTGCAAACTCCAAAATTACAGAATGATGGAGAAATTACAAAATTGGAGAAAATTGAATGTTAAGAACTGTTAAATGAGTTCGACCTTAATAGCAAGTGCGATGACGTTCAAATGCAGCATCATTTTGGCATGTTCACCAGTTTTAAGCTCTCGTTAACTATTACTATTAATATTAAGATTATGATAACACGTTCCATCTATTTATTACTCCCCTTACTCGACATCTTAATTCAAAACTTAATTTGGGAAGCTTATAAGTGTGTAATCTTGAAAATTTTATTTTTTAGGTGTGTCGACTTCTATGTACCAAGAACTGGTGGATCTGGTCCCATGCCAATAACTCGTGGATCTGCTAATATTCTTTTTCCCGTTAGACTTAGAAATGCATGGGATGATGGAATATGCCTTCTTATACAAAAGATACGTATAGATTATTCTTTCTTCCTTATTTTTTTCTTGTATGAGAACCATGTTTTCCACTCAGGAGAACAAAATTACGGTGGACACTCAAACACTTAACGATAGGGAAACCGTAATGCCCCCGTCCTAACTCCCCATCAAACACAAAAATCAATTCAGCACATATGTGGAAATATGGTTCTAAAATTTTAATTTTGTTGTATCATTAGCCTAGTTAGGGATAATTTATCTTTAATCTTTAAGCACAGACAACCACAAAGTAATTTTAGTTCTTGCTTATTATGGGCGGGGGTTTAATTTTAATTTCTGCAATTGGGAGTTTGAAAATTTTAGATTTTAGATTTTTTTTTTTTTGCTTTTGTTTTCAGCTGAATGAGGTTTTAACTTCCAAATTAAAATCTAGTTGAGGAAAACTTAAATTGCTTAGATATTTAATTTTAATAATCGAATAAAATCTTATGTGGATAGAAATAGTTAAGTAATAAACTAGAGGATACTCTTTTACCACAACAAGGCAACAAGAAACGAAAAAATAATAAATGAAAAATAAGGCAAAAAAATAAGGCAAAAAACAAAAGAATAAGGAAAAATACGACCTGTAAGCGCTTTTCGAAAGCCTTGCTTTCATCGTTCAGCAGCCCAAGGGAGTACACGGAGTGAGAGCTTTCATTAAAATTTAACGGGAGCTTTCATTAAAATTTAACTGTAAGAATAATTGAAAATTTCTTTCGTATTTGATCAAGTAAAGTTAGCATAAATTCAAAATTATTATAGAAGATTTTTAGTGATAATTAGCAAAATTAGTTAAAATTAGCATTTCCTGGGTGGCGAGTTCGAATTTGGAGTGACGAGACAATTGTGACGATGTGTGTGACATTGAGCTGTGATGACAACATAGCAGAAGAGGAACTACGATGGAATGGGTATCTGTTTGCTTTTAGGGAAATGGTAATGGTTTAGCTCTAGGAAAATCATCCAGGCAGGTACCCCAACGAGGGATTCTTAAGGTGTAATAGTTAAGTTTTGGGACATTCGTGGTTCTGTGCTGTGATTACCAAGTGGTTACTAAATCGCATTTGAACCTTAATTAGAATGTAGGTTAATTTTAAAAAAAATACTAAATTTTGGGATAATCCTCGTTCATCTCCCCCCCCCCCCATCAAAAATTCAGATTTTATTTTTCAAGGCTTGTTGATAAGTTTATTTGCAACTGATTTAATTCGGTGAAGATATGGATCTGTAGGAGTGTTTTTAACGTTAAAGGAGAATGTTTGGTAATAGCAAATATAGTAGATAGTTTAGCTTAAATCTAGGTAGGGAAAGGCGGACCACTTTCTCTCCACGTGGGACCCTCAATAGTCCGAAGAGGACAGCAGCGCACGAAGATAGGTTTTTTTTTAACACTTAGAGGGGGGAAGATCTCGCTATCCCTTTATATTGAAAGTGGGTGTCGACGGTCTTTCAGAGTATGAACTTTTCAGGTACAGAAGACAACGTTTTGGCTGCTGAAGACGACGAAACTACACACACACACACACACACACACACACACACACACACACACACACACATACATACACACAGACAGAAAGTCTGGAGGTCGAAATTTTTCGTGATTACAATACTTCCTTATACTATGTATAAGAAAGTAATAATGTAAAGTTTACTCCTAAGTCCATCGACTATTGGCTGCTCGAAGAAACTGTATTAGCGTTGCGTATTAGGAGCACTTGCAAGATAAACTTTAATAATACAGGAAATAATACGTTGTAAAAAAAAATAATTTTGTTAAGACTGTAGATGAAAAGAGGAAAGAAAAACTCTAAGGTCTGGGAGTTTCAGATCTGTTGTGAAAAAACTTCTAACGTCTATTTTCTATCAGTTTTGATAAGGCTGAATGCTTTAATTGTAACTATTTTATTCAAACTTGTCACATCTTTAAAAAATTAGCAAATTCGCAGAACTTCAGAAAACTCATTGGTGCGGTTCTTCAGTAATCTCGATTCGAAATGAATCATCCCTGACTTAATTACGGAGAAAACTTCAGTGTAATATGATCACCTACATTACCCAAGAGGAACTTTTGGATAGAAGAAACAAACAAGGAAAAGGGTTTAATCAATCACACTTAACACCCTCTCAAATCCACCAGTCGGAAGAAGATATCCCGTGAAAGAAGGCTAATTGTGATAGATCAAACTTTGAGGCGTATTTTTCTTGATATTTATCCGTTTTCTCAGTGGTAGAACTAAAATTTTAATACGGTGAAAAAGGCTGTTCTTTTTCAATAAGCACTATTATTGTTTATGTATTATTTAATACAATAAAAATTTCTATAAATTTGTTGACTAATATTAATATTTATTACATTAATGTCATATGTTCGTCATTTTTGCATGCATACACGTTCAATAATCTGATCCAACAATATAATTTCCAATAGATTTTTTATTAACAAAGAAATTCGTTGCTTTATTAACTTGGTCTGCAACGTTAACTTCTAAAGAATATTTATATTTAGAAACACATGTACGTATATCAAATAAATTAATTTGAAATAGCAGCAGATATCTGGCTCAAAGAATCACATATAATCACTTGGTATATACCGACACTCATTATATAAATACTGTACATTAAGGTAAAAGAAAATATTTAAATACATACACACTGTACATAAAGTAACGAATCTTTGATATAAAAGGGGAAAATAAAAAATTTCAAGAAAATTATGAAAGAATATAAAAATTAATAACGCATAATGATTTGATATGAGTATGCCATCTTCATTCAATTTAATTTCACATTTTTACTTGATATATACAAAATAAATGTTTATGCTTTTCAGTGTTTTCACCATCCAATATGTTGATTAAATTGTTCGTTGCTTTCTTTCAGGTACGTAATTATAGGCTTGAAGTATTCTAGGAGAGCTGAGGCGTCCATTTCTTCCGTCTCTCCTTTCGTGATGACGCTCATTGCTTTATGCCAAGGTAATGAAGAACCCATGCTTAACATATCACTGAAAATAATAATCTGGCTGTTATTTCTGTAATTTTTAATGTATTTTAGAAGATTGGCTTAAGAGATTTCATCTTAACGCTATACAAGAATAGTCGCCTAGATTGTGATCGTAGATGTGGAAAATTTTACTCTATGGAAGAATAATTATTATAATTTGCTTGCTAATCAAATATAATAAAGAACATATCAATCGAAAATTTAAATTTAGCTTTATAGTAAGAAAAACTCCTCGTAAAAGTGAAAATTAGCACTTTCATCCGCCTCCTCTGCGCTCCATTTTCTTTAAGGAAATACCCAGACAGCACGTTCGAGATCTGTTGCTAACTAAATCCAAAAAAGCATACTCCTTTATTATTTTTAATCATAATTTATGTGTGCCGCGGAAGTTTGTATATTGGTTCAAGTGAGCCGTGAAAGAAAAAGTTGAAAATCCCTGCCCTAAGCTTCCAGAATGGTAATGAAGTGGTAACTGATATGAGCCACATATCATATTGTCATATCGAAGAAGCTATAACCTTGTTTGGATGCCCGAAGCAACCTCTCTATTCCTCCAAAAGCCATACAGGCCATTATTGCCCCTGATCACCTCTATGTTTTTACGATTTATCTATCAACGCAGTCGCACAACCGCATGCTTGACTGTACGATGCATCGATGTCACCTTGTAACAGCCGTAACAATACAGTCAACCGTTGACTGAAGCGGTCAGTCTATTGATGAAAATGGGGAGCAGACTGGGGAGGGACGTCGCTTAAGTGAAGTGAGTCACGAAAAAGCAATTCCTCTTTCTCTCCATTTTCACTCATTTTCATCAATGGACTGGCCGCTTCAGGGGTCTCGTTGTCAACGGTTGACTGTACCATACCTTCATACATGTATTTTGATTTTATGCATTCACGTACACACATCGGACAAACTGCTGCTTTTCAGGAGTTACGGGGTGGAGTGCCAATAATTTTTGAACGACACAATTAGCAAATGGTTAATTTTCAATAATTCGGAAATAATTAATACTTATTAGAATTCCATTTTCTTCTATAAAGAATTGTTAAGATGAGCTTTCTAACCTAAAAACAAGACATGTTTAAAATTTTTTATAGACATTTTGTAATCTTTGAAAGATTTTGATCGGTTTACTAAAAAAAATAGAACTTTCGAAACAGATAATGGCATATTTTGAGAATAATCCTAGATTTAAACTTTAATTTATTTATAATTACAAGCAACTTGCGGTTATTTTGCATGACTTATTTTTTGCCTTAAATGTCTCTGGTCACTGAGATGGTCATATGCTTACTTGTTACATTTTTAAAAAGTAAGCTAGTTTTAGGCAAATATATTTATTGTACTGCTTCATGTAAAAATGTTATCAGAGATAAAAATTAACAAATTTGATACTCTTACCTTAACAGTTTACCAGCTTCCTTACTCTGGTAGAAATCGCACTTAAATAATGGTTTCGAGTCGTCCCCTGGAACGTATTGGCCGGCTTCCAAACATAGAGCTTTATAGAATTGAAACTGGACAACGAAACTCACAAAATACCTAAAGAGTAATGGATGAAAATGTTTTCAAGTAAAGTTAAGTAATGGTAAATTAAATTTAATTAATTACTAAATTAATGGTTCCGGTTTTATCCTTCAAAAGATTATTAAATGCGATTATTAATACAGTCCGTCCCAAAAGTTTATAGACATCAATGTTTTGTTGATTACGTCACTATGACATCAATGATGTTATGGAAAGCTTTTGGGTTTTGAATGAAAGCATGTGCAAGTTAATAATACGCAAACTTGACAAAAACTTTACTTTTCATAAAAGCATTGAAAATGTTTATGATAAACCATTGAAAATGCTGTGTCCCAAAAGTTTATAGAACAACATAATTTTATGCAATATGTAGATATTTAGTCATGATGCAAGGTTTGGGGTGTATAAATATGCTGTGAAATGGCTCAAGAGCGACATTTTACTCATCAACGAAGTGCCTAGAGCTTCCCAGTTAACAGCTGATGAGGTTGCCAGAATATTCAGCTTAAAATCGCAGGGTGAATCTGTTCATGACATTTCCAATGCGTTAAACCGTTCTAAAAGTATTATTTACCGAGTTCTAGCTCGTAGAGAGTCACACCAACCAAAAACATCGTTCAGGAAGATGACGTGTGACAAGCTCTCGTGATGATTGACGGATACTGAGAATGGCTTCTTCCCAGAAAATGTCCATACGTAACATCACTGTTAGTTCACATTTGCATATATCAAAGAATACAGTTCACAGACGTATTAAAGAAGCTGGTTACCTTATTCACAAGAAAATGAGACGTAAATCGCCACTCACCAAAAGAAGAGGTCGCAGTGGGCTGTCAGCACATGTCTTGTGGTGATAAATGGCTGAGTGTGCTGTTCAGTGATGAAAAGAAATGGATGATCCTGAAGGATATGCAAGCTACTGGCATGATTTAAGGAAAGAGCCCCGAACATTTTTTAGCAGACAACAAGGTGGTGGATCGGTGATGATGTGGGCGGCCTTTTCATATAATGGTCAAGCGTCCTTAGCATTTTTAGTTGAACGACATAACTCAGAAAAGTATATAGAGACACTACAAAGTCATTTGATTCCGTTCGGTGAAATTTTGGGAGGAAAGAATCGGATTTTTCAGCACAATAACATCCATCCATACATCCAATGCTACAAAAGCCTATCTAAACAGAAAAAATGTATCTGTTCTTGACTGGCCATCGATAAGTCCTGATCTGAACTCCATTTAGAACGTGTGGGGCATTTTATCTCGGGAAGTTTATGCCAATGGACGTCAATATTCATCAATCAATGAACTCAAGACATCATGCTTGGTACAATTTAGATCCTAAAACGTTACAAACTGTGATTCTTTCTATAGAAAACCGTGTATATGATGTCATACGAAACAACGGAAAATCGATATGCTTTTGAGAACCAAGTGTTTTCTTGTAAATTTGAGATTCCCATGCATTCTATATATTTTTGGGACAGTGCTCTTTTCATTTATTTTCTATAACAATACGCTAATGTAAGTTTATTGTCATTTCTGTTTTGGTTAAATACAAGTTGTATGTGTTTAATAATAAACCTATTTGAACTCAGTCGTATTTCTTTTTGTTTCTTTGATACATGCATTGTATTGATGTCTATAAACTTTTGGGACGGACTGTATTAATAATATCGTATTTTTTACCTGATATAGGGAACATCAGCAGCTACGTGATATTTTGCACCTGGATCAAAATTAGCTTCTGTTCTTGGTACCGGTGGCACTATTCCTTGCAAGTCACGTCTGCAATTAACAAGTGTAATTCATACAATGGATAAAAAGTTAAATTCTTGATAAGTACACAGTAAAACCTGGAACTGTCAAGGTTAATCAATTTTAATATTAATAGGGGAAAAGGTGGTAATATGGCCCCTTGCTGGTAAATTGGCCCCCAGCCTAATAAATCAATCATTAATGCCATCTAGGAAATGGGTAGAATATCCAATAAAGCAATAACTAGTTGCAAAATTTAAGGTATAGATTTCGCTTCCTGTTGACTCATGTCGGTAAAGCAGTCCTATCAAAACACGAGAGTAACTAACGAAAGTTTTTCTTGTCAAATGCTTTTTGTTTTAATTATTATAGATATGTGCAAAAGAGACTGAGATTGTAATATACGAGTATAATTGATAATGTTTCTTCTGTGACATATTGAAGGTAAACTCACGTTAACTTTTTCCCTTGTTGTTTGTCAAACCTTGTGCTTTTCTTTAATCCCTGCCCTACCCTTTTGTTGCGTAATATAGCCCCCCCCGGGGTTTGTAATCAACATTTTGGTTTCATCATTTTATTTAGTGGTGAAAGAGGTCATGGCTGTAATCGGGGCGCATGGTCTCCATAGTAGAGGCCGTGCTGTTCATGTTAGAGGCAGTGTACGAGGGAGAAGCAGTCGTACCAGAGCTATGAAAGCACGACCAGCAGTAACGAAGAGGAAGAAAAGGAGGAAATAATAGATAATGATTCCAAATCGGAAGATGCCCATAACCTGAAGAGAATACCTGAAAGTATGGACGATAGCTGGAGTGAAGAATAGGTACAATCAAATGTGAGTTCATAGTTAATGCCGGACCAAAAAAATAATATTGTTTGTGATTTCTGTCGTTAAATAAAATAATGCAAATGTGGAGAGTCTTTCTGCAAGAATTAAACTTTAATTATTTTGATTTGTTAATTTTTAGTTTTTATAGCAGAAATAGTATTATGTTTATTTTAGTTCAAAGAAAACTCGTATAAGTTTCATTAAGAAAAAAATAGTAGATATTGCTAATTACTAATGTTTTGACTATTGAATGTTGATCTTATTCTTGATTTTAGTAACATTATTTTTCTATACATTTAAAATGATGGGGGGGGGGGAAGCATAATACCAATATTTGAGCTCATCTTTTCTGTTGAACTGACCATAAAAATCATATGATTATTAAAAAATTTTGAGCATATTATTTATTTCAAAAATGGTACTTCTGGATACCACACTCTTTGCGCTATAGTACCTACTTTTAGGATAGTTTATAACTTTTTATTACAAAAAACAAAAGCCCCCCCCCCCCCGCCTTTTCCTCTATTTATAATTTTTTAGAAAGGGCAAATAAAGGAGTCGATCCATTAATAATAGAGCTATCCGATGTCAACAAGGTATGCTATTTCAAAACCATATCATAAAAATTATCTTTCTTTCCTGTCAATTAATCTTTACAGAAAATTCAGGAGATAACGCAAGAAATACACGTGAATTCCATAAAATTCTAAGCTACGATTATCAGCGGTGCAACAGTTTTTCATTGCAAATTGAATACTTTTAAAAGGAATATTAATTCCTAGATAGAAGTTTTCATTCAGAGTGACCGCCAACATATTTCAAAAATAAATAATAGCCAAACCCATTTTGTAGCAATTCATAATAAATAATTCCAATTCCAATGGAGTGTGAGAAGTTAGCTTGAAAACAACAAGGTTGCCACCTAGCAACAAATGCGCAAAAAAACTTGTGGGAGTCAAATGTAAACTTTAACACGTATTGACATGAAGTTGGAGTTGGATTTAAGGAAATAAAAGAAAATTGTTCCTTTATACTGAGTAAATTGAGAAAAGGAAATTTATATGTTGAAATGTATTTAATGCTCGCGAAGAAGAAGAAGGAACTAAAATAATGGCTTCTTCTAAACGTGAAACTAATGTTAACCAACCATCAAATAAAATAGAAATAACGGTAATGAAAATAAAGAAAAACACTTATAAGATTTTATTAAAAAAGAATTAAAAATTAAATCAAATTTCTTTTAAAGATTTCAACAGCTGTAATTATATTCTCAAACTGTGGATACAAACTCATCTGTGCAGTTATCCACTTATCATCTGTGCAGGATAAGTCTAAAATTAATTTTCACCTTGTAAGGAAAAATTCATCAAAAAAGAAAGTACGAAAAGGAAAGAAGTGTATTATCTGATATTTTTAACTTACAAGTAAATGAAAAATAAGATTCTAATTCATTTTTCTAAATAACGTTTAAAATTTTTTATAAAAAAAAAACAAAAAAAAACAAGAGGAAGTCTCATTGCTGAAGAAGAAAAAAATTTTTTTGATGTTTTCAAAGACATAAAATTGTGGATTTTCTAGAACACTACTATAAGAAGCAAAAATCCACGGATCCTTTTCTTTATTACATATTAAATTTAAAAAATGATTATTAGAAGCCCTTTCTAAGATTTTATGAATATCTAAATCAGTTCTCACTCTGATTTTTTAACATCATGAATCCATTTTTTTCGCACTGATTTATGGCATTTCTCATTTGAATAGGAATATAACATTTTGCTTCTGTATTATTAAGTGTATTACTGCAGCCAAACACGCAATAATTTGTATTTGAACGTTTTCTTGACCAGCACTGGTGAACAAAACACTGCAAACGAAAAAAAGCTCGCTTACGATCACTCCCATAAAGAATTTTTTGAAATCGTCACCAGGTAGATTGTTCGCAACTTCTCATACTCTATAATAATAAATAATTTTTAATCTCCGTCAATAACAATTGTTTAAGACTTTTAATATACCCTCCCCCTAACCATCTCCAGCCAAGTTCCCAATGTCCGAACCTTTGTCATTCTAAGGAGTAGAAATTTTTTTTTATTGTTACCTGATTTCCCACCATTTTTCATTGTAATTTTCTTCGGTGATTTCCCCTTCAAAGACTTTCCATCGCCATAAATCAATTGCGTAGCCGAACGGAAGGAAAGCTATTTTGTCCAGAGCCATCGTTAATTGATAATTGAGATCTGCTCCTGTAACGAAAATCATAAAGAATATTTTATTAGAGATTATACTTGTTCAAATTAAATAATGGGAATGAAAGAGTATAAGAAATTACTTTAACGATGCGCATAATTTTTCTAATACCTTTCGTCTGTAATAATTTTTTTTCAATTGAGATTCTCTTTTTTTTTCTTTTGCAAATAAAAACAAACAAAACAAAACGAAAAAATGATGTGTGGTCCCCACCCGACTTTCTTATACGTAAATGTCCCGGTCCAAATACAGAAAAAATTAAACAACTGTCTAAAATGGCTACTTCCGATAGAAATTTTGAAAAAGTTTGTGAATAAAAGTTACTTCAAATTAGCTTCTAACACTTTGGTATAGATTCCAAATTTTCCTATACCATCTTTTTTCGCCTATATTAGCAAAAAACTGGATTTTGTTAAGAGTAAAACTTGGACTTCCGGTTGGAATTTTGAAAAATTTCGTTAACAAAAGTTGTTTAAAATTAGGTTCTAAACCCTTTTGTATATTTTACAAATTTTCCTATTCCATCTTATTTCGCCTATACAGGGTGTATCAGGTTCGATGGTCATAAAGTACCTAGCGTTGTTCTCCGCAAAATTCTAAGCATAATTTTTCTTATCCATTTTTCAAAGTTCTCAAAAAAAATGCTTGAAATCGTTATCCAAAGTTTGGCTATTATGACGTCAGAAGGCTATAGGAATGGATGAATTATGACGTCAGAAGGCTATCCAAAGTGGCTCCTTGGCTATTATGACAGAAGCCAGGAAAAAATTGTCATTACGGCATGGATGAATTACGTCAGTAGGCTTAGAATTATGTCATAATAGCCAAACTTATTTTTGAGAATTTTGAAAAATGGATAAGGAAAATTATGCTTAGAATTTTGCGGAGAACAACGCTAGGTGTTTTATGACCATCGAACCTGATACACAGTATTAGCAAAAAACTGGATTTCGAAGAATTGGTACTTCGGTTGGAATTTTGGACGCTATCGTGGAACACACACACATGCACACACAAACACACACACACACACACACACACACACACACACACACACACTCACACACACACACACACACTCATACAGACACACACACGCACACACAGACTGACAGACAGACAGACAGACACACAGGCATTTTCCAAAAAACACTTTTTTGTAATCTAGGTACCCTAAAACGTGAAGATCAGTGAAAATCTCGAGGTCGAAATTTTTCGTGATTACAATATTTTCTTACGTAGTATAAGAAAGTAAAAGGTCTTGCTAGCTTATTTATATTTATTACTGAGAATCGCGCTTAAATCATGACCGAAAACAGATTCTAAAGGAAAATTCTGCTGTCACACAATAGAAGAAGAAGAAGAGACTAACTCCAATCGTTTTCTCGTATATCCTCCAGAAGTCCAATGTTATACAAATGTATTGGTGTTGCTACAGATAACGCTAGGGTGTCACCAACAGCTTCGTGAAAACCTGTGGAAGAAAAATTATTAAAGTTATTGAAAAACATATATAAGAATTTTAGAAAGAATTAATTAAAAATTAATATTTTTTCTATAACTACTTATAACTTTTAAACTTGGCAATTTATAATTGTTTGGTAAATTATTTTTAATTATACCAAAAATACAAATTTTCTGGAAGTTAATACGCCGGAAAATACATGTACATTACTTGTAATTATTTAAAGCTACAATAACAGTTTTGATGCTTGTGAGTTTTTACAACAATAATGTTTATGGATTTTTTGATCAAGCTACTGATCAAAGCTATTATGCACGCCGTGTCTCTCAAGGCATAATTCCTTTTGATTTAACGGTAGCCATGAAATGTCGGAAACAACGGTAGCCAAGGGTGGATATGGTTACTCTCCATCTGAATGATATGTTATACTACACGAACAGCATTGTGTATAGTTTAAGCTTGTTTCCTGTTTCATTCTTTGATACACACTCTGATTTGGTTTGACGTACAACCAGTTAAAGCGATTTACAAGAAAAATTTGGCTTAGAATATTCTCTGGTTATACAAGAAACAAACAAAAATCCAGTTGAATAGCGTTTATCTTAAAATTGGCGAGTTCGTTTCGATATTTTATTTAACTTTTTAAAAGTTCTGGGAAAACTTTTTCTTTTTGAAATTCTAGTGAAAAAAGTTCTGAAAAATTTAAGGATCTGCAAAGTTCAATATCTACCAATAATTGACACCCTATTCATCAGGTGGAATGAGCGATTTTAGAGGAGACCCTGATTTAAATAAAAAAAAAATCCCACATCGGATGAAGGTAGAAGTCGAATAGAGGCAGCATGACAACACGACGGGAATTGAGTGACTGAGACAGGTGTCCATGTGGTGTGTCACTTAGCCATTATGTCAACATGTACCACCGCTACTCAGCCAGGTCATCCAAAATCAACAGTTGGTGATGTATGTCGGAACCTTGCCATTTGCACCCAAGCGGGCTCCGAAAATGACAGAGAGGAACAAAAGAGCGTTAAAGAGAGTTGTGCGAATAAACAGGCTAATGTCAGATAGATTTTCCATGAGGTGTCCCAGAGCGCCAGAAATATTAAACCGTACAAAAAGAACTCCAGGGCCTTGATTTCCAGCACACAAGCAAAATATCACAAAAACAAACAAGGTAGCTCGTCTGTCTTGACACAAGAAAGTATGAACGAGATACTGGACCAGTGTAAAAACTGCTATGGAGCGATGAATCATGGTTCACGTGTTTCAAGTCCGATGGTGCGGAGACAGCCTGGAGAGCGCCTGTAACCAGAATAAAATTTGGCTGCGGTGTAGTGTTCGTGTGGAGTGCATTCAGCAAGCTTGAAACATATTTTAGATAATCTGATCCTTCCCAGCCTCTGGCAGTTATTTATAATAAACAATCGTTATTATCAGGACGACAACGCCCCTTGCCCCAAAACTGCAGCTGCCATAGAGAAGTTTAACGAGATGGATGTTCAACGATTACCAAGAACATCTGTGGAACGACGGCTGAGGTCAAAACCAACTCGTCCGAAATCAGTTGCTGAACTTGGTACTACTTTGGTGGAGGAATGGAGACAAATTTCAGCTGATGTCCACCAAATTTTAGTGAAGAAGGTTTTCCAGATATTACGGTGGGGTTATCCAGGCCAAAGGAGGACATACCAGATATTAGAATAAGGGTGTTCGTGATATATGTTCATTGGTAGAGTATCCGTAAAATTATTGCTAGATAGTGTATCTCTTTCATTTAAGTTAGTTCATGAGCTCGATCTCCAGATTCACAAAGTAATAACAATTTTTAAAAATTCCTTTTTTATAGATAGAAAGCAAACTTAAATAAAGTGCTTAAATGGAATTTAGCTCATGATCCTCTTATCCAACGTTCCAATTCATCTAAATGATTATTAATTTTAAGCTAATGATGCCGGACAGAGGGCCAATAGCAAAAAAGAAACTGAATTTGAACCCGAACATGTTTAGACGAAATAGGCTATGAAGCTACCGACTTTATTTATTATCGATAAAATTATTAAAAATTCTTACCTGGGTTAGCCCCATCTCGGTAGGCCATGGGTTGATCTTTGTATTGCATGAAATATTGGATATGTCCCATTTCATGGTGAATTGTGATTAGATCTTCCATGTTGATTCTGGTGCACATTTTAATGCGGAAATCCTTTGCGTCATAGAAATCCCAAGCTGAGGCGTGGCATACAACCTCCCGGTCTTCTGGGCGTTCCAGCATCGAATTTTTCCAAAAGGTGTCCGTCAGAGGCATCAAACCGAGGGATTTGAAAAATTCGTCGGCTGTTTGAAACATTTTCGAAGCATTGTAACCCTATATAAAATAACCATAAATCTAAATATTTTTAATACTACTTCATATTTATTAATATTACTATACGCTTTAAAAGAACTGTTCTCCATAAAGGGCAGTCAGTTAATGTGTTCAACATGGTGTCCCTCTTGGTCAAGGCACATTTGAAGGCGCTGAATCCAATCGTCATGCACTCGCAGAAGGATTTCCGCAGAAATGCTGGCACACGCTTCTTCAATGCGTTGCTAGAGATGGTGTCTGTTTCTGATTTTCTCTGCATATACGAGTTGCTTTAAATGACCCCACAGATAAAAGACAAGTGGTGTGAGATCAGGTGATCTGGGTGGGTATTCCACAGCACCATGTCGGCCAATCCAATGACCAGGAAATTCAACATCTAACCACTGACGAACATCTGCACCGTAGAGTGGTGGAGCCCAATCCTGTTGAAAGTAAGAGGGAAAGCTGCCATCTTCATTCAGAAGTGAGGGAAACACCACTTCTTGCAGCATTTCCAGGTAGCGTTGAGCATTTAGGTTCTGGTCAATGAAAATGGGTCCAATTACCCGGCTACCCCATATTCCACATCACACCATAACCTTTACGTCACCAATTACCTTGGAAGGTTCCATCCAGTGTAGATTGTGGTCACTCCAATACCTGTGGTTGCGACAGTTGACTTCACCACTGACATAAAAGTTTGCCTCATCACTGAACAAGATACCTTGTGCAAAAGAGGGATCTTGTCGATGTTGCTCTAGGGCCCACGTGCAAAACTGCATACGTCTGTCTGGGTCATCCTCTGCTAGGTGCTGGAATATCTGAATCTTGAATGGATGTCGTTGATAAGCATGAAGGATTCGTACGATCGATGACTGGCTGATTCCACATTCTGCTGACAAACGTCGTGTGTTGCGTTGTGGGCTCTGAACGAAGGACGCCAAAACCATTGTTGAAGCTGTCTCGTCAGTAGCACTTAATGGACGGCCACCTCCGTGCCTTGTCAACCACAGTCCCAGTTTCTCGGAATTTCTTAATTAAGCATCTGACAGTGTTGTGTGAAATTGGAGGTCTTTCTGGGTGCCGGTTGTTAAAATCTGCAGCTATGACAAGGAAACTTCGTTCTCCAGAGATCAAAATGACCTCAATTCTCTCCTCCCGTGGTCAAACCCATCTTCAGTTACCTGCTACAAAATGAAACAAAATGTGTTGCAACTTTTGAACCATAACTGCTATTTCAAATCTGTTTACAGGAATGAAATTGTCAGAAAATGATGATGTTATATGATATATCACGTGACCCCCCCCCCCTTCCATTTAAAAAAATTGAGTTAGATTCAAGATGGCCGATTTCAAGACGGCGGCCATGTTCGGTACATACGGTAAAAGATAGACCACCTCACCCATACCTTACTGGAATATTCAGATTTCCCAATTCCTGCCAGGTTTTTCGAAAAAACAGGGTGTACTGCGATTTTTGGCTCACCCTGTACTTTGTTTTCAAAGTTAGTTTAAAAAAATTAATTTTCTATAGGGATTAAAAAGTGACTTTTACCTTTTTTATCATAACAGGCGTTGCATCTATGGTAGGCTTAAGGGGATATATAGCTGTCCGGCCATAAAGATAGGACCAAGTCTGAGCCCACATATTGCCTAGAAAAGAGAATAACAGATATGATTTACAAAATCACAAGCTTAATTAACTTAATTAACTGAGTATATAAAATAAAAAAAGAATTGCGTTTTTCGACAAATTAGCTATATTGACTACTTTTAAAATGAAAAAAAATTAAATTACTTTTGGTTATGCGTATTTTTATAACGAAGAAAGCAAAGTACTAAAATAAGCAAATACTACCGAAGATATGAGCGGGCATCGGGCCGTCCGCGCTGATATCGTAGTCTTGAAAGTAGATACGCATCCTTCTCCGAACGTAAGCATGGAGTTGTTGGTAGAAGGGTTTCAGCTGTGTCCACAATTTAGCGACATCATCCATAAACGTTTTTGACTCGTAGGGCAACCTCCATAATTCTCCACGATTATTAAACCCTAAGAGATACATTTGTAAATATTTCATTGAAGCTATTAAAGCAATCTTTATTATTAACATACGTAGTATCCACTAAGTGGAATTGTTAATACTTTTTAAAGCTTAATTTTCGTTTTTACCATTCATGACGGCTGCTTTATTGCCTAATGATACGTATTTTGAAAACATGGGCCTCATCGGAGATCCAGCTTTATCATGCCACTCTTTCCATATGTGAAGTAATTCGTTATAATTCCGAGACTTTGCCATTATATTTGTTACCTCTGCCAATAGTCAATTAGAATGATTTGTTACTTCGAATATTTCTGGATGTATTAAAAGTTTTATTAATAAGCCTGTTCTCACCAGGATCCAAATTAAGATCACATTTATTTGGATGATCATATGAGCACACTTTAGTTTTGGCATACGTGGTTTGCATGTCCGAAATGGCTTGATTAAACTATTTTTATGAAAAAAGAAGAAGACTGAAAATTGAGTAAAATGGAGTGGGTAATGTTTTTATTTTTTTTAATATTATTAAATCGTCATAAATATCATTTTTATTTACTTCTTCCAAGTCAGCATCGTTCAAGATAGCTACGCCAAGGACGCTGAGTTTCTTGAACTGTCGTTTGAGATCGGCGTCCGTCAACATATTCCAGTTGATATACGATAAATTTTTCCACACTTCTTTGTTGAAAGCTGCCAAATCTAGCTGAGCTTTCAGCTGTAAAGTACGACAGAATGGCCAGTGAAACAAAACTTCGATTTCAAGTAAATTCTTTCACATTGCAGTGCTTAAATATAAGACATTAAAATTCGATTAAAGTTAAGAATAATTAAAGCTAGGACTGCTTTATTTTCCAAAATGCCATCGTCTTATTAAAAAAGAACGTAAAAAATATAAAAATAACAAGAAAAGATTATTTACTTTAAAAATGCCAGCATTTCATTATAATTTCGAATCGAAAACTTTTTTGGTCGCAAGAGACTAGATATGGCAACTAGTTGCAGCAGTAAAAGTGCCATTAAAAATTTTAATGATTATCATTATCGAGACGAGTTTTGTGAGTTTCCTACTTTGTGTTTCGACTGTCGTCGTAATGTTCTTTATTTTGCTTTGTGCTAATGACCCCGATATCGCGCATCTTCGCCATTAGATATTATATCAAGAAAGACACCGTTTAGCAGCTCAGAATTTAAAAACAATAATAATATTATCTGAATGTTGTTGGTTCTAAAAATTATATATGAGATAACAAAGAACTGTAGATTACATATTAAATTATCAGTTTAATTTGGAAAATAACAACTATTGGGTAAGTTAATTCTAAAATAGACATTTAATCACTGTATGAATAAGAGAATCGCCTTAAAACTTAGAAATAGTTCAGAGAAATCTTGCAGGTTTCCGAACAAAAACGAGGTTCTTCCGCGAGGATTTCCTTGCGCTTTTCTTTGTCCGATTTCCTTGCACTATCGGGATGAAAATTTCTTTTAGCATATGCAATTTTTTTTCCATTAGGATCATCAATTATATATGAATTTACATTAAAATTTTAAAAAAGTCCGATTCTACTTCCTTCAGAAAGAGAAATACACCTTTACACGGGTGTGAATATTATTATGGTAAATGTGATTTTATTTATTTTTGATACAATAGCTACAATTTACGGAATTATTTACTTTAATGCCGTGTTACTATTCAATCATGATACCAATTACACAATTTTATAATCTAAAACTTACAGATAACACAAGAATTAAAATTTTTAGGAACAAAATATAGCTGTTAGATACCATTAACACCATAAACATTATTGATTCAGATAAAATGAGACTACTTTAAACGCTGCGTATGACCTTGATTGTGATTTGCATGACTCGTCCACTATTCATGGGGATTAGTTTTGTATACACTTGTTGCTGTTATTTGGGACATTTCGTGCTGAAACATGGCTTCCAAAATCACAGCTTTTTGGGAAGGGTACATGTTTGGCCTTTCCGACGCTAACTTCAGTCTTTCGTGCATTGTGGAATTATGCAAACGAAATGGCATTGTGGTATCCAAAGCTACTGTGGGTCGAGTAATCAAAAAGAACAAATTGCGACCATCTAATGAACGTGGACGAGCAGAGAAGCAGACCAGAAACAAGCCCCAGCCAACACGCCCAGCTCAGGTGGTGCGAGAAATCCGGTCTGAAGTGCTGAAAGAAAACCCCCCCACACAGAGAATTCTAGCCCAAAGGAAAGGTATTTCACAGGCAACAGTCTCCAAAATAATTCATGACAATCTTGGGCTGGAGCGACGTCATAAAGCGCGCGGTCACACAACTGAGTGACTGAACACAACTGAACACTGGCAAGTCATCTGTGGCTTACTACAGGAAGATGGAACAGGAGACGGGCATACGAGTTATTCCCTTCTCTCATGTGCCTGTAAAATCTCCTGACGCATCACCGATGGATTTCTGTGGTTTTGGTCTCCTGAAACGACGGCTCGGAAGTCGCCGACCAAGAACCGTTGATGGGCTATGGAAGTGTGTCAGCAGGTGTGGAACGAACTTCCCATGGAGTCCCTTAAACTCAGTCTACTTCAGTGGAAATTACGGTGCCGGGCGATAGTCCAACAACGTGGCTCTCATATCGAACACAACCGATGGTAGCGCCATGGTATTACACCATCGTAACAGAACTGCAACGTTCATTTTATCTGAATCAACCCTCTGTACAATGCAATTTTACAAATCTAAGCAAAAGTTTTTAGCTCGAACAAAGAGTTTTTAGTTCTTTTTCAGCATTTTGTAGGCTCACCTTTAGCCTTGATTTACGTGATAGGGGAGAGTGGGGCAAAATGGATGTAGGGGGCAAAGCGGATCAGCCAAATATATCCCTTTTTCCAGATAAAAGTCACGACGTGCACTTTTCTGTGTGTTGTCTAGTCGGTGCACACAGAGTACAAGTCATCGTGGGACGTGTTAAGACCGAGCGAAGTTAATTATGTAAATTAATGTGTTTTCATGCGGTTTTCGTAAAATTTACAATGTTTCATCATTTAGCTGCAGTTCAGTAATGACGCATTTATAATGATTTTTCGATTGAAAAATGGAAGGAAAAATTCTGCGACCTGGATTCGAACAAGGAATCTCGACTATCATGGCCGACGCCTCTACCAATTGGGCTATCGCAGATACCTGGACAGCCAAGCTGTCTCAAGGTGTCTTAAAGACAACCAAGTTGTCACGGTTGAAAGCCCAATGGGAGACGGGAACCTGGCCTGCAGATCGAGAATTTCTCCACTCCAAACCATCAGAAAGTTGATGAACTCACAAGTAAATAATAATGATTATAAACTGGAGATGCTCTCCAAGCATAGCTAAT
>JAHWFO010092776.1:5062802-5077029 GCA_023313115.1 Rhysida immarginata | reverse complement strand
GTACCTCCCTATGCACTTCACAAAGACATTTGTTAACATGCAAATCAAGAAATTACCAAAAATTACCTTAATAACATTCACTTTCAAGAGGAAAAGCAAATAAAAGGCATGTGTCACAACAGAAGACAGAACAATTCCAGGATGGCAAGCTACTCTGTTACTGAAATGGTCAACATGATCTTCTGCTCTGGATTGTTGTTCATCGGATTTTGGAATTTTTTTTTTGTTTTGTTCGGAATTACACGCTGAACAAGTCTTCAACTGGAATTTTTCGTGTATCTGTTACGGTTTTTAGGATAGGATTTGAATGTGTCTTAATTTGCATATTTGGGATGATGAAAAGTGCACTATGGGATAGGTCACCCACAACTTCTATTCATTGAATTCATCAAAACTGACACATCTTCTTCGGTTACAAAAATAAAAGGGGGGGGGACGGCTCATTTTTGTATCCATTCTATATAATGAGCATCTGGCGATGCAGACGATCATGGCCATTCAATCATTACAAACTTAATGTTCAGTTGATGATTAATGTACACAATTGCTGATTGACTGAGCGACCTAGGGCTTGTAGATGTGGAAAAACCGATTACACAGAACGTTCGCTGATATTTTGATTGATTGATGCAATGGACAAGACACGTTGAGCCTGAAAATAAAATTCCTTATCTTATGTGCATTATACTTAGGAATACTGGAAAGTGAAAGCCAATGAGTCTTTATCCATGAATTAATTAGTCCATGACACGTGCTTGGAAAAGGCTACTCAGATACGTGGGATTAATCAGGATGGCTTGTTTTCTTTTTGGTGTATGCTTTATGCGGAGGACCTAAGTTTGAGCATAAGATCAAATAAAAAGTTTACAATTATAGAAAATCAATCCGATTTCTTATATATAATTTTCAGATCTAGTAGAGAAACACTGTTAAAGGCTTCTCTGGCATTCAAGAGTTGTAACAGTTCTAAGGTGCGGACCAAATATTTAGCAAAGTACGTAAAACTGCATTTATTACATTGCCAATTTAAAGAAAAATCATGAAATTATATTATTTGAGCAATATTCACCAAAACAGAAACTTATATAGAACAATAGTAAATTCTGATTGTTTTCTCAATAATTTATTAATAATAAAAGCAGGTGGACCAAAATTTTAGCAACTATTTGAAAAATAAGCAAAATGAAGACAATTTAATGTTCATTCAAACGGATAACATCAAATACACTTTTTTTCATCTTTTCAATAAGTGACTGGTATGTTTCTGAGGAGATTGGGCGGCCCCCCCCCAAAGAATCATAAATTGCTTGTTGCAAATCATGAATTTGTCGTTCTTGTAAACATCTCTAACCATGATACCCCAAAGGTTTTCAATATGGTTTGCATCAAGGTTGAGAGGTGGGTGCACTGTCTTGCTGGAGTGTGTAATTATGTCCAGCTAATTTTGTGCATGTGCATAAAGATACGTATTTAGCACATTTGATAATATTCCAAGTCCATTCGACTTTTAGTTATTGCTAAATTTGTTTTACCATTGCAAAGCCACCCCTACACGATCACAGAATTGCCTCCTTGCACTTTTTTGAAAAAGACGGTTCATCCGTAGATCATGCCAGTAATATTTTTGACCACCTTTTGGTAGAAATAGAGACATTTACAGGAATGCAAGTAATTTTTATAACAACTTTATATTATTAATATTAATAATAATTTTTGCGGTTCTTGCAATGCTGTTGCATAATAACCCGCGATTTGACCTTTTTGGCATTGCTCTGAATGTCTCTATGAAGGCATTTTGCACAGAAATGGCGGAGTGTCCTTATTTTCCTTATCCAGTACTTTAACAGACATCAGTTTATACACATTTTCAGACGGTATAAAAAGAGCAGCACTCACTGCAAATGCTATTTCGGAAGAAGATAGTGATAGTTCTGTCTCACCGATGCAACCAGTAATTGCCCATCCACTCCGTACTCTTGCAACACTCTCCAGAGCTTCTCCCGAGGAACTAACGTCATAAGCTTTTCGAGATTCACAAAGCAAGCGTTGTTTACCTTTTACATATTCCCAGGATTATGTAACTTGAAAACGCCATCTGTTGGTCAACAATTCTAGCATTAATTTTTTTTCTTGGAAAAAAACATCCGACTTAATTTCAATCGTTTCTGTGCTAATCGAATCTCTTTTATATGCATTCTTGTGCGAATTATTAGGAGCTTTAGCAAAAAGCTACTTATAAGAATGCACGCTTGGTCTGTACGTTTGTCCGCCGTTTGCACGATAACTTGAAAACGGATTAACTTTTTCAAATTCTGTTTTCAGAGATATGACCATCAAGGTCTTAGTTCGGCTGTATCAACTTTTCAGGCTTTTTCGTGGATCCCTTCAAGTCGAATTCTTATGCTAAAACAGTGACTAAAGAATACCAATATAAAGGCATGTCTTAAAACAATCAATTCGTCAAGAATGAATACACCGTTATTTTCTGTTCATCTTTTAAGCATCGGCGACATGGGCAGGCGCACGTAATAATCGCTTTGTCGAGGCTCACTAACTCATTCACTCAATTATTGTACTGCGCTCAGCAATAAAATAGACGTAAAATGGAAAGAATTAAATAAATTACCGTTGTTTATTAGTAATTTTAGCTAGACTTTAAATTCTCGAATTTAATATTACTTTTATGTCACAGCTCCTTCTTGAATTGTTGCAAGATTTTATTGAGTTTTAAAGTTTTAATAATTGATGAAAATAGGAAAGACAATTCCACAGCCTGGATTCGAACCAGGAACCTTCTGCTCACCGTGCAGACGCGCCAACCAACTGCGCCACCGTGGACATGGAAGCATTAACGCTATCTACATGCCCTTAGGGCTGGTTAGAGCAGTGCCCAGTTCGCAGGCTGGCACTATCTTTCCTACTGGCGTAATATTCGTTAAAGTTTAATAATAAAGAGTTAAAAGAGTTTAATAAAGAGTTAATAATAATTACTCTTTAAAGTATTTCCTGACTTTTGATCACCCTGTGCTAAAAAGCCCATTCCAATCAATTGTTTATGCCATGGATGAAGATAGGGTTGACGTTTCATTTTCATAAATCTTGAATTGTCGGTGTCATATAAAACCCGTAGACTTAGATGCCTTTCCTTCCATCTCAGGTAAAATTTGTCGATTTGACAAGTGAGAGTTTGTTGCCATCTTGAATATTCTTCTCTTCTCTCTAGATGAAATTCTGCTTCTTCCTCCTGATTTGGAATTTCCTTTCGATGAATGCTTTTTATTCATATATCTACTTATTGTAGGCATATTTATTTTCAATCAATGACTAATTTCACTTTGTGATATACCATCAAGGGCCCATGCATCAATTTGATCCTTTTCCCTTTCACTTAGGCCTTTCTTGCCACTCATGTATGAATAAAAAGCATCGACAATGCTAAATTTCTATGCAAAATTCATAAGAAATGTTGGTTGCTTATATTCTGCGATTTGGACATCCCTTGCTCCTGCTAGCTAATATTTTAGTCCAAGTGATTATTGGAAACATTTAATCAGAATTTAATACAATTTTGTATTATTCATCCATATGTGGTCAAAAATTCTATATATTTTTATAAGATTTTTATTTTGATTGAATCAGCGTAAATGAGATTTTACGTTCCTTGCTAATTATTAAGTAGCGGAAGAATGGAGCTACTTATTGTTTTCACAATATCCGTCTGTCTGTCCGTCCGTCCCCTTCATAATTTCGGACGAGGTAGAAGGTTGAAATTCGGAATGTAGCTTACTATGGGCATGTGCACCTTCACTATTTAGTTTGGTTTTGATTGGCCTACTGGGGGTCGGAGTTTCGGGGGCGGAAATTAGAGGGGACCAAAAGGTCTACGCGTATTTATTCATATAAAAGAGTGAAATTCGATATGCAAATTCCTCTAGCAAGATGAACATCACTGTAAAGTTTGGGCCAAATTGTCCCAATAGGGACGGAGTTGTGGGGATGGCAGTCACTTGGAATTTAGAATCATGGCAACATATGGCATGTCATATATCATTCGTTCGGAAACGAAAGATAGAGCTCTTTTTCATTTCCGTAAATACTACGTACGAGAAAATCAATTTTTCGATTAAAAAATGGAGGGGGGGGGGTTAAAAAGTGCAGATAAAAGGGTAAAAATAGCTGACCTCAGCGCTTCCGCTACTTTTCTATACCTTCCTCGGGAGGATTAATTTCCTGTTTGGTCAGTACCTTACCATAAAATATTAGAGAGCTATCATTTATTTAATATAAACGCTTTGGATATTTGCTAAATACTAACCTGGAAGAGAGTAGCGTTGAAAAAATATCTTTCATTTAATAAAAAAGGAGAAATACGTCAATAACTGCTTTACAACGATTAAAGCTTTCTTATTCATAAATTAGTAGCATTTTGCTTACCTTACGAAATAAAGAAAAATTTCAAAACCACTTTTTCTGTCTGGTTTCCAAGTGTTTTTCGGTCATGAATCTGTTACTGATTTCCTCGGTTTTACAGTTTGTCAATGCATTTTTCCGCTATTAAATTGCAGAGTAAAAGAGAACATTTTTGCAAGCCCATTTGGAGTAACACCAATTTCATGTTTGCAGAAAAAGCGGCGTCTACAGAAGCTACTTTGTCAAGTTTCTTTCAGCTGGCGTTCATATTCGTATATATTTCTATTCGCATATTCGTTCATTTCACATTTTCTTTTCTTTAATCGAGCAGGGGCAAAACAATGAAAGCATAGTCCATGTAAACTTTTCTGACAAAAATATTTGAAATTCATCGAACTTCTTCGATGCCCGTAATTGAAATATAACGAGCAGTCTTCACCCGTTTATTCATTTATAATAGAGCTATTAAAAATAGTGTACTAGATAATTAAAAATTTCTGGCAAATTATATCTACTTCGATTCCATTAAATGGAGCTAATAAAATTGAAAACATACAAGCCACCAACAGATGGTTAATGAAATCATCACACATGCTGCTTTAAAAATGCGGCTTGAATGGGAAGTTAAAATACGTATATGTGTTGAAATAAGTCAGCCAGAACTTTATACGCCTTTATAAGTGCGCCAACTGGAGCTTAAATTCTTTTCATCATCTGTCACTTATATTTCATAATGCAAGTACTGCAATACGTATTTAGTGAATGAATTTAATGAGCGTTGTTAATTTATGAAGAATAAAAGAGGTAAATAGCTACAATGGAATCAAGCCAGAAACTGTGGACACAACTATAGAAAGAAAAATAACTCCGAAAACACTATTCCACATAATAAATTTTAATGACTCAGATGTACATTTCGGAAACTTCGTTTCCATCATCAGTGAGAGATGTTTCCGAAATGTACATCTGAGTCATTAAAATTTATTATGTGGAATAGTGTTTTCGGAGTTATTTTTCTTTCTATAGGTAAATAGCTAATTTTTAATTTTTTCCTCTTTTATTCTTCACAAATTTCAGTGCTTAATAACATAACCGGACATCACAATATTTTAAAATAATCTTTAGTAAAAGCACCTCAGGAATTCTTTTTGTATATCTTCTTTTCATGTTTGATTATAAATTTGTTTTAAAGCCCTATTCGTTATTAAAAAAGTTTCTTGAATGTTTTTATAGTGATGAGTGCAAACATTCTATCCGACCTGTTGATATGTTTCTCCATCTGCACCGATAAATAGATTCTACAGAACCTGAAGTATCTTTTGTACAAAAAATAGTTTCGATCTGATCCATTTGGAAATCTAAGCAACCATTTCGAAATCTTTATCAATTCCTTCCAACTATTCCTGGTCAATTCATTGATAGTGGCAGAGCCACAATAATCCTAAAGAAAAAAGTCATCTCACTGGTAGTAGAGCCTATGTGGATGACTAAGTCCAGATTTTCCTAACAGAATATTGCTTGCAGAAATATACATCCTTTCCCGGATAGTTTATTTTCATCCTCGTGCCATCTCTTTCCCAGGTTAACGAAACACACCCACCGGGCTGTTCACGTGATGTAATAGAAAACGGTATTCATCGTGATGAAATGATATTCATTCTCCCTCTCATCAAACGCCTAATTTTGACGCTCGCGTTCTTACTGTATGCGTTGTCGATGATGGACAAGACTCTGTATCCATAAACATAAATGCAAGAGTTTTTGATAATCTTCTATGTGTCATATCACATCACTCATTAAAAATTTGTCTGTAATTTATGCAAAGTAGTCCTTCTGGTTTACTCCGAACGTGATTTTGTTTTTCCTTCCTTGGATCTTTGTGAATAGGTAATCTATCATCTAATCGGGTATACACCTTATATGCCTTATCGCTTCAGAAACTTTCAGACATATTACATTGGGTCTTAACAAAGACATCAGTCTTTTTTCTTTTCCAAATTTTTTGCAGTCAACACGTCTACTTCGAATACTTCGTCTAGAGTGTTTCAAAAAGAGCTTTTCCAACTTTGAAAAGATACAGGCATTTACACAGTCTGACCCAAAATTTCCCGGACTAGTCTAATAAACAAATAATTAAGAGCTGAAATGAAAATTTTCAGCTATGTTTATTTGAAATAATCCACACTGAACTCAACACACTTTTTACAACAAATGTAATAGTCAGCAAAACACTTCTGGAAGTCCGTCTTTGCAATGTGCGTCCTATAGTCGGTCACAGCCGCTTGCATGTCCGGAATGCCGTGAAAGGTGCTCCCTTTTAGATGCAATTTCAACTTGGGGAACAGGTGATAGTCACAGGAGGATAAATCTGTTTCATTAGCTATTTTTCCAAGCTTGAAACAAAATTTGACGTTCGCTCGTTGTTCAATCTTTGTGATCTCTGACATGGTCAAGTTACACTGTAACAACAAACCGTATGCATGTAGCTGAAATTTTAACGCATTACAGCAATATGAAATTTTAACGCATTACAACATGAAGTATAGGCTTGTTTTTGACATCACCTGCGGACACGCAGCGCCATCGGTAATTTAACCAGCGCCACAGGTAATTTAATCATCACCAACGCAACGCCACCGGTAATTTAACCAGTCCGGGAAATTTTGGACAAACTGTATTTTTTAGAGAAGTTTTAGAAACATTATAATTTCATTTCCTTATTCCTAAATTAGACGAAGAACCAAGAAAGATGATTTGAAGGATTTACTTTCAGGAAGACGGCGAATCCCTCATTACCTTGATATAAGTTTTCCAGATCGGTAGATTGTGACTATGTAAGGTAACCTATACTTTGAGACATTATGACTTATCTGCATACCTTTTGCATAAAAGTATCTACGTACTTGTTCCATGTTATAAAGCTATTTGAGAAATACCGAAATTTTGAAAACTGTTACCCGAATAAAATTTTATATTCAAATCAGCATACTATTGCGACGAAAATGAAGATAACAAACGTTTAAAATATCGTCAGTACGAGATGAATTAGTTCCGTCCTAGCAGCGAAATGATCTTCTACATCAGCTTATTCGCTGTCTTGGAATGTAAATAGAAACTTTCAACTCAATGATTCCAACTCTGGGCAAAAGAGGAAGGATGCTATTTCTAACGTGTCCAAGAAATTAGCTGATTGCTCAATAGTAAGATGTTTACAAGAAATAAATGCCAGGTTTATTCTTTTGTTGATTCTCAGCTAACTTGTTTATGCTTAATTTCTAGTGCACCAGATTTCAAAATACAACCACTCTCCAGTTATATTCGATTGAGATTACGAACAGCGATTTATTCTTTCCTTTATTTTACTAAATCCTATTGTTGGAGATTTTAAGAAAACGCGACTTTACTTTTATCATTAAAATTAGGTTTATTTACTAGTGAGTTTGATTAGAGATTATCGTTATCTTGGAAATTTTCCATGGAATTTATCGGTTTACAGTAAGGATGATTTAAGAGTTATTTAGGGAACTAAATTAGAAGAATGCTTCCTTTAATTGGGTACGTCATAGAATCGCGTATTGAATTTGAACTGTAAATAAAGCGGTGCTTGATATTAAATAGCTTTATTTATTTCTGAAGAATTAACTTTTATGATGAAGAACTTTATTTATATAGATTTCATCAAGGTTGAAATTTGCGGAAAGCAGAAAAACAAAAGATACTTAACGTTATCGCTATATTCATCGTCTGTTCCATATAACATATTTAGGGTGCCATCCAAAAGTGACGTCATTCCTTATAAAGTGAGATGTACGAAGGCCTCGTTATAAAGTGCCGAAGTGTTCTATCATCGCTCTGAAAAAAATATAAACAAACCAAAAAACAAACAAAAACTACCGCCAACTTCTAAATAGTTAAAAGAAAGTGGATGAAAAAAAAAAAAAATCACTTACTGAACACTTACCGAATTCAATTTCATACGTCAATATTTAGCGATCAGGGTGATCCTTATGTTTTATTAATTTAGATACAAAGATATTTTTAATATTTGTGTTATTTATAATCATGAATTCCTTTGGACCACTTCGTTGATACGATCGAATTTGTATTGGCTATTACTTCAATGAAAGCGGTCAGCAACAGGCTGTTGGTATTCAGTATTTTACCCTTCCAGAAGGACAATGTTTAAGACTTTTATGAAACCCTTTTGAAGACTCCCATACCATTAAAGATGATTTATATCTTGTCATTCATGAAAGGAAACTCAGTTTGTCCGGTTTTGTCCTCTATCTGTCCGGTGTTTTCAATGGGAACACCTGGTCACCCTAACGAAACGTTGAGGATTAACTGTATTTACCAGATGGGTCATTCTCAAGAAAATGGTACATTTGATGTTTCAATTTTTTTTTCAAAATTTTCTAATCTAACTGAAATTAATGTTAAACAATAGCTTATAGATTGAATTTATCTGTATTGTAAAAATTAATTAGCTCAACTTAGTACTAATATGTGATTTTCATAGATTTTTGATTGGTTATGGAAGATTTTGTCCACTCTGTTGCACATCTATTTGTTGCATTAAATTATGTAAATTAGCTTTTTTTTCAAAACTTTTTGGGCAACACAAACAAAAGAACATTTATTTTATATAAATGCAGGATAATTTTATGATAAAGAGTAAATTTACATTTTTTTGCTAGTTTTGCAAAATTGAAAAAAAGTATGTGCAAAAATTAGATTAACATATCAAATAGAGCTAAGTAAGAACAAAACTGCACTATTCTGGGCACAATTCCGTTTATCTAAACAGGTTAATGCTCTTAATTCAAATTTTTTTTTGATTTTTTAATTTGAAATTACAATAAAAACATTTCTGTAACAGAGTGGACATAGTTGTAACAAAGTAGACACAACTGCTGTAGATAGGATTAATCTGTAACTTTATGAAAGACAACAGACAAACAACATTCTACTTTCATAAATTTTGTATAAAATTTAATTTTTGTATATCAAGCTTTTTGGAAAACATCAACAGCATATGGAAATTCAAAATATAAACGTCCACCAAATAGTTTTAATTTTGGTTTTGGTAGGATTTTTTTAATTTGATCAAAATGAACATAGGAGATATCTGTGTCAATAGTTTTAAGTAATTTTCGCTCGTTATTTGTTGTCCTTAAGCTCATCACTTTAACTTCGCCATCTTCTCCAATGCGACTTTGAGCTACGACAACATATTCATATGTTAATTTTCTAGCGCCACCAGCTTTAAATTCAACAAGCATGTATGTACCGGCTTTAGCACTCAGTTATTTAATTGCCTGTTCGTCATCATCAGATACACCACTGGACTCACCTGACGAAGCAGAGGTTTGGTTTGGTTTGGTTTGTTTGGTATTAACGTCCTTTTCAACTGCTATGGTCATTTCAGGACGGCGTTATAGGGGCCGCAAATTTTGCCTCGCAAGGGTTCTTTAACGTGCAGCCGGCAAACGACTACACGGGACCAACGGCTTTACTTCCCTTCCGAAGGAAGTGCGTGATCTCAGGATTTCCCCCTGAAAAATCCTCGTCGTCCTCGGCCGGGATCGAACCCGCATACTCGGGCATCAGAGGCGACCACGCAACCGCTGAGCCACCGAGGCCGTTACGAAGCAGAGGAATAAGTATCTGAAACTTTAAGTTTTTTATTCCTTGGTATTCTGTCTATACAGGTCGAACCTCGGTATAACGAACTCAATGGGACAGAAAAATTTGTTCCTTATAGTGAGAGTTCTACTTATCCGATATAACGAATTAATTCTTAATAACGAATTATTTTAAAAAATAATCTTTTATTTTAAATTTAAATTTGTTTCATAAATTTGTTTCATAAATTTTTTTCTTAAATCACACAAAATCACAGCAAGAATATTACATTACTTATTACTTCTGTCCGCTTCCCACGAAAATGCCCCTGCATTGTTGAAAGTGCTCACTGCGCGCGCTGCAGTCGTGGATGCGTCCACAGCATTGATAGGGAACAGAAATACGAAAATGCATGGAAGGCAGTCAGGGAAAGCAGCATCTGGAGCCTGCTGTTAACTTGCACGTGGATAAGGTTCCCCCCGCCGCCCCGGGGGGGGGGGGGGCAGGGAGGACTGCAGCGCGCACAATGAGCACTTTCAACAACGCAGGGGCATTTTCGTGGGAAGCGGATAGTAGTTTACTTTAGTTCAAAAACCAAGCCACTACAGTATTTACTGCCTACATTATCCTGCGGGATTAAAATAACACTAGTCAACACACATTTTGTGACTAAGACCACACAAAGTGTTCTTAGTAGTAATTTGTAGATAGAATCCGAATCTGCTTTTAGATTTTTTCTATCACGTCAAGTTTCCAAGTTATGCACATCGAGACTTCTATGTTAAAGTAATAGGAGTGAAGAGAAGCGGCTACATTGTTAAAGTATCCATATTTTGGGGCCGCAAGGAAATTTACCAGGCCCCAAACACTGAATGATTTAAAAATGTTTCATTGTAAAACAAGAAAGCTGTGCGTGCTAGAGAAATTTAAAAATTATATTCGTAATCAGCAGAAAAAATACTACCAAAAATCACCCACTTTCATTTTGTCACAAGAAAAATCTTAAATTTTGTTGGCCAGTGTAATCAGCAATTTTTTGCTGGTCTTTTTTTGTGATCAGAGGAGCAGAAGAGATGATGAAATTTTCAACTGCTCCATTGCACAGTATATTTGATCTGGTGTACGTTCCAAGTAATTGAGATGTTGTTTAATAGTTTGGACCGATTTAATGACCTCAGACATTGTTACTGGTGATGAGCTCATTTCTATGTCACATGCTAACTCCTCTTTAGATGTGATTTCTTCTCCTTGAGTATTTTTAGTATATTCACATATTTCATTATCATTGCATTCATTCATGCAACTGGATGCAACGTAATCGTCAAACTGCACTTGTAAGAAATTGTATTCCCAATCCTTGTAGATCGTAAGATAATAAAAAATGAACAATTACCCTTGTAACATTTCTACAAATCTCTTGTAAGATTTAATACTACAGGCATTTTTCTGAGTGAATTTGAACAAAAAAACAAAACTTTTATGTCTTAGCTTTAAATATTTCGAAAAGTTTTCATACAGTATTTCACACGAACCGCCATTTTTTAACCGGAAGTGTGTCTTATAATGAGAGACTGAATAACTTCCGGATCAAAAACTTGTTCTCTATATTGAAGTGTTCTTTATATAGAAGTTTGTTATAACCAGAGAATTTTTGGCTTCTATGGGAAACCAACCAAAAATTTTAAGAGTGTTCATTATAAGGAGAAATAGGCTAAACCCGAGTACGTTATATCGAGGTTCGACCTGTATTAAGATTTTGTTTCATTAGGCAAGCATAAACTTTCTTCTCAAAACACGATGGGCGCGTTCGACATGTGCACACTAAACGCACCTAATGACACCACCCAGTGCGAGCGGTGAAAAAAGTGTAGTGCATTTTGTGTGTGTCATAAAAAACAGGAAAGAGCACGAAAGTGGGATGTTCATCTCACCCGTGCTACCATGAATAGTATGCGTACTGCTGAAAATAAACTCATCATAACATCTGCATTCATATAACACGCCGAAATCGATCATTACACAGATAGATTTCAATGTCAGTTTAAACGATATGCAGAATTCAATTATTTTTATACTTGTTGGCTCTTTAACGGTAACTAAAATTCCGAACTATCTATCGCTACATTTCAAGCATCGATCTATATTAACTAACTGGATGCACCACTTTATGGGAGTTGAGTGAAGCCTTATATTCGACTACTTCTTCCAAGGGGGAAGGGCAAAAGATCGCTGATTTCTATATGCTAACGTGGCAAACTAGCTAATTTCTTCGATGATTATTGAATTTATTCTTGTGGAAATGCGAAAATTTTAATCAGTAATTAAAATATTGAAAAAAAATACAAATTTTATTTTAGAATATATGAAATATTTTTTTTTAAAATTAAGTTATTAAAGAAAAGTAAAACATTTATTGATTAATATGCATCTTTAACTTATCCAAGTTATTGAATTTTTTACACGATTAAATAAAATTAGTTTGTGTAATTTATGGCGAATAGAGGTTTTCTTTGCTTCGAAGATGATGTACTTTGCCTTATATTCAAATCATACGTACAGCATTCAAATTAAGCAAAACTACTTCAATTACCCGAATTTGCAGTTATTATCATCGCTCTTCTCTACCAAACTTACGTTGCATTGGACTTATTACTGAATTGACAAATGCTTTACATCTAAAAGGTCATCCGGCAGAATTCATTAGAGATTGGTATATTCATAACACCGATTACCGGATCACACGTCGATACAAATTCGAAATCCCAATAATGGTTTCCAAATATCTTTCCAACTATTTCCCCTACAATGTCATTTATTTATGGAACAAACTACCATCATCAATATGACATCAAAGCAGCATTGCCACATGTACCACTGAATATAATTCAACCATCTTTGCACTTATTAATCACTCTTTTAAATTCGTTCATGGCATGCCGTTATGTGTAGTTTGATAAATTACGTGGCATATCTTAGCATCGAATTTTTTTTATGGTATCATAATGGTGTCATTAAAATATTGTAATTATTTGCCATCACCAACCAGACTATCCTATTATCAATAATTACAGAACATTATATTAAAGGACAATTGGGTCAAGACTTAGAGTTTTATTGAAGAGCAAGTAAACAATTCCGAACTCTTATTAAATATTTATATTGTAACCTATATTTTCCCAATTCTGAACTACACTTTCTCTAATTTATTTTCCTAAATGCAATTTATTCCATCCGGAATGCTACTAAATAAATAACTAAGCTGAACAGGATTGTACCATTTTTAGCTAATTTTTTAAATAAAACCATCCATGTATTTTAACTATATGATATACGATATAAATCGATGAATCAAACGACCGAAAATTTAACTCTAAACATGTAGTTGAACTGTTTAATGCTTGTTTAAAAGACGCGTTGCTCCGTCGATGTATATAACTAACATCGATGCGATGCCCTTCCTACTAGGAAAAAGTAGTCGATTATAAGGCTTCACTTGCCTGCCACACACACAATGGGAGTGGTGCATCCAGTTAGTTAATATAGATCGATGATTTCAAGCTCTAGGGCAGCGCCATCTTGCAACGCACTAAACGACTCTACTCCTAACCTAGGGTCATTTAGTGCGCGCACGAAACGCCCGGTAGTGCGCGCACTGGCGATGACGAACACGACCGGGTTCCATGACGAACACGTTAGTGCGTTTAGTGGACGCACAAAGACGTTTAGCGCGCGATGTCGAACGCGCCCAAAGATTCTCATTTTTCATGCAAAAATACGATATGTAACAGATTGGACTCAAGGTGATCTAGAACAAGGTGGGGGTCAGTTTGCCGGAAGTGGTAAAAATTGCCTTACTGCGCAAGCGTATTTGACGTCACTGGATGACATCGAAACCAATACCCGCTAAATCGCAGAGACAAATGAAGAAAGAGACTGGCAGTGACTTCCCCTCTAGTGGTGCCTTCGCGCCGCCATTATGGGATTGGCAAGAAACGCTGATCGCGGGAGACAATGCATGTGAATCAATCGCAAACAATTATTTTTTATAATATCTTCCTAAGATATCTGGATGAATTTATTATGGGTCCACCAGAAAAACTTGCTCTATTAAACAAAAAATAATTATCCAAATCGGCCCATCCGATAAAAAGTTATTTGTTGATAAATAAAGTTATTCTTTTAATCATAAATT
>JAHWFO010092776.1:5033029-5057802 GCA_023313115.1 Rhysida immarginata | reverse complement strand
ATGATAATTTTGGAGACATTAAATGCAATACTTAATTTTGATATGATTTAAATAATCAGTTTTTCCCCTTGCTTTGGATACACCTAGAATGGTAATCTAATGAGAACTTTTTTTAATAGCGAAAAATTCAAATTGAAGTATTTGAATGCTTAAGTGAACGAAACCGTTTCTGATTTTAAGGAAGGTGAGATTCGCCAGCCAACTGATGTTTTAAGTTTTTCGTCAATGTCGTACAGATGAAAAAATTAAAGGTAAGGTTTAATAAATTAATCATTGCGCACCTGTGCAAGTGATTATAGAGCATATTTATTTTCTTAAGACCAACCCGCAGGAGGGAAATCTCCTTAGCATATATATATTCCAGTGCTGTGGCTGAAAATTTGCTATTAGAACGTTACTTTACGATAGCTATAAACTTGTGTAAAGTGAATTTTATTTATCGAATTGTTTATGATCGTTAGACAGATTACAATACTCGGCTGCAATATCCAGTTCGAGGGTTTTCTATAGCACTGATGTTTCTATTTTAAATCTCACGTTAAGGTTTAAGCCTTTTTAGAAAAACTTAAGTGTATTTAGCATCGGTTATTTGATATGGCAATGCAGAGAAGATAGCTCATTATATGTAACAGGTAATATTAATATAATGTAGCATTGAAGTTTAAACAACGAAGCTTTGTGAAATTTTTCATATTCATTTACGTGACGTTTTAATATTCATAAATAAAATAATTTTTAAAATAACAATGTAAAAAATTTTGTGACCTGAACCAGGGATCACGCCGTTCGCTGTCGCTGCTCAAACCGATTGAGCTACCGCAGACAGTGACCCGAATTGGCAAAGCAGGCCCGTGGCTCGTAAATTGAGAAACCGCCCTTTCTACGTTTTATTATGATATGCTTGAAGAATTTCTTCAGTTTCTTTATCTTCTCTTTAATTTGATTTTTCATCAATTTATTTGATGCTGTAAGGGTACGGAGGATTTCCGATTTGCAAGTCGGGGACCTATTCTGCCACTTGAGCTTATTTGTGAGATCATGGAAGTCCCATACAGACATATTGTAACAGCTTGGCGGTTCACTGTCCGCGGTAGCTCAATTTGTTAGCCCCCGAATTAAACTTGCAAGCGAACGATCTCCTCGTGTTCTGAGCTGGAGGTCGATTTTCGGTTAATGAGATGGCAGAAATTCATAAAAATGAACGGTAGCTTTGATCGATTAATTTTATACGAGGGGATATCAGAAAATAACGCCATTTATTTTTTAACGGAGGAAATATAGTCGCTGTGTAAAGGTTAATATAGACAAAAAGAAGGCCGAGTATATTGCATACCAAAAATTTTTCCTACGCATGCGCACTATGTACTATCAATCTTCTCTTCTATATATATAAAGAAGGATGTGGGTTTGTTTGTGGGTTTGTTAGTTTTATTCCGATCTTGATAAAATTTCGCATACATGACCTTCAAAGCATGAGGAAGGTCACTGTCTACCTCAGATTTCGAAAAATAATAATTATTGATAAAAAATCGATATTCATGGTTATGGCATGACTAGAAGGCCATAAATTATTTAGACTAGAAGGCATCCTTGGAGAGGTCCATCATTGTGAGCCTTTAAAAATTTCTTTTCGGTAAATTAAGTCCTGGTATATCACCTAGAATGGATTTTTTCAGTGAAGAGGTAAATTCCTGTCTTTCGGATTGTTCTTAGAATGGATAGTCCCTTCGCTCTATATTGTAGTGATTGAGTTATTATTTAACCAATTTGGAGGTTTAATTTAGCTTTTTGAGGTTGTTCTGTTTACCTACAAGCGTAATTATCCCGGGCAACGCCGGGTCCTCTGCTAGTTGTTTAATAACAATGGCCGCCGCTATCACATCGTATACAGTGGAAGAAGAGCGAGCTGTTATAAGGTTTCTTTTCGCAAAAGGTAAGAAACCCCCGGAAATTCAGCGGGAAATGGTAGAAGTTTAGAGTGCCGACTGTCTGGACTATTCCTATATGTGCAAGTAGTGTAAAATGTTTTGGGAAGGAAGAGTTGCCTTGCCGATAAATAGCGTTCTGAGCCGCCTGCGTCAGCGGCAACACCAGCGTTTATCGAGGACATTAATAACATTTTCTCAGTCAGAGAAAACCACCGCATTTCCTTGAAAGAAGTGAGTAAAACGTTTCATATGTTCTATGGATCTGCATAAATTTGGTGCATGAGAAGCTTGGATACCGCAAAGTCTGTTCGCGTTGCATTCCAAAACTATGAACAGACTGGCAACAGAATGGCGTGCAGTCTGCACATCTGCAATGGTACAACCAGGAGGAAAATGCGTTTCTGAATGGCACAGGAAGTGAGTCTTGGGTCTTGCACTTCACACTTCAGCCTAAAACTCAAGCATGGTGTGGAAACATCCAAATTCTGCGATTAAAAAAAATACTCGAAGTTTTTCCTTCAGCTCGGAAGATTATGGTTATAGTTTTTTGGGATATGCAAGGCATCTTACTCGCCCTGTAGTTCTATCGTCAACGCCGCTACCTATTGTGAAACGTTGACTAAATTGTGGCGTGGTTTTCGTCTTCTGCATGACAACGCACGCCCGCACGTGGCCACCGTCGTCCAAGCAAAACTGGCCCGTTTCGGTTCTGGACCACCAGCCTACAGTCCGGGCTTAGCGCCCTCGGACTACGACCTCTTTGGTCCCATGAAGAGATTTCTGGTTGGTCAGAGATTTGAGACGACGAGGAACTCAAATCTGCCGTGATCAATTGGCTGTATTTACAGTCGACGGAGCTCCAATGAATTTGTTAGAGCAGAGACAGCGAAAGTGGTTCGTTTCCAGGTCGTAAAAATTTTCCGTCCCATTTTTTTATATTGTTATCATGCTTGAGGAAATTCTTCTGTTTATTTATCTTAGAGTTAATTTTTGGAACTTGAAAATTTTTAAAACATTTGGTGTACATAATAAAGATTTTTTCAAATATTTCGATCGATATTCATCTTAGGTAATACAGAAAAATTCCTGTGTTGCGCCTTTGATTTAAATGTTTTTTTTTCTACTGAAGCTGATTATTTAAGGGATTTTTCTGAGTTTTGAAATGAGTTAACTTTATCTAACATTCTTTATATTCTGTCCAACGAAAGTTAAATTTTCGATTTTAATTGTTAGACATTCTTGCAAAGTAAATTAACAAACGCAACTGAAAATTTAACTGGGACACGCCCAGTCAAACTTCCGTTGGACAGAGTATAATTACAAAGAGACGCAACTCTACTTCTTTATGAAATCTTTATTAATCGGAGATAGATAAAAATAAAATATTCCTACTCGTTCCTCGATTCTCAAGGGGTAAAGGATGGATATTATCGAGTTTTTTTTTGTTTATATAATTTTCACATTCATAAATTGCACAGAAGCAAAGTTGGTTAGCGAAGGGATCGATTTGTTACCTTCAGCATTATGGTCAGGGCCGGATTTAGGTTTGATGGGGTCCTAAGCTATTGAAGGAAATGGGGGATAATGGGGCCTTTAAATGCCCGGCTTTCCTTTATACAAGACAGAGGGCCCCTAATCTATAGCCTGTTTAGTTTATACGTAGATCCTGCCCTGAATATAGTAACGATTGGAGTCCGGAGGGTTTTCATGTTTATGGTGATAAGAATATGCAGGGTGTCTCAAATTAAATTAATATTTCGTATCTCGCTACAGCAAAAGCTATTCATCAAAAATTCATGGAAGTTTTGGGAATGCCTTAATTACATGATGGGAATCTCTTCCAGAGCAAAAAAAAAAAATAAAAAATAAAAAAAAAAAAATGAAAGTTAGTTCCGAAAACAACAAATAGAAGGCGCATTTCAAGATGAAATACTGGCTGATGGTAATTTTGGTTATGTAAAGCTGCTAATGCAGAACTAAACTCACAACTGTTTAACATGCCAACGAATATGACTTTAACTCTTCCAGAACGTGGTTTGCTGATAAAATTATTTTACCAAAATGGTAAATCTGCTACTGAAGCTCTGCGAAAATTTCGTTCTTTGAAGCAGTTACAAAAAGGCCCACTCACTGGCAACGGACTAAGAAGAATGATTGTGAAATTTGAAGAAACAGGCTCATTGGTTGTTCAGACAAAAAGTAAAGAGGACAAGTTCTGTGATGATCCTCAGGTGGAGGATGACGTGGCGACACAATCTATCTATATAGAGCGTTTCTAAAGTTAGTTACCAAACGTTACAAACTATTAGGGGACACCAAAACAAACAGTTGTTACCACAGCATGGGGGATCGGAACTCTACCATTGTACGGCTATGGGGGAGAGAAGTGATCACACTGGTAAATTATGATAATGAATGTACATAACAAATAGATGTGCAAGCATTAAAAATTCCTGATAAAAGGAATATTCACACAACATTAATTGCAATCATTAACAAGAGTTGTTGTGCGTGACCATCTTTATGACATTTGGTAATTGTTGTTAACTCCCCTTGACTTCTTTTTGTGGGGTCACATGAAGGTACTCGTCTACCGCACACTTTACACACGAATAGAAGTATTAGTTAAAATTAATAATCCAAGAAATAAATCAGAATTGTCACATTGTATCAAATTATGTTAGAAAAAAAATTGATCCTGCATATATTACGAGGGGCGTTCAAATTTGACCTGGGTTTTATTTTTTATAAAATCAGGAAACTACAAAAAAAAAAAACCCACACACCAGTTATTTCTCAAAGAACTCTCCTTGCTTCTCGACACATTTTTTCCAGGTTCTGGTAGCATCTGGATACCTGTTCGGTATAAATCTTCAGGCAGATGTCGAAACCACGCCAGGACAGTCTTTTTCAGTTCCTCATTGGAGCCGAACCTCTGCCCTCCCAAGAACTCTTTCAATGGTCCAAAAAGGTGATAGTACGCAAGGGTAGAGATCCGGGGTGTAAGGAGGACATGGTAAGATGTCCCATTTGAGTTCCGTCCATAGTCAGTTTGGCTGTTTGTGGTCTGGGCATTGTCTTGCAGAAAACAAACACCACTGGTACGGAGTCCTGGTCGCATTTTCCTCAAAATGTCACAGTAGGGACGTCCTCAAAATGTCACAGTAGTAGGGTTAGAGCGAAGGGGTCGATTCCCCTGGTAAAGGGTATATATTCCAGAAAATCGACATGAATGATACCCTTAATGTCCCAGAACACAGTCACCATACTTTCGTTGCCGACGGTGTCATCTTGAATTTCTTTTGTCGTGGTGAATCATTGTGTTGCCATTCCATGCTTGCACGCTTGCTTTTTGGAGTATGGTAATGAATCCATGTCTCGTCGGTGGTCTCAACACGCCTTAGGAAACTGTCATCTTCCCTGTTATCTTGCTGCAGCAGGATGGAACAGATTTCCACCCGGGTGGTTTTGTGATCTGTGCTTCGGGAACCATCTGGCTTATCGTGGATGATGGTCTCTACACTGCCAGTGCTGATGTTCAATATTGAAGTCAATTCTCGGACATGAATCCGCCTGTTGTTCCTTATCAGCTCATTTTTCTGTCGTTGACAACAGTTGCTGGCATTGCCTTTTTTGAAATTCATTGACGGTGGATTCTCGCCCTCCTTCAAACTTTTGGCACCAAGCAAAGACGGATGATCGAGACAAACATGACTCTGTAAACTGTCTTTGGTGTCTCTGATGAATTTCAGATGCTTTCACACCTTCCTTGTGGAGAACTTGATTATCGTTGTTTCACTTTGGTCGACGCATCGCTGTCCGCCATTTTGCTTAAACAAACAATTGGCTGTCATGGTAACTGAATGACTGGTACTGCATTTGCATGACAGGCGGTAGTTGCCATCCCAATAATGAAAGTTTAGATTTTTACAATAATGAAATTTACAAAAAATAAAGTCCAGGTCAAATTTGAACGCCCATCATAAACATTTGTATGAATCCATGCCTGAACGAAATAAAGCAGTAATTCGTTCAAAACGAGGACCAACAAAATATTGAAACAAATTGTCAGATACAGTACTTTCTTTCCCTGAACGAACGATGTCAAATACTTAATTCCATGGAGGGGGTTCAGGAAGATTTTTTTTCACAACCAAAAATATCTCAACAGTGTAGTAACAGTTCTATAATAGACTAGTTTTGTCCTTTGTTCTAAAACACTGTGAATTGTCTATTAGACTTTTAAAGTTAAACATTTGTCATTGGCCTATCAATGTCAAATATTTTTACTAGCGATTGGAGCTTTTTTTTCTTGACACGTGAAGCTTAGATTGGAGTTTTTTTCTTATAATGCACATTAATTCACCACTTTCGGCCGTCTTGTAAATATTGCCCCCATTCGATGGAAATAATGAAATCTGTTCAAATTTTGAAGAAGGATTGAAGAAGATAGAATATGAATCACTAAGTCGAGTTCCTGACGAGGTTAACGAAAAAAGTTAACGAGATAGCGTCTAAACTTCTCTTATAAGTTGATACAACAGTTTTAAGGATGCTCTTTTACCTAATCCATTATGCATAGAATAAAAAAACCTATGCCATTATGCCATGCTTTGCACACACAGAAAAACATGGGTTCCCCCCTTAATTTTTCCAGCTCTGGATAAAGACCTTCGGTTTTCGGCAGTTTTAGTTGTTGACTCATGTATGTAAACAAACAAGCAAACACTGTACCCATTCTTCAGTAATCGAACGGTTAGAAGACATTACATTAATTCAGTTATCAATTTGTCGGTGTTATGCTCTTTAGAAGGTTTATCTTTTTCTCTACAGAGGGCAGTAGACTGCAAGGTGAAATCGAAACTAACTTTTTATATTTTCTTCCCGTTAAATAAAAGAAGTAGATAAAAATATTTTCTTTTCTTTTCTCGTCATTATTTCATTTTACAAAAGTAATATCTATATCAGTCGAAATGGAATATAAACTGTACTGATAAAGTTGTGCCGAAACTGTTTCCTTTTCAACTTGCTTTAAACAAGAAGTTTTTTTAACAAAAATGAACCGACTTCATGGGTCAAAACCTTCTCAGAAAAATATTCAGTCGAACAGCGAAAACCCCATCCAAATCGGATCAGTAGTTTTTGAGAAAATCGCGAACATACATACATACGGATATATACGGGTCAAACAGAGAACCTCTTTTTTTGAAGTCGGTAAAAATTTCCAGGCGATGAAGTATTTTATCCTGATGAATTATTTCCGTTTTAATGATTTAGTTTTATCCCGAATATTATCTAAGCAGGAGTATTTAACATATGAGCATAAATATTCAATTATTTAGGGGGTGGGGGGGGGGATTAAAATCTCTCGTTAATTTCATTTTAATGAATGCAATTCGATTGGAATTAATTACCACTAGAATCGTCGTGTAATAAGTTTCCTAGTTTTATAATAATTTTCAAATTAAAACCGAAGTATGATTTTGGATTTTTGAATTCGTGTACAGTAACGGCAAAACGGTGTATAAAATATGAAGTAGGTTCCCAGGAATGTAAAAGTATATGCAGAGTAATCTCTTGCCGTATTCTGTACTTGTTTGCACTCACTGGACTCCCTCAGCTGAATTGTCTATTATTGATTTTGCGATAAAGGGCTCGAAGAACTCGTTGAAAATAAAGCACTGTAATGAAACATCACAGTGCTTTACTTGAAAATCACGAAACCACAGCTCTCAGATTTTTTTTTCCATGTTCGGGAACAGATCAAAGTTAACGAGGCGACTCTGATCTAGAGAATACGGAGATTAATGAAAGTTAAATTACATTGATAAATAGTAAAATCTTAAATTGTGGCTGTTTTATACTTTAGTTGATCCCGCAACATTATTACACGTTGCCTGGAAAATTTTTGAAACTTTTTCATATGATGTCAGATATGCAGATCCAGTCCGATCCATGATTTGAAATGGCACTGGAAAACCTCGTTGTCGAGGCTGTTAGAGATGACAAATAAAAAAAGAACAACATTCTCATTTTTTTCAGTAGGTAAAGCAGTTGCATGACAAAGCATAAAAAAGCAGGATTGTCCTGCAAAATGCAGGACATCTGGTCACCCTCTATAAGTCGCAGTTCTCTCGATTCAGTTTTTGATAATTTTGACGTATTCTTTACTTTTGATCCTGGTATTTATTAATATGGTGCAAAATTAATGGAACATAAGTGTTTTGCATGTCTTTAATTTTTTTTATTTAAAGTGCTTCCATCCAAGATGAATACACACAAAGGAAAAAGTGTATACGGCATTTTTGTGGTACTCTAGTTTCTCAATATCCAACTTTATCTTCGGCCAGCGTCTGAAGATTATTGACGCGCTGTAAATGGTCCATGTTTTTGACAGTAAAGTCTTCAGTGTTGCAAATAAACAAACAAACAAGCAAATAAATAAATAAATAAATAAATAAAAACAAGCAGTTAAAATACCGGACTGTTCGGGTCAAATCCAGACAGGTGGCAACACTGAGTCCTCTCTGTGAATATAAATAGATCGAGTACCGTGAACATTTCTCATAAAACAAACCATTTTTATTAAAAGCTTTTATTAACTTTGCTGTGTTAGTTTGTTTAGGTCAAATCTTGTAATCAATATTAAACCAACTTTCCGACAAGCTAGGGAGCTACAATTTGACACACTTATGCAGAATCGATGACAATTTATGATAAAGAAAAAAATTTTCAAATCGGTTCATTGGTTCGTGTTCTAATGGTACTAACTCATTACTACGAATTGATTGTTGTAACAATTGGACATTTCGTTATGGCGAGAGGTAAATGTATCTATTGTTTATTGTTGCAAAATTAAGCTTTATTGTTGCCACTAAATAAAGCATTATAAAAGCTTGGTTTGATAAAACCCTTTTTACATAATCTTGTTCCTGTATGATTTTCATAAGATAAATATTTTCCTTCTATGTTTTTAACTAAATATATGTTTAATTTCATTAAAAGAATCATTCACTTGGTAGCCTGCGGAGGAATAGTTATTTAATGATAGACGGAGTAGACAGATATGGCAAAATGATATTTTTTAGATGATATTTCTACCTTAGATTTATTGGAGAAAATGAGACTTGTTCTCCAACAGGTTGCGTCTTGGTCACAAATAAATGGAATTATTTTGAATATAGAAAAATCTAAATGGCATCAATTTATACAGAGGAATAGGATTGGCATTTTAGATCCGTTTGCAGCTAAATATGGCGATGTTTCTTTGGAAAAAGTTGAATATTTTAAATATTTGAGGTTGTGGAACTCAGCGGATCTGGGATGGTCGAAACATATCCAGGAACTGGCTAACTGTTTGTCTCAACGGATTGGGATTCTATATCTAGTAAGATTTTTCCCCAGAGATATTCTGGTTTTGTTGTATTTTGCTTTAATACACTCTGTTGTGCTTTGGAAATATCTTTTGGGGACGAGGTAATATCACAGATTTGAATTTATTGCAGAGGTTGCAACGTAGAGCACTGAAAACGATTTTCCATCTTTCCAGTTCATCCGTTTATTTGGATATGATGATGAAGAATTATAAGATTCTCCCAATTATGGGAATTGTTATTAAACAAATTGCCCTGTATTTTTTTAAATCTAAATATAAACTGACTGTATCCACCTGTTTTGCTGATTTCATACATTTTTCTTCTTCTTATCTCATACGCAATAAATACTTACCTATAATACCTTTAGTTACAAAAACTGAACGCAAGTCAGATATACGGGACCAAAAGTTTGGTCATTTATTCCTCCGGAAATTTTGAATACTACTTCTGTTTTCTCGTTTAAAAAAAACGTTTAGTAATGTGGCTTATCTCGTTTACCCCTAGCCGACCTCTCTTCTTGTTTTCTTTAATTTGTTTTTGTTTGGCCCTTTGTTTTTGTTTTTTTGTTTCTTTATTTAATTTCCTTATTTTATGTTATAATTTTTGTGGGTAATTTTTTTATTTTTTATGTTAAAATATTTGTTATGGTGGGGGGCGGCTACCTGACAGGTTTTCACCTTTAGGCCACCCCTCATTTGTTTATATTTGGTATTTTAGTTTATGATGAGCAATGTTGCCTTTTTTTATTTTACAACTAGCTCTGAAACTTAAAAAATTTAAAAAAAAATAAAAATAAAAAAAAGCGTGGAAAAACAAGACATATGTGCCACACATATGCATTCTCTCCATATTTGTCCAGCACAAATGCACAAGAACAATCACATTCCTTTGATACATCGGCTACAGGTATATGAGCTTGCGTGTTCGTTCACATGTGTTCGTATAGACTGGACGCAGTTTTACATTCAGTCAAATAAAATACCGGGGATTTTTGATTTGAAAAAGCACGTGTAAAAGATAGGAAATTTATTATTGCTGTAAGACCGCACCAGTATACCTAATTTCTCGTAGGGTTTTGTCGCGTTCTGTAAACTAGTTTCTTTACAGCTCTTGATTTAATCAACCGACCTCATAAATGCTCTGCGAGTTTTGAAAAGGAAAAATAAATATCGAACAAAGATTTGCCTCAAATATGCCTCAAATTTTGTGATGCCAACGAAATTACTTGTGCTGAAGCGTTGCAAAAGGCCAGATTCGTGGAAAAACAATTCTTGTATTTTGCACCACGATAATGCACCATCCTACATTGAACCATGTACGCGAATTTTTGACCAAAAACTCAATGAATGTCATTGACCGAGCACCGTATTCGCCAAATTCAAATTACCACTTCGTGGAAGACCTTTGAGAGTCCATGGAACAAAATTTGCAGAAAGCGTTGAGGTCATCTGGAAAGTGACTATAAGAAGTATTTCGACTATTAAATTATTCGTTGACGATTTAGTGTTTCATTGACTAAAGGTACTTGGCAAACTGTTGATATGGCAACTCTTATGATCACTCTTGGATAGGTCATATTTCTAAATCCTCATCTACATGTTGAAAATCTTTTTTTTTTAATGTTAGTTTAGGCGCCATTCCTCGAAAACTCATGGAAAAGAATTCTTTTATTATATGTTTTGTTCAACTTTTATTTATTTATTTATTTATTTATTTATTTATTTAAATAGGTTAGGTAAGATATAACAACGCCCACCAACAACGTAATGCTTTGTCTGTTTATAAGAAAACTTGCATCAGAAAACACTATATAATTTTTCTGTAAGAAATTGCCGAATAAATTCCAATTACAGTTGAACTATGCTTAATGCGCTTTACAGACATTTTATTCGTCAAGATAATAGTACATTTATGACAATCATTTTCCCAAAGGTAATAACGAAAGATTTCCAAGCAAATTAGTTACAAGTCCAAGTACTGAATTCACCACCTTGCCTAGATTTCCATCTAAACCAGAGAGAAGCTGGTCGACTAAAGGTTGTAATGTTTGAATCTAAAAAGATAAAACGACCAAATTAATAAGGAATTATAAAAATAACAATCATTAAGCAATAATTTATATTCCTCATCAGAAGAAACTAATTCTCTAAAATAATAAATATACTATCACTTGCATGTTATTTGCAAGTAAAATGCTAATATGTTTAAGGACAGTCAATTAATTTCCATTAAAATATTATTGAATGAATATGAGACTGTGAATTCGGATATTGTTAATTGAATATAACGATAATCATACCAAAGTAGTGGCTTCCTTCTCATTTGTCGTTGGCCTGTTAGCGAGCGCCTGCAATTGCCGAACCATTTTTTTGATTTCTCTCGCTCTGCTCGCATCACCTTGGTTTTGTGATTTCATGGCTTCTTTTTTAAGGGCGTTCACCATTTTCTTTACGTTTTGTTTGATTTCATCTAATTTTTTCTGTGTTTGCGGATTCAGGGTGGTAGGATGTTTTGTCGTTGTTTGACTTTCGGTGATTGACCACAGACAGATCCCAAAGAGAAAAAACACGGCCAATTTCATTCTGAATGTAAATTGAAATATATATTAAAAACTATTCTCGTCACCATTTCAAGTATATAAAATAAAAGTAAATACAAGCTTGTTTTTATTTATTATACACCGTATCTTTCTTGGCGCGAGCTGCTTTCGGCTATTTGCCTGAGTCTAATCACAATATGAACCAATCCTTGAGTAAATAAATTGGAAATATCAGAACCGTAATAAAGCTACTATAAATACAAACAGATAGCTGCGATCAGATCGTCTGCTACAGCAAGTATCTGAAAATAGGTCGCACGATTAATGATACTGCATAAACTTAAGTTGCGCTTTGAGAAATGGAATTCTTCTGGATATTTTATAAATATCCTCAGACTAATCGATGTTTAATGTATAAATGAAACATTTATTGAAGAATTGAAGTTCCTCATTCCTTTTATATATCCAGCGACATAGAATACTGACAACTAAAACGTATTTGTGTGAAGTTCGTTCTGCGATTCATTTTATATAATCAACCGTGAAATTTCTGAGGTTTATGGCAAGGAAACGATGAGTGATTCAATGGAGGAGATGGGCGCGCCTTTTTAATGAATGCTGTGAAATATGCTGTTGAAGAACGGAGTGCCCGGCTTTTTTTGGTGAATGATGAATCGTTGCGTGCATTTGACGAAAAGGTTCTCACCCATGATGAGAACAGATGATTCACTGTGATGTCGCTCTCCCATCTGATTCCCCAAGTTTTACGTTTACGTCTTCAATATCACAGGTGGAACCTTTTTATGACAAGGGAATACAACAGTCTTGCAGTACTAGAACAAGCGCCTCAACAACGGTGGAAACTACGTAAAAAATAGTGTAAGGCGTGTTCTTCAAATACAAGCAAGAACTTTTGCTGATGATTTCTTTTTTTTTTAATGTCCCGTTGGATAACCCTCGAATCTTAAATTGAATACTAAAGTTGTTGTTAAGTCGAAAAGACAGGATATTTTATACGAAGTAAACTTATACGGTATTCGTTCTGTTTTTTGATCTTCACTTATAATATTTAAAGAAAACAAAACAAATCTCATGTGGATCATGCCTCAACATAGTTTCGTTTCGAAGATATACACATACCATTGCACCATAATTAAAATATCTGCTTAGTAATAATATTAAAGTGAAATCATATGAACATGAAAATTGAAAATGTCCACATTTTGCATTCTGCTATGACTTTCTTCAGTCGACTCATCAATGAACATTAGCATTGTCATGATAGATGCTAATAGCTGCTTCCCTTACTTTTGCGATACCTGCTCTCGTGTTTCTGGCTTCTATTGCCAAGTGCGGTTTGAATTCTTATATTCCCGCAGGTAGACATATAATGGGAATAGGTCAAGTGACCGAGAAGGCCATAAAACTGGTCTACTTCTTATAAGTCCATATCTCTGGAACGAAATCAAATTTGCCCATGATGTTTTTCATTAAGAATAACCAATTTACTAACAAAGTTTGTTGGTTTCGTTATGGAACTCTGTGGATTATTCGTAGAGCATAAAGCTAGTATGGCCATGAAAGCTTTTAATGAAAGATTATACCCATTTTATCTCCTTATTCAAGACCTTTTGTAAAGGTATTAAATATCTATGTAAAGGTATTGGCAACCTTAAGGTTTCATACCTGGAATGACGGTTATGTTTCTGAACGAAGCGCTTCTCGTCCGAGGATATGGCAAAAATTGCTGATTATGCGCTCCTTATGTAAAACGCGAGATGATATTGGCTTTCGCTTCCTTATATTTGAAACGACAAATTATAAACCACCCATTAAAGGAGACCGAATATAAATCGGGCAGAATGTAAACCGTAAATTTATTTCTTCATTTACACTCAAGTTCATGGACATATGATTACATCTAATGAATCAACATCTGTTACAAATAGTGCTTTGTATAGTGACACAATGCCATCTGCTCTGTAATAAGAAGGATGTTTGTTTTCTATTAACGACAGAATACTTACAAATGTATAATATGAGGTAAAACGTTGGCAGCTACTTTATAGCCATATTTATACTACTAATAAAAAGTAAAACAGCTTCATGCTTCGTTTTAATTTCTTTTTCTATTTCATATTTTGTCGTAACTGTTCAGTCATGATATAAGAAAATATCGTTTTCGATTTATTCGATTAGTTGTAGAACACTTAAATTTAAACTGACTACAAATTAGCTATTTAATCAAAATTTAAATAGGTCGCGCTTCTCTTAGATTTTTATTCGCATGTGGAAAATAGTTATTTTCTATGGAAATTATAAATAATAGCAAGGGTGAGACTAAATAGCACATGCTACTGTTTTATTCATCTTAGGCCAGCTATACACGGTTGCGTAACATCGAGCGAAAGGATGCAACATCGAAATAAGAGGATACGATACACAGATCACCTCGACTGTGAAAACTAACTTCGTTCCTGCAGTTTGCAACAGTGTCGTAAATTTTAATTCATTATAAACTTAAGAAAAAAATAAAATTAAAAAAAGAATTAATAAAAGCCATGATGCTAGTGGACTCAAATATGTATAAGTAATGTAATTAGAGGTGGGTGGGAGATGTACATTAGAATAAGTTTGCTGGGCGATTTGAAGTTTCAGCTTGTGAGTGGAATGTAAAAAATTTCACCAAGATGGACCCAACTAATTTTGAGGTGGTTTTTTTATGTTCAAGAATTTCTAAAAAGGACGACATATTTTTAACCTGTGAATGAATGTATGCGAAGGCTTCGCTTCTTTGGGTTTCCTCGAATATATTCATAAGAGAATTTTACATTCTCCTTCAACACTATCTCGGTGCCGTGTCATTCTTTTGACGGGGTGAAAACACCAACTGGGTGATTGAACCTGTTGAGTATCAGTATCACTATTGCTTTGCTATTCGTACTATGTAGCCACGCACCGGTGATGCGAAACTGTATATGCAACATTTGTACCATGCTTTAGATTTGCAAGTAAGGTAGCCTTAACGGTAAATAGGAGTCCCGCGTTAAAAGAGTAATCGCGATATGAACGAAGTTAAACTTTCGGGCACTTTCTCAATCGTCTTTTTCATAGTTTTTAAATACAAAATATTTTTTAAAAAAATAATAAAATTTTTGGTACTGCAGTAGAAAAGCCACTTTCAAAGAGCTCGAAGTTCAGTCAAAATTGATACATTCACTCCTGCACTCTACAGGGTGTATCTAAACCCCTGTCATAAACTTCTGGTGGTGATTCCCCACAGCGAGATGAAAACAAAAGAAATAAATCATATAAACATGTGTTTATGAGATTTCCGCAGTTAAAATTGAAGTTTCGGGAGCTGGTTTTTCTACTCTGTGGATGGAAGGTGACATACGGAATCACCGCCAGAAGTTTGTGACAGGGGTTTAGATACACCCTGTATATAAAAGCGTTGTGTCACAGATGACTTTTATAACGAGGTACACATGTACAAGCAATTCTAACTACGACTAAAAATGCTTATCATTCTTATTTTTAAATTTTAAAGAGTTTAAAAAGAACTTTAAAAGCTTGCAACTATCGTCGTAATTTACAGAATCTTCACAAAGGAACGGGTTGATTTGTAACTGAATAAAATAGCTATGATCCGCTCTCACAGGTCCAACTTGCGCCAGTAGGAAGAGCAAGAGTCCAAGTTTGAGATGCATTATTTAAAGTCCTTACAGGTACTCAGCCTTGGTCACCAGGTCACAATTGTGTACTTCCACCAACGAGATAGATTGTGTAAGATTGTGTAATCTATCTCGTTGACTTCAACAGCGCTGGATTGACTGTGCTGCAAATAACGACAACCTTCTCTCGCGGGCATATGATTATTTCCTTTGGAAATTTGTTAAACACATATTTACGTACCACCATTACCCATGTCCTTCCGGATCTTCTTAGTCGGGCAACACCTGGATGACAAGCCGTATCGCCGGACATGCTTCATCGAGTTAGGAGAAATTTGATTATAGTGTTGATGTTTGGTGTAAACAAGGATACACTTATTAATTCGGAATCAATAAATATCTTTTTCTTAATTTTTTGGTTAAACTATTAAGCCGTTCATCTCCGCGTAATTCTTAATTTCTCTTTCTCTTCCTTAAGAGGTAACGATAAAGATCGCCGAATACGGTAACAGAAGGCCGTGAGTTTAAGAGAACGGATTGATTTTTTTTATTGATAAGGCCCCCTCCATAAATTACACAATGCTTAAACAGGGGTTTGGGCAGCCTTACGTAACGCCTTTTCTGAGAATGAGACTAAATTTATGGGATAGCTAAAAATTATAAAACGACGAACTAAGAGATCATGTTGGCAAAAGAGTTTTATAATTAACCCTTTGCAGCCTGAGTTCGTTTGTTTTTCAAAATTAACCCCTCACAGGGGGGGGGGGTAACTTTGAAATCTTATAAAGAAACCTCTATTTTTAATGGTGTATTCAGATTGTACACAATATTCGAGATATATTTATTCTTGGTATTTTTTCAATTGATCCAACCGTTTAGGAGATAGAGGCCCTGAAAGTGTGGAACTTTTAAAATTTTGAACCCAATTTTATCGATGAAGACAAAGAGATAGAGGGTGGGTTTTGCAGACATTCCTATTCTACATTTTGATGGTCTTTAAGAATCCGAAGTCAGAATTTCAAAAATTCAAATTTTTTAGTGAACAAGCAAAGTCTTGGGGGCAGCAGTCCTATGGAGGCAGAATCTGTGAGTGTGTATTGAAAAAATATTGGATTTTTGAAATTTTGACTTCGGATTCTTAAAGACCATTAAAAAGTAGAATAGGAATGTCTGTAAAACCCGCTCTCTATCTCTTTGTCTTCATCGATAAAATTGGGTTCAAAACTTTAAAAGTTCTACACTTTCAGGGCCTCTATCTCCTAAACGGTTGGATCAATTGAAAAAACACCAAGAATAAAACATTTCTCGAATATTGTGTACAATCTGAATATACCATTAAAAATACGGGTTCCTATTTAAGATTTCAAAGTTACCCCCTCCCCCCAGCCCCCCTCACAAGGCGGGGAGATAATTTTTTAACTAATGAATTTCACCCGCGAAATAATTCACTTTTGATTTTGGACATTTTTTCGTACAATGCTTAGTTTCCGAGATATTTCCATGTCTACACTTAAATGGACCACCCTGTATAGTATATTGCAGGTATTGCAGACTATTGATGGCTTCGGCTCTACGCATGGTGCAGAGTTGACACCCCATTATAAGTCAATACAGGCCAATGACTCTTGCTGAAAATCTCACATCATTTGGTACTTTTAAATATCTGTTTCTATTTAAACCACTTGATTTCTTTTGATTGGCTGATTAGAAACTTAAGCGTAGTAGAGTATATGTTACTCTATATCGAATTTCATTTCACCATGTCAGGTTACTCTTTTCCAGGAACATCATTAGAATACTATCTTTTAACCTGCGGGGAGAATGAATACCCACATGTAAAATTATTCTCTATCTTGCCATATACACTCACTCATCAAAAGTCATGGCACACCTGCCAAATAACGTGTTGGGCCCCTTCTGGCCCGTATAATGGCGGCGATCCGTCATGGAAGAGAGTCTACCAGTCCCCGGAACACATCCACAGGCACTGCAAGCCATGCCGCTTCCACTGCACTCCATAAGGAGCTGCATTTACCAGTTGTGTTGGTGACGACCTGACAGATCGTTCGATGACATCCCACAAATGTTCAATGGGATTGCAATTTGGGGAACGTGGAGGCCAAATCATTGTCGTGAAGTCGGTAACATGTTCCTCCAGCTACAGCAGTGCCACAAGGGCCGTGTGTAAAGGCGCATTATCTTGCTGGAAGATGCCGTCGCACGCGGGGTAAAAACAGTTCATGAAGGAGTGCAGGTGATCCCCAAGCAGACCGACGTGGAAAGTAGCACGCAGATTGGATGTCAGATGCACCAATGGACCCATTGCATGCCACGAGAAAACACCCCAGACCAGTATGGAGCCTCCACCTGCCTGAATGGTCCCCACCTGACAAGCGGGGCCCATGGCTTCGTGTGGCCTCGCCAGACACGGACATGACTATCGGCCCGATACAGCTGAAACTGTGATTTGTCGGACCAGGCAACCCTTCGCCAACCTCAGCGTTCCAATGTAGATGTTGGTTGCCCCAGGCTAGGCGTTGCCGACGATGTGCAGCTGTCAAGAGTGGTAGCCGTCGTGCCTCCTGCTCACAAAGCCTGCAGCTGCCAAGGTTCGCCGAATTGTCGTTACAGACACGGTTGTGGGACGTCCCTGTGTCTGTTGTGGGACAGGGTGACTTGGCCCGCTGTCGCCTTCGGTCAGCAGTTACAAGCCGGGTGACCCGGCGAACACCTCTGGCATCAATGAGGCGTGGGCGGCCCGTCCGCTGTCCGACATGGGTTGTAAACCCTCGCTGGGTGTACTCTCGATAGACCCTTGCAACAGTTGTGCGGGAAAATTGCAGGGTGTTGGCTACATCTGATATTGAGGCACCCATCCGTCTGGCACCAACAATCATCCCCCGTTCAAATGCGGATAGCTCTCGCGTGCTGCCATTTCTGCAGCTAGTTTTGCTTAGAATGATTGTGAGATATCAAGGAGTCCTGTGCACCTGCATTCCGAGAATGGAAGCAGCGGGATCTGTCTCATGACGTACAGGGTACCTGATTGGAGGGGTGTGCCATAATTTTTGGTGTGAGTGTATTATAACAAAGATTTTTAATTGATACTCGTAAAATACATTTCTTCAACAACTTTTCAAGAGTTTAAGTTCCTCCGTAAACTTCTAATAAAGTAACCGTTTGAAAATTATACGATTTTTGGAAATTCATGGGGGAGGAGACGAGCCCAGGTTTACGTAATTGTCGACGGGAGGTCTGGACGTGCGTCACGGGTGCGTTACACGGGGGAGGAGTTAAAAATGAGCCAATATTGCATCACTTAATATTATGGACGGACGTAGAGCTACTACATTTATAATGGTGTAATATACTGTAGTAGACGGACCCTTAAACAGCAAATCCAAGTAGACCATATGGCGCCATCTCTTATAGAAATCTGTAAAAAATAATTTTGTTTTAAGAACACTTAATATTATAAATATTTTCACGATATGAATTCGAACTTGTCTCTCAATGCTCATTTTTTGAAGTTGTAACACTTTAACTTGTTCATTATCGTTTTTAAACTATTCATATAAACGACAGACAACTGTTTATGACAAACAGTTCAATGAATCGACCGCAGATGGCAGAATTAAAGAGAAAGTAAAATTAAAACGATGGTTTATTATTTTAATTTTCTGATGAAAAAATTATAAAAGAATTAGGACAATTAGAGAAATTAGGCATTGAAATAATCCTGTTTCATCTAGAACTTAATGCACATTTATACTCATAATGATTATTAATTTGCATATACCAAGATGGAGATCTTCCGAAGCGTTTCACGAGATGGCGGTATATGGCAAATCGAAAGTGAATATTGAGAGCAAACCAAGTAAGACAAAATTCTATTAAGCTGTTTACGTTTTTTTTTTCCATTTTTATTTCGTAATCCAGGTGACTTTTTCGGTATATCTATTAGGATTTATTGGGGTTTTTTTTTTGTTTTTTTTTTGTTGTAACGAAAAAAATAAGTTAGTTATTAATAAATGTCAAGTTTAGCTATTAATCCAGAATAATATTAAACTACTAATAAATAATCAATAAATAATTAATAAATAATTTATCCACATATTAATAAATTTAATAATCCTGTTATTAATCCTAAATATTAAATTTATTATTTATTTATTTAATATTCAGGATTAATAACAAAATCTGAGAGATATTATAATAATTATTATTACCAAATAAAATATGATTTATTGATGAACGCTGTAACAATAAAACGTTATTTCCAGATAAACCGTTTTATAAACTGGTCTCACCCTTGCTTAACTTAACCGAAACTTAAATGAAATTTTTTACGAATGTTTTATTTTAAGGCTTAAGTATAGAGTCAATCTGTAGAACGGACCAAAAAATTTTCTGAACACCTTTCAAACTGATTTGGTTTAAAATTACAAGAATAGAGCCAAAATAACTGATCTTTGCGTAAAGATAGCAAATCTCGTATTTCATAATAAACGCAATAATGAATGGTAATATCTTGCACGTTATAGCGATTATTTATATTTTAGTTCCCTCGTTTTAGAAATCACTGCCAAGAGATCTGATTCTTTCCTAATTTACCCAGTCTTCAGTTTTCTTTTTCTCTCTCATTTTAAATGCATCTTGTGTATCATATTTTGCAAAAATTATATTTCAGTCATATATTTTGATTATAAATAGACGCACTTGAAAAGATTTGATTTGATCTACATATTAATTAATGTAGAAATAAAAGACCAGCTTAAGTTATGAAGAATGGGGCTTCTGTATGAGTCACTCGTATCGGTATTAATTAGAGCGTTCATGCATCATAATGGCGTATTTTACGAATCTCCTGATCTATTTTGAACTAATGAACCTCAGGTTCCAAAATTACAGATTTTCACTATTTAGCTTGAGACTGTATAAATCCGCCTCGTTTAGCTTTCTCTTCAGATATCTAAACTCGCGCTAATAACTTTTGATTGGATTGAGGAGCCTTAACTCTTCACTTTGCCTTTATAATTTGATGGTAGCTTGATACAGATATGAATATCTAAGTTCTGACAACAATGACTATTGTAATTAAACATGCTAATAGACTTTCACATTTTAAAGATACGAATTATTATTTTTTATGTGTTCATTGCAAGCATGCACATTTAAGATATTTAACTCTTAACAAATGTCGCATGGTTATTTTAGAACGTTAGTCATAAAAACATTCCACAGATTATTTAGAGAAACTTTAATCCGTTTAATATAAAGCTAAATTGAGATTTTTAGAAAGCTTTATTTAGTATTATTTATTTTCTGCTGTACATATTTGGAAAGATGTTGTTGGTAGACAGGAATTAGCTTGATCCGAAATCCTTTCTTGAAACTGCAAAATTCTAGATTTATGTTGGAATTTCATTAATTTTAACATTTGATCAAAATGAATAGAGACAAATGTTTTTCGAATAGTTCCTTAAAATCTTGGGAATATATTTCTCCTAAAATTTAATTGTTTCTTTCGCTAATGCAATGTTAAGAAATATTTTCTAAAATACATGTCTATAATTAAGAAAATCATTACTGAATTCGTGCGCTCTTTAACCGAACAAAGATAAAGTCGAACCGAATGTTTGTTGAGCTTATGAACCTCATCTCTCATTGATTGAGACCAATGCATTGCAATGCACACAAGTAAAAATGTGTGCAAATACCAATTAAATATAGCCCTTTAACAAAAATAATTTTTATATTGTTTTTGTAAAAAAATAAAGATTTTAAAAATTGGGAAATATGTATTCTTAAAGAAATAAAAAATTTTAAGCATTTGAATAGTTACATTGTCGTCAAAAAACAAAACACGTAGTTTTCGTCACCTGTTTACAAGACGCATGTGCTTCAACACGTGTTTTAAACTTTTAATAAGAAATCCTTACCAGAATATCAATATAAATAAAAAAGTAAGCAATTCCATATTCAAAGCCATTAAATGTTTACAAGATTACCATGACAACAGAACCATTGACGTCATAAGAATTCATTTTGAACTTAATTCTCATGACTTGAAACGACATTGTATCCCTATGACTAACTCAACAAATATTCGATTCGATTAAAGTGTTATGCAGAAAAACTAAGATTCAGGAGGAGCTTTTGCACAGCTTAGAGCAAACTTTTAAATCTCGCTGAATATAATCTGGTTAATGTAAGAGTATTGAAAACCAAAAATTGTGAAGGGATATCCCATTATCTACACACAACACATACAAAATGAGAGTCGCATGGAGAACTGTATTGATTGTTAAAAGGGAATGAGATTAGACAGAAGTGACTTCAGATTGTTTTGTGCGTTAGGCACATGGTTGTGTCTAAAGTGTCTTCGTGCGCGTAATAGATCAATATTAAAATTTTCTTTTCAATATTAAGACTGTGGCAAATTATACATCAAAGCAAACTTTGAAACAGTAAAAGAAGATCGTGCAAGGGAAGAATAAAATTCAGCTCAGAGGATATTATCTATATTTAATTAAACAATTTAGTTCGAACTATGAAGCTCATGAAGTGCTTTGTAATAGAATAGTTTTTTTATGCAATTGTGAAACGCTTTTAAAGGATAATTCAAAATATAGATGTTAAAACTTTTTTGATAGACTTTAATTAAACCTCGTTGTTTAGAATCGTATCCAATGTTGCTTTTGAGCCTTCTGAACCTTTTTAATTGACAAACGTTTATCATTGGTAAAAATGTTTTAAATTTTGAGAGCATGACGTACTTTAGAAATTTTTGTGAATTGCTCTTCATGGACAGTTTGCTAATAATAATTAAAAGAACTTTGGACTATGGTAGGAAAAGTTCGATTATCCCTCCCCTCCAATCATCAAGCGCAATCGAGAGTCTCATTAGTCTCTTATTATTTGGATGAATATTTCTCTGTCTATTAACTTTAAACGATACTAAAATAAGTATAGCTTTAATGTATACTAAAAATAGTATTAACTAGAAATCCAAACTTTCGGTGCTGTTAAAATGATTTAAAGTGCCCATTTATTCATTAAACAAGTGGGCATATTAGGGGGAAAAGTTTTTTTAATATTTGAGCTTCAGATTAATAGTCACAAATTTTCATGTAATATTTACTAATGAACCCCTTCATTAGACAGAAAATTGCGTGTTGTAAATTAAATATTTTAGAACTTTTTATTAATTTATTAATAATGGTATTATTTGTTAAACATTGTAATGAGTTTTGATTGATTTAGAAAAACTTTTCCTGGATTCTACCAAAAGGATGAGGGTTTTATGCATATACGCTATTGCAATCCTTAGCTTCATTGTGCTAGGAATGAACGATTTAGAGTTTAAAAATAGTGTTTCTATGTAAAACAAAAGTAAACAATCTGAAGCAGATTCATTTCTGATTACAACTGTCTATTTATGTCTAATAATCTTATAATAGATTCTCGGTACTTATTTTTAAGTACTGGAGCAATTATTGGTTTCATAATGTCTGTGTCTCTGTCCGTCCCCTTGATATTTTCCATATTTTTTGATGTAGAAAGTTGAAACTCGGAACGCAGCATAGCATAGGCATATCATACTTCATTGTTTAGTTTGTTTTGATTGGTCCACTGGGGTCGAAGTTACGGGGATGGGAGTTAGAGGGGATCAAGTGATCTACGTGTTATATGAACATAGGACTTCCGCTACTTTCCTATACCGTCCTCGGGGGAATTAATTTCTTGTTGTATCTCAGTTTTAAAAGACTTCATAGTCGCCAAAAAATTGTTTTGTGCGATTTCAAGGTGTCAATTTGTGCGTTCAAGCATAGCGACATCTTCAGTGATATTATGTGAAGGATGCAATGATCTACTCAAGAGCACCTCGTAAATAAGAGAGAACCGTAGCGTATATAAATCTTGCATAAAAATTAATATTATAAAAGATTTGAAATTTAATTTTGCATTTACAGTTCAATTTTCTTCCAAAATAAGTTTTATTTTTAACTCAAAATCTATATTCGTGGTTTCGCACTCACGTTTAATGGTGCATAATGTGGACTAAATTCATCAATTCATTTTATACTTGTACTATTCATCCGCGGTCAATTCATACTGAAAATTGAAAAAAAATATATTTAATTTTAATATTATGATTTAAAACAGCTTGTCTGCATTTTTTTAGGGCACGAGTTCGCAGAGTAAAAAAAAACTACAATAGAATACACATGTATTCATGTAATAAGCTTATTAAAGCTTTAAAAATGATGATTTCTATGTACATTTCTAATCGCGTCTTGAAAATGGCAATTCTAAACTCTATTAATTATTATCGGAGCAAAGATTTCGGAGTATTTTGTCTAAAATTAGATATTAGGTTTTGCTTGCCTTAGCAAATTTATTTTTAGAAAGAGTTTATAAAGAGTTTTGCTTGTCTAAAATTATCTTGGTTATATAGAAAGTTATCAATTCAAATACCTTTAAGAAAATGGATAGTGACACTGAATTGCCTGTTTTCCACTTCAAGGGAAGACGACTGAAAATGTCTCACTAGAAAAATGTTCCATGATTTTTTTTTGGTTTATTGCAACTATTCCGCCCAATCCCAAATTGAGCAAGAGTGATTATACTTGCTCTTTTATTTCATATAAATCTTTTGCTGATATTCAAAGGCATTTGTTGAATAAGTTATAAAATAATTTCATTTATATTCTTTACAATGTTTTCAATAAAAATTACATGGTGAAAATGATTTTAGCATTTATTTACTAGATCTGTTCTAGAGAAAACAGGGGCTATTAAGTAGCGGAAGAATGGAGCTACTTATTGTTTTCACAATGTCCGTCTGTCTGTCCGTCCCCTTCATAATTTTCGCATTTTTTGAGGTAGAAGATTGAAATTCGGAATGTAGCTTATTATGGGCCCTATGTAGTTTGGTTTTGATTGGCCCACTTTGGTCGGAGTTTCGGGGGAGGAAATTAGAGGGGAACAAAGGTCTACGCGTATTTGTGCATATAAAGGAGTGAAATTCGGTATGCTGATTGCTCTAAGCAAGATCAACATAACTGTAAAGCTTAGGCCAAATTGTGCCAATGGGGTCGGAGTTGTGAGGGTGGCAGTCACTTGGTCTTTAGAACTATGGCAACATATGGCATGTGATATTTCATTCGATCAGAAATGATAAGAAACGAAAGAAGATAGAGCTCTTTTTCATTTTCAAAATACTACGTTCGAGAAAATCAATTTTTCGATT